>OY723407.1:55207207-55807207 GCA_963210345.1 Inga oerstediana | reverse complement strand
GCCCTGCCGCAACTCGCGGGCTAGTCCATTTTCCCACTACTATATCTAGCTATCAATGGTACACTGACATTATATATGGAGTATATGCTAGTACTGTATAAGCAAAGAGTGGATATTTATTTTTGCACAAGTTTATGGACTAATTTACTCATCACTAGTCCTCTCACACGCATAAGAATATGATATTATAACATTCATTTTAATATGGACATGTAATTAAGGCCATATATGTGTGATAAAGCGAAAGTGGTGGGGCTCTCCTCGGATTAATCTGGTCAATAAATTATGGGTTGGGGTGCAAATTCGCCCTTGAAATAACTACTCAAGAGCTAGCATTGGGTATCTAAAAGTTTTTCGAAGAGCAATTCTACTACAGAAGTGCTAAAAAAAAGAGCAAATTTGACCTAACCTTTAAAAATATAATGTTAATTAACTGTTTAAAAATTGATCTTAATTGTTAATAGTTTTAACGATAACAGGCAAAATTGTTACATTTTGGTTATTTTTTGGGCAAAATTGCTCCTTAGAAAGCTTTCGAATACCTACTACTCATAAGTGATTACTATTAGAGCAAAATTGCACCTTAACCTTTAATTAATTATGAAGCCAGATATGACGTGGGAATTAGCAGCTCATACACGTGGGTAGTTTCATTTCATTTGCTATAATTTTGATTTTGATTACGGTTGCTCGGCTCGTTATAACTTGGTGTATTAGGCTGGCAAATTGAGTTGGCTTATTGTATGTAGTTATCTAAAAGCTAATGGTTTCTTTATCGCACATGTTACTCAACCGCTATTCTGTTAGAGTTTTTGTAATTGTTATATAAGCATGCTTGAAAATGGTTGTTTATTTACAATAGCCTACTCATGCTTAGCTCTAAACTAATAGAATTAGGCATCTCTTGGGTTTGAATTTTGGTTAAACTTTGTGTGATGATCATAGCTAAGCCACCTGTTCCTCGTTTTGTTGCTTAAAGAAATATATTAAACATGAGATGCAACAGATTGGGTTGTTTATCATTTCAATTTGTACGAGGAGTTTGCGTGTCGGTCAACAAAACACACTATATGTAGTACATATACACGCGCGCGCGCATGGAGGCATATATATAAAAGGGAAAATCGCAGAATAGCCTCAAGAAACATAAGAACCTATTAAAAAAATCACCTTATATAATTCACAATCTTAAAACTCCCAAGAAACATAAGTGATATAAATTCGAATTGTGAAATCATATATTTGCCCTCATTGATGAGTCATAGTGTTACCATTGATAAATCCATTTGTTAACAAGTGCATATGTAATATTGACAAGTTATAGCGTTACCGTCAATAAGTGTATGTGCCACTATCAACAAGTGTATGTGCCACTATCAACAAGTGTATGAACTATATTAATAAGTCATAATGTTACTGTTGACAAGTTTATTTGTCATATTGACAATAGAGGCAGACATGTAATTCAACAATTCAAATCTTCTTTGGGAATTTTTAGATAGAAAATCATATCCTGAGACTTTTTTGACATTTTTTCTATTCCTTGGGACCATAGATTTGTAATTTCATGCCACATAGAGCTGAGTATTGGAGCACAATGGTAAGGTTGCCTTTACGTGGCTTAAGGGTTAAAGTTCAAATCCTGAAAATAGCCACTTTACTTGTCGATGTAAGGTTGTATACATCAATTCCTTCTAAATGACTAGACCTTAATTACATGGTGGGAGCTTTGTATACTGGGTTGTCTGCAACGCACAAAATTGCTTCCTTCAAACTTTATATAAGATGTATTTAGGGAGTTTATCTTGGAACAAGAACTTCTTCATTTTCTTTACCATCCACTTCTGTCCATTTCTTTATTCTTCCCAAATAAATATTATTAGAATATTAGATAACATAAAATGTATATAAATAAATTTAAATTAGTAAAATTTGATATAAATAGTTCATATGTTTATATTTTATTAAAATATTCTATTTTTTTTTACTTTTTATAAGATATCAAATATCAACCGTTCAGAGTTTGATCTAACAGTGAAAATAAAGAAGTGGATGCAAGGGAAGTGGAGAAGCCCCTCTCCCGTTAATTTTGATACTAAATATAAAACATATTTCTTATATTTGTCAATTTTTTTTTTTTAATTTACCTTTATTGATGTTCCCTCAACAATAATCAAGGACGAGAAAGAATGAAGGAATTAATGAAGATAATTAGAGTGTCTTAGAAAATACTCCCTCTAATCCTATTTGTAAGCAACTTTCTCTCTCATAGAGCTGATTCTTTTTATAAACAACTTTCATTTTTTGTCTAAAAATGTAAGCTCCTTTTTCTTATTTTATTCTTATTAAATACTCATTTTTTCTCATATCTTATACTCATTATCTCTTATACTTTTTATCCATCCTCTCTCCTATATTCTTTTCATAAATAGGGGCATATATATATATATGAAAAAAAATATGGTATTTTTGACACACTTTTTGCGTTTAGTCACCAATTCGTTTTGCGCAATTAAGGGAAATGTTGTTTATAAATAAGGGAGTGTATGACATACTAACTAACTTAACCAACTTCTTTAATCTAATCTAATTAGATAAATAAGTGGGATATCATTTTGTCTTGCATAAAAAAAAATATATTGGGACTTGGTTGGGAATAAAATTAAATTATTTGCCCCGAACGACAATAAAAACTTGGTTTGGCCGGCTAGTTGTACACTCATGTACGCACGTACTTGCTTCCAATTCTTTATTAAAGGCACTTACATGAGCATGCATGTGTTTGCATCCCATATAAGTCTTACGTTTCCACACACACGTTGTCTCCAGTCCAGAATTCATCATCCAGTTTTCTTTTCAAAAAAGTTTAGTTATTTTTACTTTCTGATTGATCTCTAACATTCCAAGACATCATCCCATATTAATGTTGGATCAGAAGAATCAAAAGGCAGAATCTGGATACTTAATCTCCAACGCTATGTACCTCTTTATTATACCACTTCTGGTTTCTGTTTTCACTTATCTGCCAGCCTTCTCAACTGAAGACATCCTCCACAATCTCACTTTCATCCAAGTCACTCTGTGTTCATGTCTTTCCGTATTCTTGGCCACCATTTACTTCAAGAGCCGCCCACGAGGTGTCTACTTGGTGGATTTTGCGTGTTACAAGCCGGACTCAGCTCTCATGTGCTCAAAGGAGAGGTTCATGGAGATCTCCAGGCAAATAGGATCCTTCACAGAGGAGAAATTGATGTTTCAGCAGAAGATTTTAGAAAGGTCTGGTTTGGGACAGAAGACACACCTCCCACCTGCAGTTTTAAGGGTGCCACCCAATCCATGTATGGCTGAAGCGAGGAAGGAAGCCGAGGAGGTGATGTTCGGAGCCATTGATGAGCTTTTGGAGAAAACTGGTGTGAGGGTCAAGGATATTGGAATCTTGGTCGTGAATTGTAGCTTGTTCAATCCGACGCCGTCTTTGTCCTCCATGATCGTCAATCATTACAAGCTGAGAGGGAATATCAAAAGCTATAACCTTGGAGGTATGGGATGTAGTGCTGGGCCTATTTCTGTTGACCTTGCCAAACAGCTCTTGCAGGTTTGTTGTTCATTTCTTCCTCACCTACATGCATAATTAAATAGTTAGCCCAACAATAACAAAATTTCGACAATTATATATCAAAATACAGTAGTACAAAATGGGAACACCCCCCCCCCCCCAATTACCTAATTGCATTAAGACAGTGCAACTAATTTTGGACATATATTTATGCATGTATATGTAGGTGAATCCAAACAGCTATGCGCTAGTGGTAAGTACAGAGAACATAACTTTGAATCGGTACACTGGCAATAACAACTCAATGCTTGTCACGAATTGCCTCTTCCGAATGGGTGGAGCCGCAATTTTGCTATCCAACAATTCTTCTGATCGCCGCCGTTCCAAGTACCAACTTCTGCACACAGTGCGTACACACAAAGGTGCAGACGACGAATCATACAGCTGCGTCTTCCAACAAGAAGATGATAACAAAAACATTGGCGTCTCTCTCTCCAAAGACCTCATGGCTATTGCAGGAGAAGCACTCAAAGCCAACGTCACCATCCTTGTCCCTTTGGTCCTCCCCATGTCACAGAAACTCAAGTGCTTTGCTATTTTGGTTGCTAGAAAATTTCTCAAAATGAAGGTCAAGCCTTACAGGCTGGACTTAACGCTTGCTTTTGAGCACTTTTGTATTCATGCCGGAGGAAGAGCGGTTTTGGATACAATGAAGAAAAACCTGAAGCTCAGTGATTGGCAAATGGAGCCATCAAGGATGACACTGTACAGATTTGGGAACACTTCTAGCAGTTCTTTGTGGTATGAATTGGCGTACAGTGAAGCTAAAGGGAGGATCAACAAGGGTGATAGGGTCTGGCAAATTGGTTTAGGTTCTGGGCTTAAGTGTAACAGTGCTGTGTGGCGTGCCTTAAGGACAGTTAATCCTTCAAACGAGAAGAATCCTTGGATGGATGAGATTCATGAGTTCTCTATTAATTAAAATGTAGTAACCAATAGTTATTAAAAAAATGTAGTAACCAATTATAATGGCTGCTATATAGTTTATGTAATGCTAAGTAAGATCTAGAGTGGATCTAATATATAAATGTAATAAAAAGTTAAGAGTGGGTTAGTTTGTTAGAGAATATATATAGCCGTTAGTTAGTGTAGGATTAGCTTGGTCATTAAGTCACTTTAACCTATAAATAAAGGCTTAATCGCAATTGTGAATTAGATTGTGATTGAAATGGAATAACAGTGTTTTATGAATTCTCTTGCCTCTCAGTTCCCTCTATTTCTTTGCCTTCCTCTTTCTCTAAACCCTCTGCTTCTTCTCTACTCTCTCGTCTATTCTCTCTTTCCCTCTTTCTCTTTCATACAGTGTAACGTCCTTCCAAAAACTACCGATAAATTAATAATTTCAAAATTATTTTCAAGGAATTTCTTTTGAAAACTAACTACGGTAGAGAGACAACCCAAGCAACCATGTAATACACTAACATATTTATAAAAATGACCTTATATTGCTGATCGATTAATCAAAATACTAATCAATTAAAATAAATCAATTGAAAATTGGTTACTCAAATAAACTCAAAATACTCGTAATAAATTTATCACAAATAAACCACATGCGATCCCACAAGCGAATGATTAATTGAAACAGCTAAAAAAGATGCAATCATGTCCTACTGTGGCAATATGCAGAAATCAACATATAACGTGTAAAGGTGGAGGTGCTATGTATTGCTGACGTAGCTTCACTACTCCAGAGTTTTCCTTGACATCCCTCTTCCAGAGCTCTTAACTAAAATAATGTTAAGTCAAGGAATGAGACTACTGTCTCAGTAACCAGCTGTCCTACCTACCACACACCAACATGCCTGCGAGGAGCCAGGGGGAATAGTTACATAACAAACAATACAAAAATATATATAATTATAATTATGGAAAACAACCGGTATATCACACAAACATAATCATAGTAGTCAAACTCTCCCATCGATCCAATCGAATCGTCTTATTTCCACCGACTGAACCCACAGGCTAAGTTATACCAATATCACTAGTTGCTCAACAAGTTCACCAATTGTGTAATGTGGACCAGCTAAAGACCACATTACATACAATCGGATCGTGGGTTCCCCTCATGGAACTCGTAGGATGCCGCAGCTCCTTATAGAACAAATGGAGTGTGGTCTCTCACATAACTGATAGGACATAGTAACCTCTTGTAGAACAAGTGGGGTGTCGTAGCTCTCCGAGAACAAGTGGGCACAACTCAGGCCAACCAAAGTGCTCCAAATGGCAGCTCACCATGTGGTAAAATAATATATATACTTCAACTCCATCCCGACCTTTCCCCAACTTACAATCATATATATAACAAGCATTTACTATCATACAACTCCAAAACATTTTTGAAGCGATCATCATGGCAAATAAACCAGTCAAATAATGTTGACATAATATACAAAGTTTCACAAGGCTATCGGTTTAGTAAAACATATTTAGTGTGTTTGGTTCAACGATTTAAGATGCATTTGTGCGATTTATTAGTCCAATCACGTAAAGCAAGCGTTTGGTCCAAATTGTGATGTTTGGATCAACGACTAGGTGGCAGTAAAAATGAGGGAAATCGTGTGATTGATATAAGCAGGAAATTGGAGCTTATTTATGCGATTGCTTCTGTTTTGTGGCTTATATGTGTATATATAATAATAATATTGATAGGAGTATTTTCATATCTTTGGGAATTAATAAAATACTCAAAATCACTTCTAATAACAAAATTTCTTCTATGAAAAATGTTCTAAATGATTTTCTCTTTCTTTAGATAATAATCTTCTACTAGTTAGAGAATACTTTGGGATAGGAGTTTAGACAAGTTTTGAGTTTTGTCAATATACGACTGTAGAAATGTAGAGAATAATTAATTTTAATCGGTTTAAATTTATTATTTAGTTGTTTTATGATTTTATAATCAATTTCTTTTATAAACATGTGATAAATTAGTTTCTATATGGTGTTTTTACCGATTAAATTTAGTTTAAATAATTTATTTGGATTATTGGAGGTATTATTGAGGTTTTAATCAGTTTATTTTTTTAGATTTTAAGCTATGTGAAAATATGAATTAGGATTTAATATTTAAATTAGAGTTTGATATAATTTATAAAATTTAAGTTTGAGGTGCACAATAGAAAGGACTTTTGGAGTATGGAAAAATAGGTTCGAAATATTACAAAAATGTGTAAGTACAGCTTCGACCAGATTGTATGAGACTTTTGATTTGATTAGTTCTGTTATATTTTACTTTATAAAAAACTTTAAGTTTGTATAATTTCTAATTTATCCGCATTTTTATTGTAATTTTATTATATATTTGACCATTGCCAAATTTTTGAATTTAATTTTTTCACTTTTCATAATTTTTAAAATTTTTTTTCTTAAATATCACAAAAGTCACTTATGCAAAAGCCAAACCAAACACCTTTTCACTTTCTTAAAAGCACTTATACAATCGACAATCCAAACATTAATCATTTTACCCAATCTTATTTTTTCTAATCTTAAGATTCTATAAGTCAAAGTAAAAATAAGCCACTTTTCCCACCACTATTCCAAACACATCCATTATAATTGAACTCATATCACATTATTATTAAAAAAAATCATTTATATTATAACTTTAAAAATACTCACGAACGCATGCTAGCATGCATAATAGATAGGAAAGCTAATTACTTGTCACCGCAGTTACCAAAATAAGTCTCAAATACAACCTCTTGCTCAAGAATGCCCAATTTAAGGTTAGGAAAACCCCTTAAAAAGAACTTTTAAATTAAGAAAAGACGTAAAGGTGTTCCGAAATTTCATATCCCAGATCAGTGCGAGTGCCTGAACTGGAATATTAGAATTCAAGATAAAATGACGTGCGTGACCCTAGAAGTTTTGAAATTGAAAAGCGTTGAGGAGGCGTGATAATGGCGCTAAAACGCATTCAGGACTATTCATCTTCTCTGTCGTCATCGGTGCCGTTGGTCGACCCTGGATCCGTGGCCTTGGATTGCTATAGCCCAAAACATTTAATATTTTGTGTTTCTCTGAATTAAATCCTGTTGTCAAAAAATGAAAAGTACCAAAAGTTAAACAATATCAATAACTCCGATGCCATGAGTTGAGATAAACTAGAAAGAAAACATAGTGAAATCTTGAGCACTCGTCATCTTCTTCTCAGTTGCCAACAACTCCGATGTCATCACCCCCAACAACTCGCCATCTTCTTCTTTTATAGGATCCTGTGTATATGAGCTAAAAAACAGGGATAAATAGAGAAGAGATTGTTAAGAACACTCAAGTGATCATAAGAAGTAATGAATACGTTTGGAAAATCACTCGAATTGTCTGAGTTTTGACCCAATCACTTCCTGGGAAAATTTAGTAATGATCGCAGCTACCGACCATCACCGCCAACGACTCGTCATCTTCTTTACAGTTATCATCGACATCTGCTTCATCATTGACATGATTCCCAACTCGACATTAGGCTTTACCAACACATTGTTACATTTTCACAAAATCCTATTAGACTTTCACAACTCGAGTTTGTCATTCACAACTCGAGTTCATATCATCACTGGAGGATAACCGGCGAGTAATTAGCTTATAGGATGCAGAACTCGAGTTATGAATTGATAACTCGAGTTTACCAACACAGTCTTACATTTTCACGACATCCCGTTAGACTTTCACAACTCGAGTTTGCCATTCACAACTCGAGTTCATATCGTCACTGGAGGGTAATCGGCGAGTGATTAGCTTATAGGATGCAGAACTCGAGTTATGAATTGATAACTCGAGTTTACTAACACAGTCTTACATTTTCACGACATTCCGTTAGACTTTCACAACTCGAGTTCATATCGTCACTGGAGGGTAACCGGCGAGTGATTAGCTTATAGGATGCAGAACTTGAGTTATGAATTGATAACTCGAGTTTACCAATACAGTCTTACATTTTCACGACATCCTGTTAGACTTTCACAACTCGAGTTTGCCATTCACAACTCGAGTTCATATCATCACTGGAGGGTAACCAGCGAGTGATTAGGCTTATAGGATGCAGAACTCAAGTTATGAATTGATAACTCGAGTTTACCAACACATTCTTACATTTTCACAACATCCCGTTAGACTTTGACAACTCGAGTTTGCCATTCACAACTTGAGTTCATTTCTTCACTGGAGGGTAACCGGCGAGTGATTAGGCTTATAGGATGCAGAACTCGAGTTGTCCATTGATAACTCGAGTTTACTAACACATTCTTACATTTTCACAACATCTTATTAGACTTTCACAACTCGAGTTTGCCATTTTCACAACATTGCAGGGTGATCATCCTACTTCTGGAGATAAGACCATATTCAATAATTCAATTTTCTTCGTAAAACAATTACTGAACAGAAAATTTGCCAACCTTCCTATGTGAATATATATGCATAATTTTAACTACCACAATCATAAAAATCTGAATTATAACGTTTACCATTTTGGCAACCAAAGATTATCCAGGGTGAAGGAGCAACAACATCAGATGCCATAGGATCCAAATTTGTAGAAGAAAAAAGAGTCCAGTCTAAAGAATTTGAGTGGCTTTTCCTGCTAGAACCACTGAATCTGTAAGGATAAAAACACCAATAGTATTAAGGGTTATGCAATAAAAATATCAATATAACATCACAAGTGAATAATAATTCAAAGTTTGTCGATTCAGACATCTTGAAAATTCATTGCAGTACAAGTATTTTTCATATTGTATGAAAAATTCAGTTACTTTACCTAAATGACTGCCATCTCCTCTTAGAGCAAGCTACAGGAATATCACCAAGATCAGGAGCATGCTGCACACATTCATATCAAAAGTTTCTAAAGAGTAAATATAAAGAATACCTGATTTAGCATTAATATAGTTAGGGCGGCTTGCTCCTAACTATAACATTCACATTACCTGATTTAGCATTAAAATTTCAACAAAAAAAAAATAGCCTAATAGTGATCTCACCTTTAATTGATCATAGTGATTTGAAGTATTGTAAAGAGTAAATATAAAGAATATCTGCAATTTGTGCAAGGAATTCCTATTAAGCATATGTCATTGGTCCATATTGATTGGAACAGAAAGTTGAGACAAATATTAACATTAAACCACAAAGAAATTGTGCTTATACTTTTCTGTTAATGCTTTCCCTCTCATTGTCTGTGAATTAAATGCAATAATCTACAATAGCACTTTTAAGAGGATCCTGACAAACAGTTAAAGAAATGTTTCACTTCCTCAACCTTGATCAAATAGAACAAAAACTTAATTATAACACCTCATATAAAAGATCGATATCCAAATTAGTAATTTACTCCTTCATTTTCAAACGTGGATAATCAAGTATTTTTACTAAAGTCAAAATTTTTAGTTTATACATGAAAAGTAGCTGACTGGTTTCATGAGGAGAATATCATGTAACTATTCTCTAAAAAAAAAACTCTTATACAAACACAATAAGTAAAACTCAACTTCTGCAAGATGTTTGCTTTTACTCTGCCATTGTTAGACATCATCTTAGAGGATATATTGATATGCAGGCTCCCAAAGTAGGTTCAAAACTTTAAGAGTTTGACATGCGATTATTTTAATCTAATCATCTAGAGTTATTGCAGACAGATGCATGTACAAGCATGAGCGTACAACATTAGCGCCCAAGTTTTTATGAACCGATTGCATTGTTTTCCTCTGAATCGATTAATAGACTAACCAAAAGTGAAAATCTTAAAAACCAGTTCAATATATCTTGCATGCACTTCTAAAGAAACTAAAACAAAATGATCCAATCACTCAGCCGTGTGAGTGTGCTCGCGCATTCTCTTCTAGCCAACCAGTCAACTCATAACAATTAATGTCCAACAAGAAACAACAGCTACCAGTCGAACAATCTAATCCTGATGGAAAAAAATGATAACCTTTGCTAACAAAGAATAGCAAAGATAGTTGGTTCAGCTTCATTATGATAACCTTTACTTGTTTTGTAGGATCCTCTGTATATGCGCTAAAAAACAGGGATAAACAGAAGATGACGGTGATAACTTATGAGACAAAACATACAACAATGGACTAATAGTAAGTTTCTCTTCAATTAACTCGAGGGCTATAGAAGTCGGAGGTCGAATGGAGTCAACAGAAATGTTTGGGGATTGAGGGATTTAAAGCGTGGAGGGCTGCTTAACTCGAGTTATAATCAATCCACTTGAGTCCTTCTTCCCCTTTTTGTTCCTGACTTTCCAATTACCTTCTAATCACTCGCCGGTTACCCTCCAGTGACGATATAAACTCGAGTTGTGAATGGCAAACTCGAGTTGTAAAAGTCTAACGGGATGTGTGAAAATGTAAGACTGTGTTGGTAAACTCGAGTTATCAATTCATAACTCGAGTTCTGCATCCTATAAGCTAATCACTCGCCGGTTACCCTCCAGTGACGATATGAACTCGAGTTGTGAAAGTCTAACGGGATGTCGTGAAAATGTAAGACTGTGTTAGTAAACTTAAGTTATCAATTCATAACTCGAGTTCTGCATCCTATAAGCTAATCACTTGCCGGTTACCCTCCAGTGACGATATGAACTCGAGTTGTGAATGGAAAACTCGAATTGTGAAAGTCTAACGGGATGTCGTGAAAATGTAAGACTGTGTTGGTAAACTCGAGTTATCAATTCATAACTCGAGTTCTGCATCCTATAAGCTAATCACTCGCCGGTTACCCTCCAGTGATGATATGAACTCGAGTTGTGAATGGCAAACTCGAGTTGTGAAAGTCTAATAGAATTTTGTGAAAAATGTAACAATGTGTTGGTAAAGCCTAATGTCAAGTTGGGGATGATGAAGCAGATGTCGATGATAACTGTAAAGAAGATGACGAGTCGTTGGCGGTGATGGTCGGTAGCTGCGATCATTACTAAATTTTTCTAGGAAGTGATTGGGTCAAAACTCAGACAATTCGAGTGATTTTCCAAACGTATTCATTACTTCTTATGATCACTTGAGTGTTCTTAACAATCTCTTCTTTATTTATCCCTGTTTTTTAGCTCATATACATAGGATCCTATAAAAGAAGAAGATGGTGAGTTGTTGGAGGTGATGACATCAGAGTTGTTGGCAACTGAGAAGAAGATGACGAGTGCTCAAGATTTCACTATGTTTTCTTTCTAGTTTATCTCAACTCATGGCATCGGAGTTATTGATATTGTTTAACGGATTTGGCTGCGATCCGCTGCCTAGCGGTCCGTTGCCAATCCTTTTCTCTTGGTGTAGTTTGGGGGTAAAGGGGTGAGTTTTTTTTTTTAAAAAAATAAGATATAGTATTTTGAAATATTTTTTTTGAAAGTATCTAGTATCTTAAAATATTTTTTAAGTAACATATAGTATCATAAAATAATTTTTAGTATTTTAACCCCTTAAAATATGTTTTCAGTTGTATCCAGTGTGTTAGCAGACTGATTGTAATTTAACTCTTAATCTATTTTAAAGAGTTCAAAGCACCAAAAAAATATTTTAAAGGGTTAAAAACACCAAAAAAATATTTTAAAGTGATTTTTGGACCTAAAAAAATACATTAAAGGTTAAATCGCAATCAATCTGCTAACACACTGGATACAACTGAAAACATATTTTAAGGGGTTAAAGTACTAAAAATTATTTTATGATACTATATATTACTTAAAAAATATTTTAAGATACTAGATACTTCCAAAAAAATATTTCAAAATACTATATCTTATTTTTTTAAAAAAAAAACTCACCCCTTTACCCCCAAACTACACCAAAACGGTGTAGTTTGGGAGAAAAGGATTGGCAGCGGACCGCAGCCAAATCCTTGTTTAACTTTTGGTACTTCTCATTTTTTGACAACAGGATTTAATTCAGAGAAACACAAAATATTAAATGTTATGGACTATAGCAATCCAAGGCCACGGATCCAGGGTCGACCAACGGCACCGATGACGACAGAGAAGATGAATAGTCCTGAATGCGCTTTAGCGCCATTATCACGCCTCCCTCAACGCTTTTCAATTTCAAAACTTCCAGGGTCACGCACGTCATTTTGTCTCGAATTCTAATATTCCAGTTCAGGCACTCGCACTGATCTGGAATATGGAATTTCGGAACACCTTTGCGTCTTTTCTTAATTTAAAAGTTCTTTTTGAGGGATTTTCCCTTTAAGTTTTAATCTACAATTTAATGATAAATGTTACTCCCTTCGGTCCTATTTATAAACAACTTTCTCTCTCATAGGATTGGTCCCTTTTATAAGCAACTTTTATTTTTTGTCTGAAAATGTAAGCTTTTTTTTTTCCTATTTTACCATTATTAAATGCTCATTCTCTATCATATCTTATACCCATTATCTCTCTTACTTTTTATCTATTCTCTCACCTATACTCTTTTCATAAATAGAGGCATATATGGAAAAAACATGACATTTTTGACACACTTATTATTTTTAGCTACCAGTTCATTTTACGCAATCAAAGAAAAAGTTTCTCATGAATAAGACATGAGGGAGTATCTCTTTATTACTAGATACGCTATAAACAAAATTTGAGTTTCTAATTTTTACTCTCAGGCTCTTAACTCTATCTTAGGATTTTATCTCATAGTGCTCATGTGAAAGTTCACAGTTAAATTGACAAACATTAGGTTAGATTAGCTCTAAATTTCCTCAACTATAAAAATTCTAAAGTGATAAGATGCAATTACTAATTTATCTCTAAACTCATAACTTGATCTTACTCTAAGTTCTAAATTCTTTATATTTGAAAAATATTTATGAAAAGAGTTATAATTTGAGAAATATTTATGAAAAGATTTATAGGAATATGAGTAAATTTGAGTGCTTAAATAAATCTAGAAGTTGAGTTACAACTTACAACCGACGCTGATTACCAAAAATAAATCTAGTATATAGGTGGCACGTTCTGGGAAGCTAATGGACCTCGGCCCATTAGCATTGGGCCAGCCGTTTTTTCGTTTCCTTTTAACCATCTTTCGAAATGTTAGTTTTTTATCTATCTATATATATACTATTTCATTTTAATTTATTTCTATCTATCTATTTATTTTCATATTTATTATTATTATTATTACCGAATAAATATTATGTCTCTAAACTTATAAATCTTTAAATACTTCTTGGTAATCTTTCTTATAATTTTTTTTAAAGATTCTTATAAAAATCTAAAAGACCAAATGTAAACAACAAACATCTCGTGTAATATCTAGATAATTAAGATCTTTTAAGTGGAAAGTAATTTATTTTTCTTATTCATATATTTATTTACTTAATGATTTCTTCTACTCTCATAAATCTATTTTGATTTTCTAATCTCATAAATTCTTAAATCCTTTCATCGTCAAATTTATATATCAATTATTTAAATTTTAAAATAAAAATTTGAGATGTTACATACAGAATATCAATTCTGTATCAGTATGAGTGGTCAAGCTTAATTATCCCAATAAAAGGCCATTCACTGCACAAATTAAAATCAAACTATCCTGATTATAACATATAAACATCCATCTTTCCTTCTTTTCAGTGGAAACTAATGTTATGTGCCGCTGGATTCTAGGTCATAGGCAAATGATACCAATCTCCATTATCGTATTTTAGCTATGTTGGCTGTATAATAAAAGTAAGCATAAGATACTGAAAGATAAGCTAGGCCAAGGAAGCCACATTGTAGCTTTCTCAAATTTCCATTAACCATCGTTACCCAAATTTCTAGGAAGCAACCATGTCCTCAGAAACCATTAAGGCCTAAGCTAGCATAAATATTAGGCCGATACCTTCCGTCACAGACAAATGTTATTGGCTGTTCAATCTTTAATAAACACCACCTGAGACTAAGTTATTTCATATTTGACCAATAAAAGAAAAAACACCACCTGAACTGCTAAGGACTCTGAAAAAGCAAAGCAGAGAGATTATAAAGAAAAATAATATGCGAACAAGCTTAAACTTAAGTTATCCAAAAGAAAGAAATTTAACACCCTATAAAAAATTTATCTTAACAGAATGCTGTCAGCAAGCGGACTGCCGAATGACTAAAAACATACGCTTATTACTTCTAGACATCCCCTAACCAAACCACAAGATATGCACATATGTATTATTGCAAACTATTTATTCATTCCAAAAAATTATATAATTTAAGGAAATGAAAGGTTCAGCAACTTACCAGGCGATAAATGAAGCAATCATTGAACTCTAAGACACAACATCTCTAACAGACATTTCTGATAAACTTGTAAATATGGTTTTAGTTTGTAAATAGTTTTCAGTTAGTCTGTTGTAACTTATTTAGAATAGATATTGCATTTGGTTAACAACATGCCAGCTGTATTTTATATATTCAATTGTATATATGGACACGTATTGAACAATACAATGTACTGAAATAATTCTTTTCTCCAGTTTCACATTTTCATTTCTCTCTCTCTCTCTTTTTCCATTTCTCTTCTTCTTCTTCCTCAAGACTTCAACCTGTTATGTGTCTAGAAGCTTGATTTGTAGCTTCTGTGTTATGGTATCAGAGAGGATTAGCGTCTGATTGCTGATTCAAATCTCGATTATGGCAGGTTTTGATTCCTCTTTGTCTTCCTTCTCGGATGCAATTTCAGAATCCGTCAAATCCCTTTTATATTCACCCTACTAAAAATCTGTCACTCATGCTCGTCTCGCTGGTCTTGACTGGATCAAACTATCACACCTGGTCTAGAGCTATGAAGATGGCGCTGCAATCGAAGAATGAGTTCCATTTCGTCGATGGCATGATTTTGACCCCTCCGAAAGCCAATCCCCTATTTCCGATATGGGAGCGCTATAATACGATGGTGGTAGCATGGCTCACGCGATCTATTTCACCTACAATAGTTTAGAGTATTCTTTGGATTGATCGAGCAACAGATATTTGGGAGGATCTTCGGAGTCGGTTTTCTCAGAGTGACATTTTCAGAATTACCGATCTGTAAGATGAGTTGCATTCTTTCAGACAAGGCAACCTTACCGTGAGTGAGTGTTACACTAAACTCAAAAGTACTTGGGATGAATTAGTCAATCTTCGTCCTCCTTCTATATGTGGTTGTGACGTTCGTTGTGCCTATGGTGCCTTTGATAAAATCCATCAATATCAACAACAACACTATGTGATTCGTTTTCTGAAAGGCCTTAATGATAGGTATTCAATTGTAAAGTCTCAGATTATGATTATAGATCCTTTACCGTCTATAAATCGTGTGTTTTCCCTTATCTTGCAACAAGAAAGGGAAATGGGATTTGTACAGCCTATTGCTGATTCTATTGTGCTACTTACTAAGACTAATCAACCGTTTAAGCCTCAGAATACTGACCGAAACAATAAACATTGTACTTACTGTGGTAAACCACGTCACACTATTGATACTTGCTATAAAAAACACGGTTATTCACCTGGTTTCAAGTTTCGCAACACAGCTTCTGTCAATAATATTTCTCAGAGCATAGAGTGCAAAGAGAATCAGGTTCCATCTAGTTTAGTGCCAAATCCTCAGTTGTGCTCCACATCTCGGCTTCACAGGAGAATAGTACCATCGCCTGTTACAATTGGTACAAAAAGATCCTTCTCCCTCTCTTACTCATATTGTTAACAATGTTGCATCAGGTAACGAAGTTTCATTTTCAGTTAAAAATTTCTGGATTCTAGACACTGGTGCTACTAATCACATTTGTTCTGATCAGTCTTTCTTTACTTCCCTGCATCCTATTTCACCTATTGTTGTTAACTTGCCTACTAGTAACTCTGTTGTTGCTGATCGTTCTGGTTCAGTTAACATCTCTGCCTCACTGGTTATTCACAATGTCTTATATCTTCCTAATTTTCATTTCCATATTGTCTCAATTTCTAAACTTATTCTTTTCCTTGTTGTGCTATTTTTCATAACAACTTTTACTTCCTAATGGCCAGCGCCAATGAAAGATGATTGGTTTAGCTAGAGCAAAGGATGGCTCGTATTTTCTCTCTCTCTAACAGTTTGCTCATTGTCTAGCTTCTTCTGTGGCATCTCTAAAGAGTACACTTTTCAGTTCCAATTTTGATTTGTGGCACTATAGGTTAGGCCATCTTTCTGATTCTGTTTTCAAATGTATTCAACAAACATATCCATATGTTGTCTCAAAGAAGTCTTTTGACCATTGTGACACTTGCCATATGGCCAAACAAAGGTGTTTGCCTTTTCCTGTCAGTACATCATATTCTGATAAGATCCTTTCCTTGTTGCATGTTGACATTTAGGGCCCTTATAATCTTGCTTCTATTCATGGGCATCGCTATTTTTTAACAATTGTTGATGATTGCTCGCGATACACATGGGTTTTCTTTATGCGAAATAAATCTGAAACTCGCCACACTCTTATTAATTTTGTTGCACTTGCTGAAAATCAATTTAAAACTACAATTGAAACCATTAGATCAGATAAAGGAGTTGAATTCATTATGCCTGAATTTTATTCATCTAAGGGAATTTTGCATCAAACTTCATGTGTAGCGACACCCCAACAAAATAGTGTTATTGAACACAAGCATTAGCATATTCTGAATGTAGCACGCTCTTTACTTTTTTAATCTAAATTGCCCAAGATATATTGGTCCTATGCTGTTGCACATGCAGTTCATCTCATTAATCGTTTGCCTACACCTTTTCTTCATAATATGTCTCCTTTTTATTGTTTGTATCAGTCTCATCCTGATCTTACTTCTTATAGGGTTTTTGGGTTATTGTGTTTTGCTTCTACCCTTTCCCAAAACCACACCAAATTTGATCCTAGGGCTCGCAAGTGTGTTTTTCTAGGTTTTCAGCCTGGTGTTAAGGGTTATTTCTTATTAAACCTTACTACTCGTCAGCTTTTTTGTTCTCGTGATGTTTGTTTATATGAACATATCTTTCCTTTTCATGAGACCTTCATTCCTGATTCCACTTTTGGTTCTTTACCATTGCCTCAAACTACTCCATCTCTAGATTTTCCTGACCCTTCCGTTGCCTTTTCTTTACCTGTTGGTCCTAATTCTTATAGTGTTTCTTTTCCTATGCCATGAAGATCAGCTAGACAAGGCAGCCTCCATCTTACTTGAGAGATTATCATCATTCTCTCCTTACTTTTGCTACTCCATCATCAGCCCCTGGTTCTAGTGCTTCTCCACATTCTTTGTCTTTTGTTTTATCTTACAGCCATCTTTCTCCCTCCTATAAATATTTCAGTTTGTCCATTTCTTCTCACTTTGAACCTAAAACCTATAACCAAGCTGTGAAGTATGAGGTTTGGCATGATGCCATGGCCACTGAAATAAAGGCTCTAGAACAGAACTAAACTTGGTTTCTTATTCCTCTCCCTCCTGGGAAATCTGTTGTTGGTTGTCGGTGGATCTACAAAAATAAATTTCATGTAGATGGGAGTCTTGAACGGGCCAAGGCTTGCTTGGTTGCCAAGGGTTACACACAAAATGAAGGTGTGGACTGACTTGACACTTTCTCTCCTGTAGCTAAGCTTATTACGGTTCGTTTACTGCTGGCTTTGGCTGCTTCTCATGGCTGGCATCTTAAGCAACTTAATGTGAACAATGCATTCTTGCATGGTGAGTTAGATGAGGAAGTTTATATGGAAGTTCCTCCCCGTTTTCATTCTCCTTCCCCTGATTTAGTTTGCAAGCTCCACGTACAAATCTCTTTATGGTTTAAAGCAAGCTAGTCGCTAATGGCATTCCAAGTTTTCTCATGCTCTTGTTTCTTATGGTTATACTCTGTCTCGGTCAGATTATTCCCTGTTTACACATCGTACTAACCATTCTTTTACAGCTCTTTTGGTGTATGTCGATGATATTTTTCTTACAGGGAATGATTTAGCTGAAATTAACCGTGTTAAGTCTTTACTTAATGAGGCTTTTCAGATAAAAGATCTTGGTGATCTTAAGTTTTTTCTTGGGTTGGAGGTTGCATGTTCCACACATGGTATATCTGTTCATCAGAGCAAATTTACAGTTGATATTCTTCATGATTTTGGTTTTTTGGAGTGTAAACCACTTAAAACTCCCATGCATCGCAATACCAAACTTTCTAAGGATTCTGGAATTCCTTTAACTGATGCTACTCATCATCGTACCATTGTGGGCCGGTTAATCTATCTCGCTAATACTCGTCCAAATATCTGTTTTGTTGTCCAGCAACTCAGTCAATTTATGTCTTGCGTTACTGATCTTTATTTGCGTGCTGCTCATCGTGTTCTGCATTATTTGAAGTCTTCTCCAGATCAGGGCATTTTTCTGTCAGCCACTTCAGATTTGAGGTTGAAAGGACTTAGTGATTCTGATTGGGCCGGGTGCTTAGACACGCGGTGTTCTGTGACTGGTCATTGTGTTTTTCTTGGTGATTCTTTGATTTCTTGGAAATCTAAGCAGCAGAATACTGTTTCTACTTCTTCTACTGAGGCTGAATATAGTGCATTGGGTACTCTATCTTGTGAGCTTCAATGGCTTTTATATCTTTTGCATGATTTACAGATTCCTCGCCCTTTTCCAACTCTGGTTTACTGTGATAGTCAATTTTCCCGTTACATTGCAGCCAATCCTATTTTTCATGAACGCACTAAACACATAGAGGTTGATTGTCATCTTGTTCGTGACAAGCTTAAAGCTAATATTCTCCATTTGCTTCCCATTTGGACACACAACCAGCTTGCTGATGTTTTCACTAAAGCTTTGGATCCTGCTCCTTTTCTTTCTTTCAAGTCCAAGCTGTGTCTGCATGATTTGCACACACTTCAGCTTGAGGGGGGTGATAAACTTGTAAATACAGTTTTAGTTTGTAAATAGTTTTCAGTTAGTCTGTTGTAACTTGAATAGATATTGCATTTGGTTAACAACATGCCAGCTATATTTTATATATTCAATTGTATATATGGACACATATTGAGCAATACAATGTACTGAAATGGGACTAATTTTAAATCCTAATTATCTGATTTTAAAATGACCCAATACCAAAAACAATTTCATTTTTCATGCTTTCTCTCTCTAAGTTCTTTTGTTTTATGGTTCTAGGGTTCTATTATTTAATTTTACAAACATATAAGTAGGAACTGGAGAAAATTATATATATAAAAGCCTGAACTAAAACTATATATATGTATGTACATGTGCGAAAACTCTACTTTGTTTTTTTTTATTCGCATATGATTATATATAACCATATATATATACTCACATAATCATCAATATATTTTTTTTCAAACTCACGAAAGAAAACAAAAACATACACACAGCGGAAGCAACATGATAATATATATAGATATTTGAAAATAATAATATGCACATCATATTATCATAATATGGAGATCATAATTTCCTACAAAGCCACCTGGCTCTGATACCATGTAAGAATAATTGGGCGTACCTGGAGTACGACCGTTTATCTCTTATACTCACGCTAATCGTATCACAATAGCGAAAGCGATTATGACGCACAGCAAATATACCACGATAGGAAGAAGAAGAGATAAATATAGGAGAGGGAATGGAGAGTCAGTTTGACAGAGTTTCTGTATGTTATTTCGAATGTATTATCAACTGAATCCTTTTACGCCTATTTATAGGATTTTAAGTACCCCTTCCTCTTCTACTAACATGTCCTTCCATCAGAGAGACAAGATATCCTTTCGATTGAGAGATATATTGTTTTAGTGAAACAATACCACTTGTAGAGTCATATTGCATCAGATAAAAAACATGACTCATAACATTTTGGAAAATATTACATATATCCACCAAAGCATTTATGTTATTTATACTTTGACCCCAATCCTATTGGGCTTAGGCCCAATCCACCAAGGATGGACTAGGCTATTTTCCAACAGTTATAAAAAATCCGTATGTATATCTGAATTTTTTTTATATTAAAACATGTTAGAATGTAAATTTGGACTTGTAAATTTTCATATGGACAAGTGTTATTTTACTATGCTTAATTGTCAAAATGTGTATGTACATTTATAAACAGATCTATTAACATTTGGGAATCTGATGGAATGTAAATTTAGACTTGTAAATTTTTATATGGACATTTATTATTTTTTTATGTTTAGCTGTCAAAATTGTTTATGTTAACTTATGAATGATGTTAAATTTTTATTACAGCTTGTTTTCATTTCAATAGTCAAAGTCTTTAGTTAATTTCCTTCTCAGCTTAATTTTATTTTAGCCAAAAAGATTAACTAAAATTTCAGAATCTTTTGAGTCCGATTGAAAATTATGCTTGAGACTTAAATAAAATTGAGGGAAAATCCCTTGTTGATTTTATTTTTTTATTTAGAACGCAAAGTGTTTTCGCCTCTGTCAATAATTATATTTCCTAAAACCCTTGTTGAAAATTTTATTGATAAAAAAGACTTGATAAATTTTTATATACAGAAAATACCGACAGCCAATGGATTCTCTGATTTATATCCTCATTCCTAGTAAAAATTTGGACGTAGGACTTTCCCCAATTTTCCCATTAAAATTCTCCCTAGAAAGCATCGCCTGATAAACACTAAAAAAACCTGCAGAAAATGCAGCATAGGCAAGCATCTCCAAGTTTCAACAATTGTATAAAAACAATGAAGAGACATATCACAAATAACTTTTAAAAAAAACCTTATGTACCCCCACCGCTTGATAATATAAGACACTTCAACTAATTCATCAAAAATAATATATGATAGTTAACTCATTAAATATACCTTAAATTGAAAGTTTTTTCCAACTTTACCCGTATTAAATTAGGTTTCAAAAGAGACAACATACATAAAGTCACATTTAAGCATTAACTATATGGGCAAATTTGACAAATAAATATTAATTACTTTCTAAGTGACTTATATTATGGATTAACACATTCTTCTAAAAATGTCTTATATGGTGGATTAGTGGGAGTTTTATGCTTGTGCTAATGTAATCTCTACTTCAATTTGTAATTCATCATGTCAAATTGAACTGAGGATGAGTATTTATATGATTGCCAAACACATTTATTTGTGATGTTAACTAAATTTTGAATTAAATATCAAAGTTATTATTTGTATTTAGCATAATAAATAATCAATTTTTATATCCATGACATAATTTAATTTATTGCTGAATAATATATTGGGACTTCATTGGGAAAATAAGAAGTTTATTGGGCCGGGTAGTTGTATCCTATCCTGTACTCATGTCCGTACCACGGATGTGCTTCCAAACCTTTATAAAAGCCACTTACCTAAGCATGTGTTTGCATCCCATAATTCTTACGTTCATTCTCATCTCAAATATACGTTGTCTTCAAAACAAGTTTAGTTATTTTTATATTTTGGTCAGTCTCCAAGATTCCCATACATCATCCCATATTAATAATGTTGAATCAGAAGAGTCAAAACGCAGAATCTGGTAGCGCCCACATTAATGTTGGGTATCACTACTTAATCTCCAAGGCTATGTACGCCTTTGTTATCCCACTTCTGGTTTCTTTTGTTACTTTTCTGCCAACCTTCTCAATTCATGACATTCACCACAATTCCACTCTTTTGCAAGTTACTCTGTGTTCATGTCTTTCTTTATTCTTGGCCACCTGTTACCTCAAGAGCCGTCCACGAGGTGTTTACTTAGTGGATTTCGTGTGTTACAAGCTGGACCCAGCTCTCATGTGCCCAAAAGAGTTGTTCATAGAGAGATCCAGACAAGCAGGATCATTCACGGAGGAGAACTTGATGTTTCATAAGAAGATTGTAGAAAGGTCTGGTTTGGGACAGAAGACTTACTTCCCACCTGCAATTATAAGGGTGCCTCCTAATCCATGTATGGCTGAAGCGAGGAAGGAGGCTGACGAGGTGATGTTCGGAGCCATTGACGATGTTTTGGAGAAAACTGGTGTGAGGACAAAGTGTAGAAGCACCAAAGTCAAGATCCACAAATCAAGGCGAAGGATTTATTCTCTGATTGTACAGTGTTGTTCATATTTTTCCTTGATTGAACAGTATTATGTCTAATTTACTTTTGTATAAATATATGTAACTCATTCATATAATAATTCAATTCAGTCTTTCTATTTCTCTTCATGGTATCAGAGCATTGGAGAAGAGAATAATCAAGATTGAATCAAACACACTCACCATTGTGTTCTGAGTCGTCAACACTTGTCCCAGCATCCCAATCTGTCAGAACCAGAATCGGTGTGTTAGTCTCCGGCCCATAAGAAGAGCCTTCATCCTCAGGATTGTCACCCTTGTCCATAGTGGTTTCACCAGCGAGACTCTGTGACGTAAGAAGCACCACCAGACAGGATTCCGATCGTTGCATTCTCAGCTTTCTTTCCCAAGCTTGCGGCGTCATCATCGAAATCTTAATCTAGCATCTGCAAGCCAACGCCGATAAGATCAAATCTCTCCTCACGCCTCTCGTCTCTGAGCTCGTTCTCTCCTCTCAAGTCTCAGCATCTACTTACTCGCCCAGACTCCAGCACTCCGATCTTAGCACACAAGGTCTCCGTTGAAGGCATCTTCGGCCTCTTCCTCTAGCAAAGCTCAGAACTCAGGCTTCACATCCTTTGCCGGTGACATAAATTCGAAAGACCAACCTGTCATTTTTGAAAATTCGAAGGAATAAACTGTCATTATGTCTACAATTTCTGATGCCTCTTCCTCTGGGCTCGATCTATTTCCAATGACATCTCCACTGTCCTTCTTGTTTCTGAGAAACTTACTAGTGATAACTATCGGGAGTGGTCTCAATCCATGATTCTTGCTCTCGATGGACGAGATAAACTCGAATATATAACTAGTGAAGCAAAAAGGCCACCAACATCAGAAACCAAGGAGTTTCAAAAATGGAAGTCTGAGAATGCATTGGTATCCTCTTGGTTAATTAATGCAATGTCATCCTCAATTAAAAAGAGTTTTATGTATCTTCCCTCAGCTCAAGAAATTTGGGAAGCTCTTTGTGAAACATACAATCCTGTGGGGAATAGGTCCCGCATATTTGATATCAAGAAAAAGATATGGCAGCTAAAACAGGACCACATGCCACTTGATGATTATTATCTAGAAAAATCCTCACTTTGGCAAGAGCTTGATGCCCTACAAAATCAAACTTATCATTGTGGGGCAGATGCTCAAGAAGATCGCAAAACAAAAGAAGCAGAGAGAGTATATGAATTGCTTGCTGGTCTTAATGTGGTTTATGATGATGTTCGGGCTAGAATTCTTAGTCAAGAACCATTACCATCTGTATGTGAAGTCTATACTTTCTTGCAAAATGAAGAGGATAGACGTAAATCAATGCTTCAAAATCCGAATAATTCCGCTGCTACTTCTGAGGCCTCAACACTTGCTGTTTGATCCATGGAACAAAAAGGTTCGAAAGGTCGCCCATTCTGTGATCATTGTAAGAAACAGGGGCACACTAAGGACACTTGATGGAACCTCCATGGTAAACCTGCTGACTGAAAGCCGAAGAAAGGGAAAGAACGAGGTTACGTGGCTGAAACTTCCAATCAAAGTGACCAGCTGCACAAAATCATGGAAATGCTAGCCACAACGCAGACTGCAACAATGCCTACTGCCACAGTGGTCAAGAGAGGTAATTTCTTTCAAGCCTTGGTTGTGATAAAAGAACTCTGTAAAGGGAATTGTTGGATTGCTGACTCAGGTGGCTTGGATCATATGACTGACAACAAGGCTCTCTTCTCATCCTATACTCCTATCACTAAGGGAATAACCGTGCGAATTGCTGATGACTCTGAATCTGTTGTCACTGGAATTGGTTCCATCAAAATCTCAGCTGCACTTACTCTTCACTTTGTATTACATGTTCCAAAGTTGAAGTGTAATTTACTATCCGTGAGCAAATTAGCCAATGATGAACGTTGTCAAGCTAACTTCTTTACTACCTACTGTATGTTTCAGGATCTGCTGACGGGAACGACAATTGGGAGTGCGAAAGAGCTTGATGGTCTCTATTACCTTGATGAAAGTGATAGTCCTCGGATTAAATCTTGTAATAAAGTGTCTCTCCCTAGCTCTAGTGATTTGGAATTATGGCACAAACGTTTAGGTCATCCAAATTTAAATTACATGTCTCAAATGTTTCCATCCCTTGTTTCTAATAAAATTCCCTCTGATTTTCATTGTGATTCATGTGAAAAGGCTAAGCATCATTGTACTTCATTTCCAAAAATCCCATACCAAGTCTCAAAACCTTTTTCCACAATTCACAGTGACTTATGGGGACCATCCCGCACACCAAATCGATCAAAAGCAAAATGGTTCATCACATTCATCGATGACCATACACGTGTCAGTTGGGTTTACTTGTTGAAGGATAAAACAGAGGTGTATCAAACATTCC
Source organism: Inga oerstediana (assembly GCA_963210345.1). NCBI lineage: Eukaryota > Viridiplantae > Streptophyta > Magnoliopsida > Fabales > Fabaceae > Inga > Inga oerstediana. The sequence goes on along the minus strand of OY723407.1, from coordinate 55,782,176 downwards.
TTAACTTCCACAAAATGATCCAAACCCAATTTCAAACCCCAATCCAGATTCTGCACATAGATAATGGGACTGAATACTTCAATCAGGTCATGTCTGCCTTCCTAACTGAAAATGGCATTGTTCACAAAAGTACTTGTCCCAATACACCTCAGCAAAATGGTATTGTTGAACGAAAGAATCGCCATATTCTTGAGACTGCTAGAGCCCTTATGTTTAGTAGTAATGTTCCTAAATATCATTGGGATGATGCTGTCCTTACTGCTACCTTCCTCATTAACAGAATGCCAAGCCGACCACTATCTTACAAAACACCCTTTCAACTTCTCCACCAATACTATAACCTCCCATACCTTGTAAACACTCTACCTCTACGGGTGTTTGGCTGCACATCATATGTTCACCTCCATCACACCAACAAACTTGACCCTAAAGCCCTAAGGTGCATCTTCCTTGGCTATTCACATTCTCAAAAAGGATACAAGTGTTATGATCCGGTCTCCAAACGTTTATTTGTCACATGTGATGTCACCTTTCTTGAACATACACCTTTTTATGCTTTGTCTGCAATTCAGGGGAAGAGAATTGGTGAATTTCAGACAAATGAAACACAAAGAGATGACCAGACAATCACAATTTATATACCTACCCACACAGATCCTACTCCTGATACTCCTGATAACAGCCTTACCCTCACAGATCCTACTCCTGATAACAGCCTTGAGATTCCTGATAACCTTGATACCTCTGATAATGTGCCAATTACAGGGGGAGACACAAATATGTGGGGTAATACCTACATGCGACGACACAAAAGAGGTAATGAACCACAGGCTATTAGCACTCACCAGGAGTCAGAACCAGAGGTAGGTCCAAGAGAACAAATGGTTCTGATCTTAATCTTCCCATTGCGGTGCGAAAGCAAACTAGACAACCCAAATCAAACACTAGATATCCTATGGAGAAATTTGTCTCTTATAAGGCTCTTTCATCTAAATACAATGCTTTTGTCTCTCATCTTGATAAAATTAGGATAACAGACACGATTGATGTGGCTATGGCTATACCTGAGTGGAGACAAGCTGTCTTAGAGGAGATGGAAGCTCTCAAGCGAAATAAGACATGGGATGTAGTAAATCTACCTCAAAGAAGAAAGGTCGTTGGATGCAAATGGGTATTCACTCCTAAGTATAGAGCAGATGGAACACTCGAGAAATACAAAGCTAGATTGGTTGCACAAGGTTTCACACAAAAATATGGGGAAGATTACACAGAAACATTTGCTCCAGTAGCCAAGTTGAATACCATCAGAATTATGTTATCTATTGCAATGAATTTAGATTGGAATCTGCACCAACTCGATGTAAAAAATGCCTTCCTCAACGGAGAACTCAAAGAGGTATATATGAAGTTACCTCCAGGGTTCCTAGGAAAAAAGGATAACCAAGTCTGCAAGTTAAAGAGGTCATTATATGGGTTAAAACAATCTCTACGTGCTTGGTTTGACAGATTCACTCGGGTTCTGAAGAGACATGGATATACTCAAGGGCAGAGCGACCATACTTTGTTTGTCAAACATCATAAGGGTAAGATGGCTGTTTTGGCTGTATATGTTGATGATATAATCCTTACAGGAGATGACAATGTGGAAATCAATCAAATTAAGACAGCCCTGGCACAAGAATTCCAGATCAAAGATCTTGGAGAAATGAAGTACTTTCTTGGAATGGAAGTTGCCCGATACAAGAAAGGAATTTATATTTCCCAAAGGAAGTATGTTCTCGACCTTCTAAAAGAAACAGGGATGATAGGTTGTAGACCCAGTGACACGCCTATACGGATTGATAAAATAGATGAAGATGCAAATCTTGGTAAGGTAGTGGACTTAGGGAACTATCAACGGATGGTAGGCAAACTAATATACCTGTCTCATACCAAACCAGACATTGCATTTGCAGTAAGTGTGGTCAGCCAGCATTCTCATGATCCTAAACAGAAACATTTGAATGAAGTTTACAGAATCCTTTGTTACTTGAAGGGATCTCCAGGACGTGGCTTGCTGTTTAAAAAAAATTGACAAACGAAATGTAGAGTTATTTACAGATGCTGATTGGGCAGGTGACCGAGAAGACAGGAAATCCACATCTGGATATTGTACATATGTGTGGGGTAACCTAGTCACATGGAGAAGCAAAAAGCAAAGTGTAGTTGCGATAAGCAGTGCTGAAGCTGAATATAGGGCTGTAGCACTAGGAATCTGTGAGGGAATATGGATAAAACGTGTTCTTGAAGACTTGAGGAAGTCTATAAATCTACCAATCAAGGTCTATTGTGACAACATGGCTGCAATCAACATTGCTCATAATCCAGTTCAATATGATAGAACTAAACATGTCGAAATAGACAGACATTTTATAAGGGAAAAAGTTGATGAAGGTATTGTTGATCTAAGGTATATTCCTTCTAAAGAACAGATCGCAGACATCCACACTAAAGAGCTGCCTAAGGACAGATTTGAGTATCTGATTAGCAAGTTAAACTTGATTGATATCTATAGTTCAACTTGAGGGGGAGTGTAGAAGCACCAAAGTCAAGATCCACAAATCAAGGCGAAGGATTTATTCTCTGATTGTACAGTGTTGTTCATATTTTTCCTTGATTGAACAGTATTATGTCTAATTTACTTCTGTATAAATATATGTAACTCATTCATATAATAATTCAATTCAGTCTTTCTATTTCTCTTCACTAAGGATATTGGAATCTTGGTCGTGAATTGTAGTCTATTCAATCCGACTCCGTCTTTGTCCTCCATGATCGTGAATCACTATAAGCTAAGAGGGAATATAATGAGTTATAATCTTGGAGGCATGGGATGTCGTGCTGGCCTTATCTCTATTGACCTTGCCAAACAGCTCTTGCAGGTTTGTTGTTCATTTCTTCTTCACCTACATGCATAATTAAATAGTTAGCCCAACAAAAAACAAAATTTCAACAATTATATATCCAAAAACAGTAGTACAAAATGGGAACTCCCTCTCATAATAACAGCTACGTGTATTTATTTAGATATGTATTTATCATCGCCTACTTGTATTAAGACAGTGCAAGCTAATTTTGGACATATATTTATGCATGTATATGTAGGTGAATCCAAACAGTTATGCGCTAGTAGTAAGTGCAGAGAACATAACTTTGAATTGGTACACTGGCAATAACACCTCAATGCTTGTCTCGAATTGCCTCTTTCAAATGGGAGGAGCAGCAATTCTATTGTCCAATCATTCGTGTGATCACCGCCGTTCCAAGTTCCAACTTCTGCAAACAGTGCGTACGCACAAAGGTGCCGAGGACAAATCATACAGCTGCGTCTTCCAACAAGAAGATGATAACAAAAACATTGGCGTATCTCTCTCCAAAGACCTCATGGTTGTTGCAGGAGAAGCACTCAAAGCCAACATCACCATCCTTGGCCCTTTAGTTCTCCCCATGTCACAGCAACTTAAGTTCCCTGCAATTTTGGTTGCTAGAAAATTTCTCAAGATGAAGATCAGGCCTTACATGCCAGACTTCAAGCTTGCTTTTGAACACTTTTGTATACATGCCGGAGGAAGAGCGGTTTTGGATGGAATGAAGAAAAACTTGAATCTCAGCGATTGGCACATTGAGCCATCAAAAATGACACTGTAAAGATTCGGGAACACTTCCAGCAGTTGTGTGTGTGTTATGAATTGGCGTATAGTGAAGCTAAAGGGAGGATCAAGAAGGGTGATAGGATTTGGCAAATTGGTTTAGGGTCTGGGTTTAAGTGTAACAGTGCTGTGGGCGTGCCTTAAGGACAGTTAATCCTGCAAACAAGAAGAATTCTTGGATGGATAAGATTCATGAGTTCCCTGTTAACTAAAATAAAGTAACCATCAATGGCTGCTATACAGTTTATGTAATGCTAAGTAAGGCGTAGAGTGGATGATTCGTGTTCAGTCATGTGTGTGTGTCAAAAGGCCGTAAATTCTGTAAAAACGTGATAAAATAACGTGCATAGGAAAACAGTATGTGTAGTCCTTTTTCATATGTATATAGAAATAAATAATGAACAACTGCTTTAATAATTAAGGACGAATGAACTTAATCAGTGCTGACAATAATGAAATTTATTTTTATTTTTAAAAGAAGCCATTTTGCTCTTTTATACGGCTTTGCAGGTTAAAATTTTCAAATCTACACTGTCCATATTAGATTTTGAAGGGCCTCTTTCATCAATAGTGATGAACACACGGCACGGCGTTCATCGCCGTGATGAACACTGAATGAGGATCCCTTCCTGCCTCCCTCACATGATAACTAATCAATTGCAGATTTCCGACTTAAACCATGCATATCAATTTCAATTATAATGACTGATAAGTTCTCTAAAGCGCTGTCTCTTTAAAAATATTGAAAGAAGCGACTATGAGGTTTTAAAGAAATGAGTGCATGTTCCATGATTCAAAGGAAGCATATCTAAGTTGATGCATTCGATTCAAACTTGTATGTCAAAAAATCAACCTAGCTGGATATTCAAATTTTCAAGTGTAAATTGTACTTTTTTTAATTGATGTATCCAGCTGAGGGAAAACGCAATAAAGTTCGTACCTGATTCACTACTAGGGTGAAGCTCTTCGATTCCAGTGGCAAAGTAAGAGATTGGAGGGGCAAAGAAAAAAGAGTAAGTTTAATTTAAAAGTTCTAAATCACCTAAGATTAGCCACTTTATATGCACTGATATAAATACCGTAAAGAGATTGATGTAGGAAAATTGGAAGGATGCTATAAGAACAAACATAAGAAATGGAAAGATAAGTGCCAGAAACCACCATGTCTCAGAAAACAAAAGACCTAAGCTAACATAAATATTAAGCTGATAATTTACATCTCACACTGTTAGTACAAGTCAAAGCACAACACCAACGAAGGCCCATACCACACAATCAAAGGCCAGTTGATTATCTCTACTAGATATATATTAGAGAATATTCTAGATACTGTAATCTTGTATTATAAATATGTGAAGTACTGACACTATCTAGTTATGAAAAAACAGAAGAGAATAATATTCATATTTCTCCATTCTCTATTATTCTGTGTTTATATTCTATTACAGCAAAGTGCTGCCTCTTAATTTCACTTACTCAAGGCCATTTGAAAGACAAAGTTATTTGATGACTGAAAGAAAAACACCACCTGAACTAATACGAACCCTAAAAAAGCCAAGAGAGATGATAAAGAAAAATAATAAGCAAACAATCTTAAACAAAAGCTATCCAAGAGAAAGAAATATAGCACCCAAAGAAAAGTTTAAAATCCACAGAATGCTGTCATCAAGCGGACTGCCGAATGACTAAAAACATTCGCTTATAAATTACTCATACAACATGCTTAGTACTTCTAGACATCTCCATTCCCAGCCACAAGAAGCACATTCTTGCAAACTATTCATTCATTCCAACAAATTATATAATTTCAGGAAATGAAAAGTTCAGCAACTTATCAGGCGGTATATGCAGCAATCATTGAACTCCAAGACACAACATCTTTAACAGACACTTCATCAAACGTCTGTCCTGCAAGCTCAATTGAGCCACAGCCAACGTACAACTTCAACAAGGTATTGCCTACGTACCGATCAAGAATCAAAAGCCACCTTCAAAGCCAAGAAACGCACCATCCTACCATGTCTAACCAATGAGCAGCGGCAACAAACATGAAGGACGAAAGGATGCGTAAACTTGTCAGGTTGAAGAACAAAACATGGCAACTGATAAAAGAGCTTGACAGATTCAAGTGTTTGCCAATGCTTTGATGATAGAATTCCAAGCAAAAGTTGGAGGAACAATGGGTATTTTGTCCAATACTATTTGGCATGCGGATAAGACAATCAGGCTAACCAAGTCGTTATTATGATCGAGGGCGGATTTGAGGAGGAGAGAGCGAAGTTGGAGGATATGAGAAACAGTTTTGGATTGTTGTATGAGGGTTTGGATTCGGCGGCATACCCTGGCGAAACATAACGAACGACAAACGGTACAATCCGAACGGAAGAATTAGTTCCCTCGCTTGCAGTTGGAAAATATGGAAAGAGTGAATCAGTACAAGCTATAAAGTCACAGTTCGCAAGGATTTCAGTCCGATTGCGTTGGTGATTGTGTTATAACGATATTTTTATGGGTTTAGGATAATTTTGCATTGGAAGTTGTCAGGCAATTATGTCTTTTGAAGTTTTTGAAAGGCAATTTTATCCATAAGTGTCAAAAATAAAAGAGGATCAATTTTGTGTGGGTCGTGTCTTGATTAAATATGTTGAGCTAGTAGTTTACATATCATCCACGTTATTTTTATTAAAATATAAATTTACTCTGAAAGTATATATGCCATCTATTTTTTTTTTTAAGTTAGATTTAAAATTTTCGTAAAAAAATTTCCCCATAACCCTATTTTTATGGATTAATCCACCCGTATGGGGCTCTAGTAGCAACAGACTTGTCAGAAATGTAGCTTCAGAAGGGGAAACCATACAAGTATAAATACGAGAACGGTAAAACATGTAAACATAAGAGCTCAAACAAACAAACAACCAGAGATGCAACTCAAGTCATAATAATAATACTACACGAAAGGAAAGCAACACTGGCACCGTAATGCGACCACATGCATGTTGCATCACACGCACTTGTTGACAAGTAGTGCATAATGCAAAATTTCGACTCACCTGAAGTCACTAAAGGGTTGAAGTATCTCGTAAGAAATTGCATCGGAAAAAAAAAAAGGTCAAAAACCCAAACTGGAAAACTGGCTCGAAGGTTGTGATAGACAAAAGTTGTTCTTTTGTACAAAAAAAGTTTAGATGAATTGGATCTTGAAACTCATAAATGTCGAGATTGCAAATCGCCCACCAACAAAGTCCTTATGTTTCATAACCTTACGGTTATGAGCCAACTCTTTTACCAACTAGACTAACTTTTGTTGGCAGACAATAGTTGTTAATAACTAATTTATAAAATGTTAGAAATGTCGATGCAAAATTTATGAATGTGCTACAATAAAAAGCTAAAAAGTTAATTTATATAATTTTTTGCATTACATATATATATATATTGATAGTCATTGATGGATCAATGTGAGACACACTATTATTTTTGGCATGCAAGTGGTGGTAGGATCAAATCTCACCCCACCACTTTGTCGAAAAATTCCTCTCACCAGCATCCGCTGAGTTGGTCAGGGTTATGGTGCCAGTGGTGGTTGGTCGACAGCGATGAGTTGTTACTTTTTATTAAAAAAATGGGGGCATTATTTATGTCTTTTTACACGAATTTTGAAAATCCCATTTTGGTATCTCACATCTCTCAAGAATTATTAAATTTGGGATCACTTTTCTGCCTTATTTTTCTAGCTGTTTTCATGGGTTTTGATAAAAGAAAAGAAAAGAAGTAGAGGAGATTATCTTACCTAGCATTATTACATTTGCAAACTCTAAGGCTCCGTTTGGTTTGATTTTATTACATTATGCAGTACAGTGCAATTTGATGCAATATTAATTATAGTGCTAATGTTCGGTTTGATTTTTAAGTAAGGTGCAATGATTTATTGTTTTAATAATTATTTAAAATTAATATATTACATAAAGTTTATTTTACCTTTAATATAATCTTTGTAAAAAAAATAGTTAAGAGTCATTGCATTGCCTCATAATAATCGTCACACTATCTCACTGAAGATTGTCCGATGTCGATGGTTGTGGTGGTAAAGGTGACGGTAACAATGATGTGGCAGTGGCGGTGGCAGGTAGTAACAGCCACAACAGTGGAGGAGGAGGTAATGGTGGTGGCGGCAGCAGTGGAGATGACGGCAAAGAGGGGTGGTGGCGGCGGTGGTGGAGGTGGAGAGGGTAATGGTGGCGACAAAGACAACAGTGGAGGTGGTGGCGGCGGGGGCAGTGAATGACGACATAGTGGAGACAATGAAGGCAATAGAGGTGGAGGTGGTGACGCCAGCGGGGGTGGTGACACCAACAACAATGGAGGTGGTGGCGGCGGCGGCGGCGGACAAGGAGATAGTGGCGGCAGTGAGGGTGGAGACAATGATGGTAGAAGAGGAGGAGGTAGTGGCGACAGAGACAATGGTAGGGTGGCGGCGGCGGCGGCAGTGGAGGAGGAGGAGGTAGTGTTGTCAACCACAATGATGGATGTGATAACGGTGGCATGGGGTGGCAACAAAAATAGTGGAGGAGAAGGAAGAGGTAGTGGTGACGACCACAATAGTGAAGGCAGAGGCGGTGGCAGGGGGAGGCGGAGGCGGCAACGATTGTGGCATGGTGTAACAGGTGAAATGAAACAAGTACAATAAAGACAAATGAAACTAAATAGTAAATTGGACTTTTTAAATCATGCAATGGGGTGGTAATGAGCATTTATAAGAAGAGATGTATGAATGAGGATTACCAATTTTTTGATAATCATCATTATCATGGTAAATCCTATTATTATATTAAAGAGCACCCAAACACTCTTATCTTTGTAATTCAATTATGATTACCATTACAAGTTTGCCGTTGAACCAAACGGACTCTAAAGATGGTAGAAGAATAAACTAGAGAGATGGTAATTCGGGCCGGGCTGGCGGGCTAGACGGGTTCGGGCTGCCATTTAGCCCACGGGCGGGCCCGCTTATTTTTTTTATTTTTTTCTCAAATATCCTTGGTCCCTTATCTCATTTTCTTTAATGATGTGTTTAATTAATTCCTCATACTTTTTATTTGACACTTATTTTCATATTATATTTATTTATTATACTATTATTAAATTACAAAGAGATGTATTTCTATAGTTTTGTGATGTAAATAGATGAAAAAAAAGGAAAGTAAGAATGAAATTGATTTCTTAACACAAATGTATAAAAGAAAAGAAGTGTGATATGAGTGGGTGAAAGAGAAAAAGAGTAAAAATTTTATAAAAAAAAATTGGCGGGCTGGTGCAGCCCGCCCCGCCGCAACCCACGGCCAGCGCGGGCTGGCCCGCAACCCATGGGCCAGCCCATTTTTCCACTACTATAGCTAGCTATCAATGGTACAGTGACATTATATATGGAGTATATGCTAGTACTGTATAAGCAAAGAGTGGATATTTATTTTTGCACAAGTTTATGGACTAATTTACTCATCACTAGTCCTCTCACACGCATAAGAATATGATATTATAACATTCATTTTAATATGGACATGTAATTAAGGCCATATATGTGTGATAAAGTGAAAGTGGTAGGGCTCTCCTCGGATTAATCTGGTCAATAAATTATGGGTTGGGGGCAAATTCGCCCTTAAAATAACTACTCAAGAGCTAGCATTGGGTATCTAAAAGTTTTTCGAAGAACAATTCCACTACAGAAGTGCTAAAAAAAGAGCAAATTTGACCTAAACCTTAAAAATATAATGTTAATTAACTGTTTAAAACTTGATGTTAATTGTTAATAGTTTTAACGATAACGGGAAAAATTATTACATTTTGGTTATTTTTTGGGCAAAATTGCTTCTTAGAAAGCTTTCGAATACCTACTACTCATAACTGATTACTATTAGAGCAAAATTGCACCTTAACCTTTAATTAATTATGCAGCCAGATATGACGTGGGAATTAGCAACTCATACACGTGGGTTGTTTCATTTCATTTGCTATAATTTTGATTTTGGTTACGGCTGCTCGGCTCGTTATAACTTGGTGTATCAGGCTGGCAAATTGAGTTGGCTTATTGTATGTAGTTATCTAAAAGCTAATGGTTTCTTTATCGCACATGTTACTCAACCGCTATTCTGTTAGAGTTTTTGTAATTGTTATATAAGCATGCTTGAAAATGGTTGTTTATTTACAATAGCCCACTCATGCTTAGCTCTAAACTAATAGAATTAGGCATCTCTTGGGTTTGAATTTTGGTTAAACTTTGTGTGATGATCATAGCTAAGCCACCTGTTCCTCGTTTTGTTGCTTAAAGAAATATATTAAACATGAGATGCAACAGATTGGGTTGTTTATCATTTCAATTTGTACGAGGAGTTTGCGTGTCGGTCAACAAAACACACTATATGTAGTACATATACACGCGCGCGCGCATGGAGGCATATATATAAAAGGGAAAATCGCAGTATAGCCTCAAGAAACATAAGAACCTATTAAAAAAGTCACCTTATATGATTCACAATCTTAAAACTCCCAAGAAACATAAGTGATATAAATTCAAATTGTGAAATCATATATTTGCCCTCATTGATAAGTCATAGTGTTACCATTAATAAATCCATTTATTAACAAGTGCATATGTAATATTGACAAGTTATAGCGTCACCGTCAATAAGTGTATGTGCCACTATCAACAAGTGTATGGATTATATTAATAAGTCATAATGTTACTGTTGACAAGTTTATTTGTCATATTGACAATAGAGGCAGACATGTAATTCCACAATTCAAATCTTCTTTGGGGATTTTTAGATAGAAAATCATATCCTGAGACTTTTTTGACATTTTTTCTATTCCTTGGGACCATACTAGTATTTCCCTATATATAACTCGTGATTTATAATTTCATGCCACATAGAGCTGAGTATTGGAGGACAATGGTAAGGTTGCCTTTATGTGGCTTAAGGGTTAAAGTTCAAATCCTAAAAATAGCCATTTTACTTGTCGATATAAGGTTTCATACATCAATTCCTTCTAAATGACTAGACCTTAATTACATGGTGGGAGCTTTGTATACTGGGTTGTCTGCAATGCACAGAATTGCTTCCTTCAAACTTTATATAAGATATATTTGGGGAGTTTATCTTGGAACAAGAACTTCATTTTCTTTACCATCCACTTCTCTCCACTTTTTTATTCTCCCCAAATAAATATTATTAGAATATTAGATAACATAAAATGTATATAAATAAATTTAAATTAGTAAAATTTGATATAAATAGTTCATATGTTTATATTTTATTAAAATATTCTTTTTTTTTTTTACTTTTTATAAGATATCAAATATCAACCGTTCAGAGTTTGATCTAACAGTGAAAATAAAGAAGTGGATGGAAGGGAAGTGGAGAAGCCCCTCTCCCGTTAATTTTGATACTAAATATAAAACATATTTCTTATATTTGTCAATCTTTTCCTCATTTACCTCTATTGATGTTCCCTCAACAATAATCAAGGATGAGAAAGAATGAAGGAATTAATGAAGATAATTAGAGTGTCTTAGAAAATACTCCCTCCGATCCTATTTTTAAATAACTTTCTCTCTCATAGAGCTGATTCTTTTTATAAACAACTTTCATTTTTTGTCTAAAAATGTAAGCTCCTTTTTCTTATTTTATCCTTATTAAATACTCATTCTTTCTCATATCTTATACTCATTATCTCTCATACTTTTTATCCATCCTCTCTCCCATACTCTTTTCATAAATAGGGGCATATATATATATATATATATATATGAAAAAAAATATGATATTTTTGACACACTTTTTGCGCTTAGTCACCAATTCGTTTTGCGCAATTAAGAGAAATGTTGTTTATAAATAAAATAGGAGGGAGTATATGACATACTAACTAACTTAACCAACTTCTTTAATCTAATCTAATTAGATAAATAAGTGGGATATCATTTTGTCTTGCATAAAAAAAAAATATATTGGGACTTGGTTGGGAATAAAATTAAACTATTTGCCCCGAACGACAATAAAAACTTGGTTTGGCCGGCTAGTTGTACACTCATGTACGCACGTACTTGCTTCCAATTCTTTATTAAAGGCACTTACATGAGCATGCATGTGTTTGCATCCCATATAAGTCTTACGTTTCCACACACACGTTGTCTCCAGTCCAGAATTCATCATCCAGTTTTCTTTTCAAAAAAGTTTAGTTATTTTTACTTTCTGATTGATCTCTAACATTCCAAGACATCATCCCATATTAATGTTGGATCAGAAGAATCAAAAGGCAGAATCTGGATACTTAATCTCCAACGCTATGTACCTCTTTATTATACCACTTCTGGTTTCTGTTTTCACTTATCTGCCAGCCTTCTCAACTGAAGACATCCTCCACAATCTCACTTTCATCCAAGTCACTCTGTGTTCATGTCTTTCCGTATTCTTGGCCACCATTTACTTCAAGAGCCGCCCACGAGGTGTCTACTTGGTGGATTTTGCGTGTTACAAGCCGGACTCAGCTCTCATGTGCTCAAAGGAGAGGTTCATGGAGATCTCCAGGCAAATAGGATCCTTCACAGAGGAGAAATTGATGTTTCAGCAGAAGATTTTAGAAAGGTCTGGTTTGGGACAGAAGACACACCTCCCACCTGCAGTTTTAAGGGTGCCACCCAATCCATGTATGGCTGAAGCGAGGAAGGAAGCCGAGGAGGTGATGTTCGGAGCCATTGATGAGCTTTTGGAGAAAACTGGTGTGAGGGTCAAGGATATTGGGATCTTGGTCGTGAATTGTAGCTTGTTCAATCCGACGCCGTCTTTGTCCTCCATGATCGTCAATCATTACAAGCTGAGAGGGAATATCAAAAGCTATAACCTTGGAGGTATGGGATGTAGTGCTGGGCCTATTTCTGTTGACCTTGCCAAACAGCTCTTGCAGGTTTGTTGTTCATTTCTTCCTCACCTACATGCATAATTAAATAGTTAGCCCAACAATAACAAAATTTCGACAATTATATATCAAAATACAGTAGTACAAAATGGGAACACCCCCCCCCCCCCCAATTACCTAATTGCATTAAGACAGTGCAACTAATTTTGGACATATATTTATGCATGTATATGTAGGTGAATCCAAACAGCTATGCGCTAGTGGTAAGTACAGAGAACATAACTTTGAATCGGTACACTGGCAATAACAACTCAATGCTTGTCACGAATTGCCTCTTCCGAATGGGTGGAGCCGCAATTTTGCTATCCAACAATTCTTCTGATCGCCGCCGTTCCAAGTACCAACTTCTGCACACAGTGCGTACACACAAAGGTGCAGACGACGAATCATACAGCTGCGTCTTCCAACAAGAAGATGATAACAAAAACATTGGCGTCTCTCTCTCCAAAGACCTCATGGCTATTGCAGGAGAAGCACTCAAAGCCAACGTCACCATCCTTGTCCCTTTGGTCCTCCCCATGTCACAGAAACTCAAGTGCTTTGCTATTTTGGTTGCTAGAAAATTTCTCAAAATGAAGGTCAAGCCTTACAGGCTGGACTTAACGCTTGCTTTTGAGCACTTTTGTATTCATGCCGGAGGAAGAGCGGTTTTGGATACAATGAAGAAAAACCTGAAGCTCAGTGATTGGCAAATGGAGCCATCAAGGATGACACTGTACAGATTTGGGAACACTTCTAGCAGTTCTTTGTGGTATGAATTGGCGTACAGTGAAGCTAAAGGGAGGATCAACAAGGGTGATAGGGTCTGGCAAATTGGTTTAGGTTCTGGGCTTAAGTGTAACAGTGCTGTGTGGCGTGCCTTAAGGACAGTTAATCCTTCAAACGAGAAGAATCCTTGGATGGATGAGATTCATGAGTTCCCTATTAATTAAAATGTAGTAACCAATTATAATGGCTGCTATATAGTTTATGTAATGCTAAGTAAGATCTAGAGTGGATCTGATATATAAATGTAATAAAAAGTTAAGAGTGGGTTAGTTTGTTAGGGAATATATATAGCCGTTAGTTAGTGTAGGATTAGCTTGGTCATTAAGTCACTTTAACCTATAAATAAAGGCTTAATCGCAATTGTGAATTAGATTGTGATTGAAATGGAATAACAGTGTTTTCTGAATTCTCTTGCCTCTCAGTTCCCTCTATTTCTTTGCCTTCCTCTTTCTCTAAACCCTCTGCTTCTTCTCTACTCTCTCGTCTATTCTCTCTTTCCCTCTTTCTCTTTCATACAGTGTAACGTCCTTCCAAAAACTACCGATAAATTAATAATTTCAAAATTATTTTCAAGGAATTTCTTTTGAAAACTAACTACGGTAGAGAGACAACCCAAGCAACCATGTAATACACTAACATATTTATAAAAATGACCTTATATTGCTGATCGATTAATCAAAATACTAATCAATTAAAATAAATCAATTGAAAATTGGTTACTCAAATAAACTCAAAATACTCGTAATAAATTTATCATAAATAAACCACATGCGATCCCACAAGCGAATGATTAATTGAAACAGCTAAAAAAGATGCAATCATGTCCTACTGTGGCAATATGCAGAAATCAACATATAACGTGTAAAGGTGGAGGTGCTATGTATTGCTGACGTAGCTTCACTACTCCAGAGTTTTCCTTGACATCCCTCTTCCAGAGCTCTTAACTAAAATAATGTTAAGTCAAGGAATGAGACTACTGTCTCAGTAACCAGCTGTCCTACCTACCACACACCAACATGCCTGCGAGGAGCCAGGGGGAATAGTTACATAACAAACAATACAAAAATATATATAATTATAATTATGGAAAACAACCGGTATATCACACAAACATAATCATAGTACTCAAACTCTCCCATCGATCCAATCGAATCGTCTTATTTCCACCGACTGAACCCACAGGCTAAGTTATACCAATATCACTAGTTGCTCAACAAGTTCACCAATTGTGTAATGTGGACCAGCTAAAGACCACATTACATACAATCGGATCGTGGGTTCCCCTCATGGAACTCGTAGGATGCCGCAGCTCCTTATAGAACAAATGGAGTGTGGTCTCTCACATAACTGATAGGACATAGTAACCTCTTGTAGAACAAGTGGGGTGTCGTAGCTCTCCGAGAACAAGTGGGCACAACTCAGGCCAACCAAAGTGCTCCAAATGGCAGCTCACCATGTGGTAAAATAATATATATACTTCAACTCCATCCCGACCTTTCCCCAACTTACAATCATATATATAACAAGCATTTACTATCATACAACTCCAAAACATATTTTTGAAGCGATCATCATGGCAAATAAACCAGTCAAATAATGTTGACATAATATACAAAGTTTCACAAGGCTATCGGTTTAGTAAAACATATTTAGTGTGTTTGGTTCAACGATTTAAGATGCATTTGTGCGATTTATTAGTCCAATCACGTAAAGCAAGCGTTTGGTCCAAATTGTGATGTTTGGATCAACGACTAGGTGACAGTAAAAATGAGGGAAATCGTGTGATTGATATAAGCAGGAAATTGGAGCTTATTTATGCGATTGCTTCTGTTTTGTGGCTTATATGTGTATATATAATAATAATATTGATAGGAGTATTTTCATATTTTTGGGAATTAATAAAATACTCAAAATCACTTCTAATAACAAAATTTCTTCTATGAAAAATGTTCTAAATGATTTTCTCTTTCTTTAGATAATAATCTTCTACTAGTTAGAGAATACTTTGGGATAGGAGTTTAGACAAGTTTTGAGTTTTGTCAATATACGACTGTAGAAATGTAGAGAATAATTAATTTTAATCGGTTTAAATTTATTATTTAGTTGTTTTATGATTTTATAATCAATTTCTTTTATAAACATGTGATAAATTAGTTTCTATATGGTGTTTTTACCGATTAAATTTAGTTTAAATAATTTATTTGGATTATTGGAGGTATTATTAAGGTTTTAATCAGTTTATTTTTTTAGATTTTAAGCTATGTGAAAATATGAGTTAGGATTTAATATTTAAATTAGAGTTTGATATAATTTATAAAATTTAAGTTTGAGGTGCACAATAGAAAGGACTTTTGGAGTATGGAAAAATAGGTTCGAAATACTACAAAAATATGTAAGTACAGCTTCGACCAGATTGTATGAGACTTTTGATTTGATTAGTTCTGTTATATTTTACTTTATAAAAAACTTTAAGTTTGTATAATTTCTAATTTATCCGCATTTTTATTGTAATTTTATTATATATTTGACCATTGCCAAATTTTTTAATTTAATTTTTTCACTTTTCATAATTTTTAAAAATTTTTTTCTTAAATATCACAAAAGTCACTTATGCAAAAGCCAAACCAAACACCTTTTCACTTTCTTAAAAGCACTTATACAATCGACAATCCAAACATTAATCATTTTACCCAATCTTATTTTTTCTAATCTTAAGATTCTATAAGTCAAAGTAAAAATAAGCCACTTTTCCCACCACTATTCCAAACACATCCATTATAATTGAACTCATATCACATTATTATTAAAAAAAATCATTTATATTATAACTTTAAAAATACTCACGAACGCATGCTAGCATGCATAATAGATAGGAAAGCTAATTACTTGTCACCGCAGTTACCAAAATAAGTCTCAAATACAACCTCTTGCTCAAGAATGCCCAATTTAAGGTTGGGAAAACCCCTCAAAAAGAACTTTTAAATTAAGAAAAGACGTAAAGGTGTTCCGAAATTTCATATCCCAGATCAGTGCGAGTGCCTGAACTGGAATATTAGAATTCAAGATAAAATGACGTGCGTGACCCTAGAAGTTTTGAAATTGAAAAGCGTTGAGGAGGCGTGATAATGGCGCTAAAACGCATTCAGGACTATTCATCTTCTCTGTCGTCATCGGTGCCGTTGGTCGACCCTGGATCCGTGGCCTTGGATTGCTATAGCCCACAACATTTAATATTTTGTGTTTCTCTGAATTAAATCCTGTTGTCAAAAAATGAAAAGTACCAAAAGTTAAACAATATCAATAACTCCGATGCCATGAGTTGAGATAAACTAGAAAGAAAACATAGTGAAATCTTGAGCACTCGTCATCTTCTTCTCAGTTGCCAACAACTCCGATGTCATCACCCCCAACAACTCGCCATCTTCTTCTTTTATAGGATCCTGTGTATATGAGCTAAAAAACAGGGATAAATAGAGAAGAGATTGTTAAGAACACTCAAGTGATCATAAGAAGTAATGAATACGTTTGGAGAATCACTCGAATTGTCTGAGTTTTGACCCAATCACTTCCTGGGAAAATTTAGTAATGATCGCAGCTACCGACCATCACCGCCAACGACTCATCATCTTGTTTACAGTTATCATCGACATCTGCTTCATCATTGACATGATTCCCAACTCGACATTAGGCTTTACCAACACATTGTTACATTTTCACAAAATCCTATTAGACTTTCACAACTCGAGTTTGTCATTCACAACTCGAGTTCATATCATCACTGGAGGGTAACCGGCGAGTGATTAGCTTATAGGATGCAGAACTCGAGTTATGAATTGATAACTCGAGTTTACCAACACAGTCTTACATTTTCACGACATCCCGTTAGACTTTCACAACTCGAGTTTGCCATTCACAACTCGAGTTCATATCGTCACTGGAGGGTAATCGGCGAGTGATTAGCTTATAGGATGCAGAACTCGAGTTATGAATTGATAACTCGAGTTTACTAACACAGTCTTACATTTTCACGACATCCCGTTAGACTTTCACAACTCGAGTTCATATCGTCACTGGAGGGTAACCGGCGAGTGATTAGCTTATAGGATGCAGAACTTGAGTTATGAATTGATAACTCGAGTTTATCAATACAGTCTTACATTTTCACGACATCCTGTTAGACTTTCACAACTCGAGTTTGCCATTCCAACTCGAGTTCATATCGTCACTGGAGGGTAACCAGCGAGTGATTAGGCTTATAGGATGCAGAACTCAAGTTATGAATTGATAACTCGAGTTTACCAACACATTCTTACATTTTCACGACATCCCGTTAGACTTTCACAACTCGAGTTTGCCATTCACAACTTGAGTTCATTTCGTCACTGGAGGGTAACCGGCGAGTGATTAGGCTTATAGGATGCAGAACTCGAGTTGTCCATTGATAACTCGAGTTTACTAACACATTCTTACATTTTCATAACATCTTATTAGACTTTCACAACTCGAGTTTGCCATTTTCACAACATTGCAGGGTGATCATCCTACTTCTGGAGATAAGACCATATTCAATAATTCAATTTTCTTCGTAAAACAATTACTGAACAGAAAATTTGCCAACCTTCCTATGTGAATATATATGCATAATTTTAACTACCACAATCATAAAAATCTGAATTATAACGTTTACCATTTTGGCAACCAAAGATTATCCAGGGTGAAGGAGCAACAACATCAGATGCCATAGGATCCAAATTTGTAGAAGAAAAAAGAGTCCAGTCTAAAGAATTTGAGTGGCTTTTCCTGCTAGAACCACTGAATCTGTAAGGATAAAAACACCAATAGTATTAAGGGTTATGCAATAAAAATATCAATATAACATCACAAGTGAATAATAATTCAAAGTTTGTCGATTCAGACATCTTGAAAATTCATTGCAGTACAAGTATTTTTCATATTGTATGAAAAATTCAGTTACTTTACCTAAATGACTGCCATCTCCTCTTAGAGCAAGCTACAGGAATATCACCAAGATCAGGAGCATGCTGCACACATTCATATCAAAAGTTTCTAAAGAGTAAATATAAAGAATACCTGATTTAGCATTAATATAGTTAGGGCGGCTTGCTCCTAACTATAACATTCACATTACCTGATTTAGCATTAAAATTTCAACAAAAAAAAAATTAGCCTAATAGTGATCTCACCTTTAATTGATCATAGTGATTTGAAGTATTGTAAAGAGTAAATATAAAGAATATCTGCAATTTGTGCAAGGAATTCCTATTAAGCATATGTCATTGGTCCATATTGATTGGAACAGAAAGTTGAGACAAATATTAACATTAAACCACAAAGAAATTGTGCTTATACTTTTCTGTTAATGCTTTCCCTCTCATTGTCTGTGAATTAAATGCAAGAATCTACAATAGAACTTTTAAGAGGATCCTGACAAACAGTTAAAGAAATGTTTCACTTCCTCAACCTTGATCAAATAGAACAAAAACTTAATTATAACACCTCATATAAAAGGTCGATATCCAAATTAGTAATTTACTCCTTCATTTTCAAACGTGGATAATCAAGTATTTTTACTAAAGTCAAAATTTTTAGTTTATACATGAAAAGTAGCTGACTGGTTTCATGAGGAGAATATCATGTAACTATTCTCTGAAAAAAAACTCTTATACAAACACAATAAGTAAAACTCAACTTCTGCAAGATGTTTGCTTTTACTCTGCCATTGTTAGACATCATCTTAGAGGATATATTGATATGCAGGCTCCCAAAGTAGGTTCAAAACTTTAAGAGTTTGACATGCGATTATTTTAATCTAATCATCTAGAGTTATTGCAGACAGATGCATGTACAAGCATGAGCGTACAACATTGGCGCCCAAGTTTTTATGAACCGATTGCATTGTTTTCCTCTGAATCGATTAATAGACTAACCAAAAGTGAAAATCTTAAAAACCAGTTCAATATATCTTGCATGCACTTCTAAAGAAACTAAAACAAAATGATCCAATCACTCAGCCGTGTGAGTGTGCTCGCGCATTCTCTTCTAGCCAACCAGTCAACTCATAACAATTAATGTCCAACAAGAAACAACAGCTACCAGTCGAACAATCTAATCCTGATGGAAAAAAATGATAACCTTTGCTAACAAAGAATAGCAAAGATAGTTGGTTCAGCTTCATTATGATAACCTTTACTTGTTTTGTAGGATCCTCTGTATATGCGCTAAAAAACAGGGATAAACAGAAGATGACGGTGATAACTTATGAGACAGAACATACAACAATGGACTAATAGTAAGTTTCTCTTCAATTAACTCGAGGGCTATAGAAGTTGGAGGTCGAGTGGAGTCAACAGAAATGTTTGGGGATTGAGGGATTTAAAGCGTGGAGGGCTGCTTAACTCGAGTTATAATCAATCCACTTGAGTCCTTCTTCCCCTTTTTGTTCCTGACTTTCCAATTACCTTCTAATCACTCGCCGGTTACCCTCCAGTGACGATATAAACTCGAGTTGTGAATGGCAAACTCGAGTTGTAAAAGTCTAACGGGATGTGTGAAAATGTAAGACTGTGTTGGTAAACTCGAGTTATCAATTCATAACTCGAGTTCTGCATCCTATAAGCTAATCACTCGCCGGTTACCCTCCAGTGACGATATGAACTCGAGTTGTGAAAGTCTAACGGGATGTCGTGAAAATGTAAGACTGTGTTAGTAAACTTAAGTTATCAATTCATAACTCGAGTTCTGCATCCTATAAGCTAATCACTTGCCGGTTACCCTCCAGTGACGATATGAACTCGAGTTGTGAATGGCAAACTCGAGTTGTGAAAGTCTAACGGGATGTCGTGAAAATGTAAGACTGTGTTGGTAAACTCGAGTTATCAATTCATAACTCGAGTTCTGCATCCTATAAGCTAATCACTCGCCGGTTACCCTCCAGTGATGATATGAACTCGAGTTGTGAATGGCAAACTCGAGTTGTGAAAGTCTAATAGGATTTTGTGAAAAATGTAACAATGTGTTGGTAAAGCCTAATGTCAAGTTGGGGATGATGAAGCAGATGTCGATGATAACTGTGAAGAAGATGACGAGTCGTTGGTGGTGATGGTCGGTAGCTGCGATCATTACTAAATTTTTCTAGGAAGTGATTGGGTCAAAACTCAGACAATTCGAGTGATTTTCCAAACGTATTCATTACTTCTTATGATCACTTGAGTGTTCTTAACAATCTCTTCTTTATTTATCCCTGTTTTTTAGCTCATATACATAGGATCCTATAAAAGAAGAAGATGGTGAGTTGTTGGAGGTGATGACATCAGAGTTGTTGGCAACTGAGAAGAAGATGACGAGTGCTCAAGATTTCACTATGTTTTCTTTCTAGTTTATCTCAACTCATGGCATCGGAGTTATTGATATTGTTTAACGGATTTGGCTGCGATCCGCTGCCTAGCGGTCCGTTGCCAATCCTTTTCTCCCAAACTACACCGTTTTGGTGTAGTTTGGAGGTAAAGGGGTGAGTTTTTTTTTAAAAAAAAAAAAAGATATAGTATTTTGAAATATTTTTTTGAAAGTATCTAGTATCTTAAAATATTTTTTAAGTAACATATAGTATCCTAAAATAATTTTTAGTATTTTAACCCCTTAAAATATGTTTTCAGTTGTATCCAGTGTGTTAGCAGACTGATTGTAATTTAACTCTTAATCTATTTTAAAGAGTTCAAAGCACCAAAAAAATATTTTAAAGGGTTAAAAACACCAAAAAAATATTTTAAAGTGATTTTTGGACCTAAAAAAAATACATTAAAGGTTAAATCGCAATCAATCTGCTAACACATTGGATACAACTGAAAACATATTTTAAGGGGTTAAAGTACTAAAAATTATTTTATGATACTATATGTTACTTAAAAAATATTTTAAGATACTAGATACTTCCAAAAAAATATTTCAAAATACTATATCTTATTTTTTAAAAAAAAAAAACTCACCCCTTTACCCCCAAACTACACCAAAACGGTGTAGTTTGGGAGAAAAGGATTGGCAGCGGACCGCAGCCAAATCCTTGTTTAACTTTTGGTACTTCTCATTTTTTGACAACAGGATTTAATTCAGAGAAACACAAAATATTAAATGTTATGGACTATAGCAATCCAAGGCCACGGATCCAGGGTCGACCAACGGCACCGATGACGACAGAGAAGATGAATAGTCCTGAATGCGCTTTAACGCCATTATCACGCCTCCCTCAACGCTTTTCAATTTCAAAACTTCCAGGGTCACGCACGTCATTTTGTCTCGAATTCTAATATTCCAGTTCAGGCACTCGCACTGATCTGGAATATGGAATTTTGGAACACCTTTGCGTCTTTTCTTAATTTAAAAGTTCTTTTTGAGGGATTTTCCCTTTAAGTTTTAATCTACAATTTAATGATAAATGTTACTCCCTTCGGTCCTATTTATAAACAACTTCTCTCTCATAGGATTGGTCCCTTTTATAAGCAACTTTTATTTTTTGTCTGAAAATGTAAGCTTTTTTTCCTATTTTACCATTATTAAATGCTCATTCTCTATCATATCTTATACCCATTATCTCTCTTACTTTTTATCTATTCTCTCACCTATACTCTTTTCATAAATAGAGGCATATATGGAAAAAACATGACATTTTTGACACACTTATTGTTTTTAGCTACCAGTTCATTTTACGCAATCAAAGAAAAAGTTTCTCATGAATAAGACATGAGGGAGTATCTCTTTATTACTAGATACGCTATAAACAAAATTTGAGTTTCTAATTTTTACTCTCAGGCTCTTAACTCTATCTTAGGATTTTATCTCATAGTGCTCATGTGAAAGTTCACAGTTAAATTGACAAACATTAGGTTAGATTAGCTCTAAATTTCCTCAACTATAAAAATTCTAAAGTGATAAGATGCAATTACTAATTTATCTCTAAACTCATAACTTGATCTTACTCTAAGTTCTAAATTCTTTATATTTGAAAAATATTTATGAAAAGAGTTATAATTTGAGAAATATTTATGAAAAGATTTATAGGAATATGAGTAAATTTGAGTGCTTAAATAAATCTAGAAGTTGAGTTACAACTTACAACCGACGCTGATTACCAAAAATAAATCTAGTATATAGGTGGCACGTTCTGGGAAGCTAATGGACCTCGGCCCATTAGCATTGGGCCAGCCGTTTTTTCGTTTCCTTTTAACCATCTTTCGAAATGTTAGTTTTTTATCTATCTATATATATACTATTTCATTTTAATTTATTTCTATCTATCTATTTATTTTCATATTTATTATTATTATTATTACCGAATAAATATTATGTCTCTAAACTTATAAATCTTTAAATACTTCTTGGTAATCTTTCTTATAATTTTTTTTAAAGATTCTTATAAAAATCTAAAAGACCAAATGTAAACAACAAACATCTCGTGTAATATCTAGATAATTAAGATCTTTTAAGTGGAAAGTAATTTATTTTTCTTATTCATATATTTATTTACTTAATGATTTCTTCTACTCTCATAAATCTATTTTGATTTTCTAATCTCATAAATTCTTAAATCCTTTCATCGTCAAATTTATATATCAATTATTTAAATTTTAAAATAAAAATTTGAGATGTTACATACAGAATATCAATTCTGTATCAGTATGAGTGGTCAAGCTTAATTATCCCAATAAAAGGCCATTCACTGCACAAATTAAAATCAAACTATCCTGATTATAACATATAAACATCCATCTTTCCTTCTTTTCAGTGGAAACTAATGTTATGTGCCGCTGGATTCTAGGTCATAGGCAAATGATACCAATCTCCATTATAGTATTTTAGCTATGTTGGCTGTATAATAAAAGTAAGCATAAGATACTGAAAGATAAGCTAGGCCAAGGAAGCCACATTGTAGCTTTCTCAAATTTCCATTAACCATCGTTACCCAAATTTCTAGGAAGCAACCATGTCCTCAGAAACCATTAAGGCCTAAGCTAGCATAAATATTAGGCCGATACCTTCCGTCACAGACAAATGTTATTGGCTGTTCAATCTTTAATAAACACCACCTGAGACTAAGTTATTTCATATTTGACCAATAAAAGAAAAAACACCACCTGAACTGCTAAGGACTCTGAAAAAGCAAAGCAGAGAGATTATAAAGAAAAATAATATGCGAACAAGCTTAAACTTAAGTTATCCAAAAGAAAGAAATTTAACACCCTATAAAAAATTTATCTTAACAGAATGCTGTCAGCAAGCGGACTGCCGAATGACTAAAAACATACGCTTATTACTTCTAGACATCCCCTAACCAAACCACAAGATATGCACATATGTATTATTGCAAACTATTTATTCATTCCAAAAAATTATATAATTTAAGGAAATGAAAGGTTCAGCAACTTACCAGGCGATAAATGAAGCAATCATTGAACTCTAAGACACAACATCTCTAACAGACATTTCTGATAAACTTGTAAATATGGTTTTAGTTTGTAAATAGTTTTCAGTTAGTCTGTTGTAACTTATTTAGAATAGATATTGCATTTGGTTAACAACATGCCAGCTGTATTTTATATATTCAATTGTATATATGGACACGTATTGAACAATACAATGTACTGAAATAATTCTTTTCTCCAGTTTCACATTTTCATTTCTCTCTCTCTCTCTCTCTTTCCATTTCTCTTCTTCTTCTTCCTCAAGACTTCAACCTGTTATGTGTCTAGAAGCTTGATTTGTAGCTTCTGTGTTATGGTATCAGAGAGGATTAGCGTCTGATTGCTGATTCAAATCTCGATTATGGCAGGTTTTGATTCCTCTTTGTCTTCCTTCTCGGATGCAATTTCAGAATCCGTCAAATCCCTTTTATATTCACCCTACTGAAAATCTGTCACTCATGCTCGTCTCGCTGGTCTTGACTGGATCAAACTATCACACCTGGTCTAGAGCTATGAAGATGGCGCTGCAATCGAAGAATGAGTTCCATTTCGTCGATGGCATGATTTTGACCCCTCCGAAAGCCAATCCCCTATTTCTGATATGGGAGCGCTATAATACGATGGTGGTAGCATGGCTCACGCGATCTATTTCACCTACAATAGTTTAGAGTATTCTTTGGATTGATCGAGCAACAGATATTTGGGAGGATCTTCGGAGTCGGTTTTCTCAGAGTGACATTTTCAGAATTACCGATCTGTAAGATGAGTTGCATTCTTTCAGACAAGGCAACCTTACCGTGAGTGAGTGTTACACTAAACTCAAAAGTACTTGGGATGAATTAGTCAATCTTCGTCCTCCTTCTATATGTGGTTGTGATGTTCGTTGTGCCTATGGTGCCTTTGATAAAATCCATCAATATCAACAACAACACTATGTGATTCGTTTTCTGAAAGGCCTTAATGATAGGTATTCAATTGTAAAGTCTCAGATTATGATTATAGATCCTTTACCGTCTATAAATCGTGTGTTTTCCCTTATCTTGCAACAAGAAAGGGAAATGGGATTTGTACAGCCTATTGCTGATTCTATAGTGCTACTTACTAAGACTAATCAACCGTTTAAGCCTCAGAATACTGACCGAAACAATAAACATTGTACTTACTGTGGTAAACCACGTCACACTGTTGATACTTGCTATAAAAAACACGGTTATTCACCTGGTTTCAAGTTTCGCAACACAGCTTCTGTCAATAATATTTCTCAGAGCATAGAGTGCAAAGAGAATCAGGTTCCATCTAGTTTAGTGCCAAATCCTCAGTTGTGCTCCACATCTCGGCTTCACAGGAGAATAGTACCATCGCCTGTTATAATTGGTACAAAAAGATCCTTCTCCCTCTCTTACTCATATTGTTAACAATGTTGCATCAGGTAACGAAGTTTCATTTTCAGTTAAAAATTTCTGGATTCTAGACACTGGTGCTACTAATCACATTTGTTCTGATCAGTCCTTCTTTACTTCCCTGCATCCAATTTCACCTATTGTTGTTAACTTGCCTACTAGTAACTCTGTTGTTGCTGATCGTTCTGGTTCAGTTAACATCTCTGCCTCACTGGTTATTCACAATGTCTTATATCTTCCTAATTTTCATTTCCATATTGTCTCAATTTCTAAACTTATTCTTTTCCTTGTTGTGCTGTTTTTCATAACAACTTTTACTTCCTAATGGCCAGCGCCAATGAAAGATGATTGGTTTAGCTAGAGCAAAGGATGGCTCGTATTTTCTCTCTCTCTAACAGTTTGCTCATTGTCTAGCTTCTTCTGTGGCATCTCTAAAGAGTACACTTTTCAGTTCCAATTTTGATTTGTGGCACTATAGGTTAGGCCATCTTTCTGATTCTGTTTTCAAATGTATTCAACAAACATATCCATATGTTGTCTTAAAGAAGTCTTTTGACCATTGTGACACTTGCCATATGGCCAAACAAAGGTGTTTGCCTTTTCCTGTCAGTACATCATATTCTGACAAGATCCTTTCCTTGTTGCATGTTGACATTTGGGGACCTTATAATCTTGCTTCTATTCATGGGCATCGCTATTTTTTAACAATTGTTGATGATTGCTCGCGATACACATGGGTTTTCTTAATGCGAAATAAATCTGAAACTCGCCACACTCTTATTAATTTTGTTGCACTTGCTGAAAATCAATTTAAAACTACAATTGAAACCATTAGATCAGATAAAGGAGTTGAATTCATTATGCCTGAATTTTATTCATCTAAGGGAATTTTGCATCAAACTTCATGTGTAGCGACACCCCAACAAAATAGTGTTATTGAACACAAGCATTAGCATATTTTGAATGTAGCACGCTCTTTACTTTTTTAATCCAAATTGCCCAAGATATATTGGTCCTATGCTGTTGCACATGCAGTTCATCTCATTAATCGTTTGCCTACACCTTTTCTTCATAATATGTCTCCTTTTTATTGTTTGTATCAGTCTCATCCTGATCTTACTTCTTGTAGGGTTTTTGGGTTATTGTGTTTTGCTTCTACCCTTTCCCAAAACCACACCAAATTTGATCCTAGGGCTCGCAAGTGTGTTTTTCTAGGTTTTCAGCCTGGTGTTAAGGGTTATTTCTTATTAGACCTTACTACTCGTCAGCTTTTTTGTTCTCGTGATGTTTGTTTCTATGAACATATCTTTCCTTTTCATGAGACCTTCATTCCAGATTCCACTTTTGGTTCTTTACCATTGCCTCAAACTACTCCATCTCTAGATTTTCCTGACCCTTCCGTTGCCTTTTCTTTACCTGTTGATCCTAATTCTTATAGTGTTTCTTTTCCTATGCCATGAAGATCAGCTAGACAAGGCAGCCTCCATCTTACTTGAGAGATTATCATCATTCTCTCCTTACTTTTGCTACTCCATCATCAGCCCCTGGTTCTGGTGCTTCTCCACATTCTTTGTCTTTTGTTTTATCTTACAGCTATCTTTCTCCCTCCTATAAATATTTCAGTTTGTCCATTTCTTCTCACTTTGAACCTAAAACCTATAACCAAGCTGTGAAGTATGAGGTTTGGCATGATGCCATGGCCACTGAAATAAAGGCTCTAGAACAGAACTAAACTTGGTTTCTTATTCCTCTCCCTCCTGGGAAA
Organism: Inga oerstediana; assembly: GCA_963210345.1. Lineage (NCBI taxonomy): Eukaryota > Viridiplantae > Streptophyta > Magnoliopsida > Fabales > Fabaceae > Inga > Inga oerstediana. The sequence continues at coordinate 55,755,109 of OY723407.1, read as the reverse complement.
TCTGTTGTTGGTTGTCGGTGGATCTACAAAAATAAATTTCATGCAGATGGGAGTCTTGAACGGGCCAAGGCTTGCTTGGTTGCCAAGGGTTACACACAAAATGAAGGTGTGGACTGACTTGACACTTTCTCTCCTGTAGCTAAGCTTATTACGGTTCGTTTACTGCTGGCTTTGGCTGCTTCTCATGGCTAGCATCTTAAGCAACTTAATGTGAACAATGCATTCTTGCATGGTGAGTTAGATGAGGAAGTTTATATGGAAGTTCCTCCCAGTTTTCATTCTCCTTCCCCTGATTTAGTTTGCAAGCTCCACGTACAAATCTCTTTATGGTTTAAAGCAAGCTAGTCGCTAATGGCATTCCAAGTTTTCTCATGCTCTTGTTTCTTATGGTTATACTCTGTCTCAGTCAGATTATTCCCTGTTTACACATCGTACTAACCATTCTTTTACAGCTCTTTTGGTGTATGTCGATGATATTTTTCTTACAGGGAATGATTTAGCTGAAATTAACCGTGTTAAGTCTTTACTTAATGAGGCTTTTCAGATAAAAGATCTTGGTGATCTTAAGTTTTTTCTTGGGTTGGAGGTTGCATGTTCCACACATGGTATATCTGTTCATCAGAGCAAATTTACAGTTGATATTCTTCATGATTTTGGTTTTTTGGAGTGTAAACCACTTAAAACTCCCATGCATCGCAATACCAAACTTTCTAAGGATTCTGGAATTCCTTTAACTGATGCTACTCATCATCGTACCATTGTGGGCCGGTTAATCTATCTCGCTAATACTCGTCCAAATATCTGTTTTGTTGTCCAGCAACTCAGTCAATTTATGTCTTGCGTTACTGATCTTTATTTGCGTGCTGCTCATCGTGTTCTGCATTATTTGAAGTCTTCTCCAGATCAGGGCATTTTTCTGTCAGCCACTTCAGATTTGAGGTTGAAAGGACTTAGTGATTCTGATTGGGCCGGGTGCTTAGACACGCGGTGTTCTGTGACTGGTCATTGTGTTTTTCTTGGTGATTCTTTGATTTCTTGGAAATCTAAGCAGCAGAATACTGTTTCTACTTCTTCTACTGAGGCTGAATATAGTGCATTGGGTACTCTATCTTGTGAGCTTCAATGGCTTTTATATCTTTTGCATGATTTACAGATTCCTCGCCCTTTTCCAACTCTGGTTTACTGTGATAGTCAATTTGCCCGTTACATTGCAGCCAATCCTATTTTTCATGAACGCACTAAACACATAGAGGTTGATTGTCATCTTGTTCGTGACAAGCTTAAAGCTAATATTCTCCATTTGCTTCCCATTTGGACACACAACCAGCTTGCTGATGTTTTCACTAAAGCTTTGGATCCTGCTCCTTTTCTTTCTTTCAAGTCCAAGCTGTGTCTGCATGATTTGCACACACTTCAGCTTGAGGGGGGTGATAAACTTGTAAATACAGTTTTAGTTTGTAAATAGTTTTCAGTTAGTCTGTTGTAACTTGAATAGATATTGCATTTGGTTAACAACATGCCAGCTATATTTTATATATTCAATTGTATATATGGACACATATTGAGCAATACAATGTACTGAAATGGGACTAATTTTAAATCCTAATTATCTGATTTTAAAATGACCCAATACCAAAAACAATTTCATTTTTCATGCTTTCTCTCTCTAAGTTCTTTTGTTTTATGGTTCTAGGGTTCTATTATTTAATTTTACAAACATATAAGTAGGAACTGGAGAAAATTATATATATAAAAGCCTGAACTAAAACTATATATATGTATGTACATGTGCGAAAACTCTACTTTGTTTTTTTTATTCGCATATGATTATATATAACCATATATATATACTCACATAATCATCAATATATTTTTTTTCAAACTCACGAAAGAAAACAAAAACATACACACAGCGGAAGCAACATGATAATATATATAGATATTTGAAAATAATAATATGCACATCATATTATCATAATATGGAGATCATAATTTCCTACAAAGCCAACCTGGCTCTGATACCATGTAAGAATAATTGGGTGTACCTGGAGTACGACCGTTTATCTCTTATACTCACAGTAGCGAAAGCGATTATGACGCACAGCAAATATACCACGATAGGAAGAAGAAGAGATAAATATAGTAGAGGGAATGGAGAGTCAGTTTGACAGAGTTTCTGTATGTTATTTCGAATGTATTATCAACTGAATCCCTTTACGCCTATTTATAGGATTTTAAGTACCCCTTCCTCTTCTACTAACATGTCCTTCCATCAGAGAGACAAGATATCCTTTCGATTGAGAGATATATTGTTTTAGTGAAACAATACCACTTGTAGAGTCATATTGCATCGGATAAAAAATATGACTCATAACATTTTGGAAAATATTACATATATCCACCAAAGCATTTATGTTATTTATACTTTGACCCCAATCCTATTGGGCTTGGGCCCAATCCACCAAGGATGGACTAGGCTATTTTCCAACAGTTATAAAAAATCCGTATGTATATCTGAATTTTTTTTATATTAAAACATGTTAGAATGTAAATTTGGACTTGTAAATTTTCATATGGACAAGTGTTATTTTACTATGCTTAATTGTCAAAATGTGTATGTACATTTATAAACAGATCTATTAACACTTGGGAATCTGATGGAATGTAAATTTAGACTTGTAAATTTTTATATGGACATTTATTATTTTTTTATGTTTAGCTGTCAAAATTGTTTATGTTAACTTATGAATGATGTTAAATTTTTATTACAGCTTGTTTTCATTTCAATAGTCAAAGTCTTTAGTTAATTTCCTTCTCAGCTTAATTTTATTTTAGCCAAAAAGATTAACTAAAATTTCAGAATCTTTTGAGTCCGATTGAAAATTATGCTTGAGACTTAAATAAAATTGAGGGAAAATCCCTTGTTGATTTTATTTTTTTATTTAGAACGCAAAGTGTTTTCGCCTCTATCAATAATTATATTTCCTAAAACCCTTGTTGAAAATTTTATTGATAAAAAAGACTTGATAAATTTTTATATACAGAAAATACCGACAGCCAATGGATTCTCTGATTTATATCCTCATTCCTAGTAAAAATTTGGACGTAGGACTTTCCCCAATTTTCCCATTAAAATTCTCCCTAGAAAGCATCGCCTGATAAACACTAAAAAAACCTGCAGAAAATGCAGCATAGGCAAGCATCTCCAAGTTTCAACAATTGTATAAAAACAATGAAGAGACATATCACAAATAACTTTTAAAAAAAACCTTATGTACCCCCACCGCTTGATAATATAAGGCACTTCAACTAATTCATCAAAAATAATATATGATAGTTAACTCATTAAATATACCTTAAATTGAAAGTTTTTTTCCAACTTTACCCGTATTAAATTAGGTTTCAAATGAGACAACATACATAAAGTCACATTTAAGCATTAACTATATGGGCAAATTTGACAAATAAATATTAATTACTTTCTAAGTGACTTATATTATGGATTAACACATTCTTCTAAAAATGTCTTATATGGTGGATTAGTGGGAGTTTTATGCTTGTGCTAATGTAATCTCTACTTCAATTTGTAATTCATCATGTCAAATTGAACTGAGGATGAGTATTTATATGATTGCCAAACACATTTATTTGTGATGTTAACTAAATTTTGAATTAAATATCATAGTTATTATTTGTATTTAGCATAATAAATAATCAATTTTTATATCCATGACATAATTTAATTTATTGCTGAATAATATATTGGGACTTCATTGGGAAAATAAGAAGTTTATTGGGCCGGGTAGTTGTATCCTATCCTGTACTCATGTCCGTACCACGGATGTGCTTCCAAACCTTTATAAAAGCCACTTACCTAAGCATGTGTTTGCATCCCATAATTCTTACGTTCATTCTCATCTCAAATATACGTTGTCTTCAAAACAAGTTTAGTTATTTTTATATTTTGGTCAGTCTCCAAGATTCCCATACATCATCCCATATTAATAATGTTGAATCAGAAGAGTCAAAACGCAGAATCTGGTAGCGCCCACATTAATGTTGGGTATCACTACTTAATCTCCAAGGCTATGTACGCCTTTGTTATCCCACTTCTGGTTTCTTTTGTTACTTTTCTGCCAACCTTCTCAATTCATGACATTCACCACAATTCCACTCTTTTGCAAGTTACTCTGTGTTCATGTCTTTCTTTATTCTTGGCCACCTGTTACCTCAAGAGCCGTCCACGAGGTGTTTACTTAGTGGATTTCGTGTGTTACAAGCTGGACCCAGCTCTCATGTGCCCAAAAGAGTTGTTCATAGAGAGATCCAGACAAGCAGGATCATTCACGGAGGAGAACTTGATGTTTCATAAGAAGATTGTAGAAAGGTCTGGTTTGGGACAGAAGACTTACTTCCCACCTGCAATTATAAGGGTGCCTCCTAATCCATGTATGGCTGAAGCGAGGAAGGAGGCTGACGAGGTGATGTTCGGAGCCATTGACGATGTTTTGGAGAAAACTGGTGTGAGGACTAAGTGTAGAAGCACCAAAGTCAAGATCCACAAATCAAGGCGAAGGATTTATTCTCTGATTGTACAATGTTGTTCATATTTTTCCTTGATTGAACAGTATTATGTCTAATTTACTTTTGTATAAATATATGTAACTCATTCATATAATAATTCAATTCAGTCTTTCTATTTCTCTTCATGGTATCAGAGCATTGGAGAAGAGAATAATCAAGATTGAATCAAACACACTCACCATTGTGTTCTGAGTCGTCAACACTTGTCCCAGCATCCCAATCTGTCAGAACCAGAATCGGTGTGTTAGTCTCCGGCCCATAAGAAGAGCCCTCGTCCTCAGGATTGTCACCCTTGTCCACGGTGGTTTCACCAGCGAGACTCTGTGACGTAAGAAGCACCACCAGACAGGATTCCGATCGTCGCATTCTCAGCTTTCTTTCCCAAGCTTGCGGCGTTATCATCGAAATCTTAATCTAGCATCTGCAAGCCAATGCCGATCAGATCAAATCTCTCCTCACGCCTCTCGTCTCTGAGCTCGTTCTCTCCTCTCAAGTCTCAGCATCTACTTACTCACCGACGCTCTCAGACTCCAGCACTCCGATCTTAGCACATAAGGTCTCCGTTGAAGGCATCTTCGGCCTCTTCCTCTAGCAAAGCTCAGAACTCAGGCTTCACATCCTTTGCCGGTGACATAAATTCGAAAGACCAACCTGTCATTTTTGAAAATTCGAAGGAATAAACTGTCATTATGTCTACAATTTCTGATGCCTCTTCCTCTGGGCTCGATCTATTTCCAATGACATCTCCACTGTCCTTCTTGTTTCTGAGAAACTTACTAGTGATAACTATCGGGAGTGGTCTCAATCCATGATTCTTGCTCTCGATGGACGAGATAAACTCGAATATATAACTAGTGAAGCAAAAAGGCCACCAACATCAGAAACCAAGGAGTTTCGAAAATGGAAGTCTGAGAATGCATTGGTATCCTCTTGGTTAATTAATGCAATGTCATCCTCAATTAAAAAGAGTTTTATGTATCTTCCCTCAGCTCAAGAAATTTGGGAAGCTCTTCGTGAAACATACAATCCTGTGGGGAATAGGTCCCGCATATTTGATATCAAGAAAAAGATATGGCAGCTAAAACAGGACCACATACCACTTGATGATTATTATCTAGAAAAATCCTCACTTTGGCAAGAGCTTGATGCCCTACAAAATCAAACTTATCATTGTGGGGCAGATGCTCAAGAAGATCGCAAAACAAAAGAAGCAGAGAGAGTATATGAATTGCTTGCTGGTCTTAATGTGGTTTATGATGATGTTCGGGCTAGAATTCTTAGTCAAGAACCATTACCATCTGTATGTGAAGTCTATAATTTCTTGCAAAATGAAGAGGATAGACGTAAATCAATGCTTCAAAATCCGAATAATTCCGCTGCTACTTCTGAGGCCTCAACACTTGCTGTTCGATCCATGGAACAAAAAGGTTCGAAAGGTCGCCCATTCTGTGATCATTGTAAGAAACAGGGGCACACTAAGGACACTTGATGGAACCTCCATGGTAAACCTGCTGACTGAAAGCCGAAGAAAGGGAAAGAACGAGGTTACGTGGCTGAAACTTCCAATCAAAGTGACCAGCTGCACAAAATCATGGAAATGCTAGCCACAACGCAGACTGCAACAATGCCTACTGCCACAGTGGTCAAGAGAGGTAATTTCTTTCAAGCCTTGGTTGTGATAAAAGAACTCTGTAAAGGGAATTGTTGGATTGCTGACTCAGGTGGCTTGGATCATATGACTGACAACAAGGCTCTCTTCTCATCCTATACTCCTATCACTAAGGGAATAACAGTGCGAATTGCTGATGACTCTGAATCTGTTGTCACTGGAATTGGTTCCATCAAAATCTCAGCTGCACTTACTCTTCACTTTGTATTACATGTTCCAAAGTTGAAGTGTAATTTACTATCCGTGAGCAAATTAGCCAATGATGAACGTTGTCAAGCTAACTTCTTTACTACCTACTGTATGTTTCAGGATCTGCTGACGGGAACGACAATTGGGAGTGCGAAAGAGCTTGATGGTCTCTATTACCTTGATGAAAGTGATAGTCCTCGGATTAAATCTTGTAATAAAGTGTCTCTCCCTAGCTCTAGTGATTTGGAATTATGGCACAAACGTTTAGGTCATCCAAATTTAAATTACATGTCTCAAATGTTTCCATCCCTTGTTTCTAATAAAATTCCCTCTGATTTTCATTGTGATTCATGTGAAAAGGCTAAGCATCATTGTACTTCATTTCCAAAAATCCCATACCAAGTCTCAAAACCTTTTTCCACAATTCACAGTGACTTATGGGGACCATCCCGCACACCAAATCGATCAAAAGCAAAATGGTTCATCACATTCATCGATGACCATACACGTGTCAGTTGGGTTTACTTGTTGAAGGATAAAACAGAGGTGTATCAAACATTCCTTAACTTCCACAAAATGATCCAAACCCAATTTCAAACCCCAATCCAGATTCTGCACATAGATAATGGGACTGAATACTTCAATCAGGTCATGTCTGCCTTCCTAACTGAAAATGGCATTGTTCACAAAAGTACTTGTCCCAATACACCTCAGCAAAATGGTATTGTTGAACGAAAGAATCGCCATATTCTTGAGACTGCTAGAGCCCTTATGTTTAGTAGTAATGTTCCTAAATATCATTGGGATGATGCTGTCCTTACTGCTACCTTCCTCATTAACAGAATGCCAAGCCGACCACTGTCTTACAAAACACCCCTTCAACTTCTCCACCAATACTATAACCTCCCATACCTTGTAAACACTCTACCTCTACGGGTGTTTGACTGCACATCATATGTTCACCTCTATCACACCAACAAACTTGACCCTAAAGCCCTAAGGTGCATCTTCCTTGGCTATTCACATTCTCAAAAAGGATACAAGTGTTATGATCCGGTCTCCAAACGTTTATTTGTCACATGTGATGTCACCTTTCTTGAACATACACCTTTTTATGCTTTGTCTGCAATTCAGGGGAAGAGAATTGGTGAATTTCAGACAAATGAAACACAAAGAGATGACCAGACAATCACAATTTATATACCTACCCACACAGATCCTACTCCTGATACTCCTGATAACAGCCTTACCCTCACAGATCCTACTCCTGATAACAGCCTTGAGATTCCTGATAACCTTGATACCTCTGATAATGTGCCAATTACAGGGGGAGACACAAATATGTGGGGTAATACCTACATGCGACGACACAAAAGAGGTAATGAACCACAGGCTATTAGCACTCACCAGGAGTTAGAACCAGAGGCAGGTCCAAGAGAACAAATGGTTCTGATCTTAATCTTCCCATTGCGGTGCGAAAGCAAACTAGACAACCCAAATCAAACACTAGATATCCTATGGAGAAATTTGTCTCTTATAAGGCTCTTTCATCTAAATACAATGCTTTTGTCTCTCATCTTGATAAAATCAGGATAACAGACACGATTGATGTGGCTATGGCTATACCTGAGTGGAGACAAGCTGTCTTAGAGGAGATGGAAGCTCTCAAGCGAAATAAGACATGGGATGTAGTAAATCTACCTCAAAGAAGAAAGGTCGTTGGATGCAAATGGGTATTCACTCCTAAGTATAGAGCAGATGGAACACTCGAGAAATACAAAGCTAGATTGGTTGCACAAGGTTTCACACAAAAATATGGGAAAGATTACACAGAAACATTTGCTCCAGTAGCCAAGTTGAATACCATCAGAATTCTGTTATCTATTGCAATGAATTTAGATTGGAATCTGCACCAACTCGATGTAAAAAATGCCTTCCTCAACGGAGAACTCAAAGAGGTATATATGAAGTTACCTCCAGGGTTCCCAGGAAAAAAGGATAACCAAGTCTGCAAGTTAAAGAGGTCATTATATGGGTTAAAACAATCTCTACGTGCTTGGTTTGACAGATTCACTCGGGTTCTGAAGAGACATGGATATACTCAAGGGCAGAGCGACCATACTTTGTTTGTCAAACATCATAAGGGTAAGATGGCTGTTTTGGCTGTATATGTTGATGATATAATCCTTACAGGAGATGACAATGTGGAAATCAATCAAATTAAGACAGCCCTGGCACAAGAATTCCAGATCAAAGATCTTGGAGAAATGAAGTACTTTCTTGGAATGGAAGTTGCCCGATACAAGAAAGGAATTTATATTTCCCAAAGGAAGTATGTTCTCGACCTTCTAAAAGAAACAGGGATGATAGGTTGTAGACCCAGTGACACGCCTATACGGATTGATAAAATAGATGAAGATGCAAATCTTGGTAAGGCAGTGGACTTAGGGAACTATCAACGGATGGTAGGCAAACTAATATACCTGTCTCATACCAAACCAGACATTGCATTTGCAGTAAGTGTGGTCAGCCAGCATTCTCATGATCCTAAACAGAAACATTTGAATGAAGTTTACAGAATCCTTTGTTACTTGAAGGGATCTCCAGGACGTGGCTTGCTGTTTAAAAAAAACTGACAAACGAAATGTAGAGTTATTTACAGATGCTGATTGGGCAGGTGACCGAGAAGACAGGAAATCCACATTTGGATATTGTACATATGTGTGGGGTAACCTAGTCACATAGAGAAGCAAAAAGCAAAGTGTAGTTGCGATAAGCAGTGCTGAAGCTGAATATAGGGCTGTAGCACTGGGAATCTGTGAGGGAATATGGATAAAACGTGTTCTTGAAGACTTGAGGAAGTCTATAAATCTACCAATCAAGGTCTATTGTGACAACATGGCTGCAATCAACATTGCTCATAATCCAGTTAATATGATAGAACTAAACATGTCGAAATAGACAGACATTTTATAAGGGAAAAAGTTGATGAAGGTATTGTTGATCTAAGGTATATTTCTTCTAAAGAACAGATCGCAGACATCCACACTAAAGGGCTGCCTAAGGACAGATTTGAGTATCTGATTAGCAAGTTAAACTTGATTGATATCTATAGTTCAACTTGAGGGGGAGTGTAGAAGCACCAAAGTCAAGATCCACAAATCAAGGCGAAGGATTTATTCTCTGATTGTACAGTGTTGTTCATATTTTTCCTTGATTGAACAGTATTATGTCTAATTTACTTCTGTATAAATATATGTAACTCATTCATATAATAATTCAATTCAGTCTTTCTATTTCTCTTCACTAAGGATATTGGAATCTTGGTCGTGAATTGTAGTCTATTCAATCCGACTCTGTCTTTGTCCTCCATGATCGTGAATCACTATAAGCTGAGAGGGAATATAATGAGTTATAATCTTGGAGGCATGGGATGTCGTGCTGGCCTTATCTCTATTGACCTTGCCAAACAGCTCTTGCAGGTTTGTTGTTCATTTCTTCTTCACCTACATGCATAATTAAATAGTTAGCCCAACAAAAAACAAAATTTCAACAATTATATATCCAAAAACAGTAGTACAAAATGGGAACTCCCTCTCATAATAACAGCTACGTGTATTTATTTAGATATGTATTTATCATCGCCTACTTGTATTAAGACAGTGCAAGCTAATTTTGGACATATATTTATGCATGTATATGTAGGTGAATCCAAACAGTTATGCGCTAGTAGTAAGTGCAGAGAACATAACTTTGAATTGGTACACTGGCAATAACACCTCAATGCTTGTCTCGAATTGCCTCTTTCAAATGGGAGGAGCAGCAATTCTATTGTCCAATCATTCGTGTGATCACCGCCGTTCCAAGTTCCAACTTCTGCAAACAGTGCGTACGCACAAAGGTGCCGAGGACAAATCATACAGCTGCGTCTTCCAACAAGAAGATGATAACAAAAACATTGGCGTATCTCTCTCCAAAGACCTCATGGTTGTTGCAGGAGAAGCACTCAAAGCCAACATCACCATCCTTGGCCCTTTAGTTCTCCCCATGTCACAGCAACTTAAGTTCCCTGCAATTTTGGTTGCTAGAAAATTTCTCAAGATGAAGATCAAGCCTTACATGCCAGACTTCAAGCTTGCTTTTGAACACTTTTGTATACATGCCGGAGGAAGAGCGGTTTTGGATGGAATGAAGAAAACTTGAATCTCAGCGATTGGCACATTGAGCCATCAAAAATGACACTGTAAAGATTCGGGAACACTTCCAGCAGTTGTGTGTGTGTTATGAATTGGCGTATAGTGAAGCTAAAGGGAGGATCAAGAAGGGTGATAGGATTTGGCAAATTGGTTTAGGGTCTGGGTTTAAGTGTAACAGTGCTGTGGGCGTGCCTTAAGGACAGTTAATCCTGCAAACAAGAAGAATTCTTGGATGGATAAGATTCATGAGTTCCCTGTTAACTAAAATAAAGTAACCATCAATGGCTGCTATACAGTTTATGTAATGCTAAGTAAGGCGTAGAGTGGATGATTCGTGTTCAGTCATGTGTGTGTGTCAAAAGGCCGTAAATTCTGTAAAAACGTGATAAAATAACGTGCATAGGAAAACAGTATGTGTAGTCCTTTTTCATATGTATATAGAAATAAATAATGAACAACTGCTTTAATAATTAAGGACGAATGAACTTAATCAGTGCTGACAATAATGAAATTTATTTTTATTTTTAAAAGAAGCCATTTTGCTCTTTTATACGGCTTTGCAGGTTAAAATTTTCAAATCTACACTGTCCATATTAGATTTTGAAGGGCCTCTTTCATCAATAGTGATGAACACACGGCACGGCGTTCATCGCCGTGATGAACACTGAATGAGGATCCCTTCCTGCCTCCCTCACATGATAACTAATCAATTGCAGATTTCCGACTTAAACCATGCATATCAATTTCAATTATAATGACTGATAAGTTCTCTAAAGCACTGTCTCTTTAAAAATATTGAAAGAAGCGACTATGAGGTTTTAAAGAAATGAGTGCATGTTCCATGATTCAAAGGAAGCATATCTAAGTTGATGCATTCGATTCAAACTTGTATGTCAAAAAATCAACCTAGCTGGATATTCAAATTTTCAAGTGTAAATTGTACTTTTTTTAATTGATGTATCCAGCTGAGGGAAAACGCAATAAAGTTCGTACCTGATTCACTACTAGGGTGAAGCTCTTCGATTCCAGTGGCAAAGTAAGAGATTGGAGGGGCAAAGAAAAAAGAGTAAGTTTAATTTAAAAGTTCTAAATCACCTAAGATTAGCCACTTTATATGCACTGATATAAATACCGTAAAGAGATTGATGTAGGAAAATTGGAAGGATGCTATAAGAACGAACATAAGAAATGGAAAGATAAGTGCCAGAAACCACCATGTCTCAGAAAACATAAGACCTAAGCTAACATAAATATTAAGCTGATAATTTACATCTCACACTGTTAGTACAAGTCAAAGCACAACACCAACGAAGGCCCATACCACACAATCAAAGGCCAGTTGATTATCTCTACTAGATATATATTAGAGAATATTCTAGATACTGTAATCTTGTATTATAAATATGTGAAGTACTGACACTATCTAGTTATGAAAAAACAGAAGAGAATAATATTCATATTTCTCCATTCTCTATTATTCTGTGTTTATATTCTATTACAGCAAAGTGCTGCCTCTTAATTTCACTTACTCAAGGCCATTTGAAAGACAAAGTTATTTGATGACTGAAAGAAAAACACCACCTGAACTAATACGAACCCTAAAAAAGCCAAGAGAGATGATAAAGAAAAATAATAAGCAAACAATCTTAAACAAAGGCTATCCAAGAGAAAGAAATATAGCACCCTAAGAAAAGTTTAAAATCCACAGAATGCTGTCATCAAGCGGACTGCCGAATGACTAAAAACATTCGCTTATAAATTACTCATACAACGTGCTTAGTACTTCTAGACATCTCCATTCCCAGCCACAAGAAGCACATTCTTGCAAACTATTCATTCATTCCAACAAATTATATAATTTCAGGAAATGAAAGGTTCAGCAACTTATCAGGCGGTATATGCAGCAATCATTGAACTCCAAGACACAACATCTCTAACAGACACTTCATCAAACGTCTGTCCTGCAAGCTCAATTGAGCCACAGCCAACGTACAACTTCAACAAGGTATTGCCTACGTACCGATCAAGAATCAAAAGCCACCTTCAAAGCCAAGAAACGCACCATCCTACCATGTCGAACCAATGAGCAGCGGCAACAAACATGAAGGACGAAAGGATGCGTAAACTTGTCAGGTTGAAGAACAAAACATGGCAACTGATAAAAGAGCTTGACAGATTCAAGTGTTTGCCAATGCTTTGATGATAGAATTCCAAGCAAAAGTTGGAGGAACAATGGGTATTTTGTCCAATACTATTTGGCATGCGGATAAGACAATCAGGCTAACCAAGTCGTTATTATGATCGAGGGCGGATTTGAGGAGGAGAGAGCGAAGTTGGAGGATATGAGAAACAGTTTTGGATTGTTGTATGAGGGTTTGGATTCGGCGGCATACCCTGGCGAAACATAACGAACGACAAACGGTACAATCCGAACGGAAGAATTAGTTCCCTCGCTTGCAGTTGGAAAATATGGAAAGAGTGAATCAGTACAAGCTATAAAGTCACAGTTCGCAAGGATTTCAGTCCGATTGCGTTGGTGATTGTGTTATAACGATATTTTTATGGGTTTAGGATAATTTTGCATTGGAAGTTGTCAGGCAATTATGTCTTTTGAAGTTTTTGAAAGGCAATTTTATCCATAAGTGTCAAAAATAAAAGAGGAGCAATTTTGTGTGGGTCATGTCTTGATTAAATATGTTGAGCTAGTAGTTTACATATCATCCACGTTATTTTTATTAAAATATAAATTTACTCTGAAAGTATATATGTCATCTATTTTTTTTTTTTTAAGTTAGATTTAAAATTTTCGTAAAAAAATTTCCCCATAACCCTATTTTTATGGATTAATCCACCCGTATGGGGCTCTAGTAGCAACAGACTTGTCAGAAATGTAGCTTCAGAAGGGGAAACCATACAAGTATAAATACGAGAACGGTAAAACATGTAAACATAAGAGCTCAAACAAACAAACAACCAGAGATGCAACTCAAGTCATAATAATAATACTACACGAAAGGAAAGCAACACTGGCACCGTAATGCGACCACATGCATGTTGCATCACACGCACTTGTTGACAAGTAGTGCATAATGCAAAATTTCGACTCACCTGAAGTCACTAAAGGGTTGATGTATCTCGTAAGAAATTGCATCGGAAAAAAAAAAAAGGTCAAAAACCCAAACTGGAAAACTGGCTCGAAGGTTGTGATAGACAAAAGTTGTTCTTTTGTACAAAAAAAGTTTAGATGAATTGGATCTTGAAACTCATAAATGTCGAGATTGCAAATCGCCCACCAACAAAGTCCTTATGTTTCATAACCTTACGGTTATGAGCCAACTCTTTTACCAACTAGACTAACTTTTGTTGGCAGACAATAGTTGTTAATAACTAATTTATAAAATGTTAGAAATGTCGATGCAAAATTTATGAATGTGCTACAATAAAAAGCTAAAAAGTTAATTTATATAATTTTTTGCATTACATATATATATATTGATAGTCATTGATGGATCAATGTGAGACACACTATTATTTTTGGCATGCAAGTGGTGGTAGGATCAAATCTCACCCCACCACTTTGTCGAAAAATTCCTCTCACCAGCATCCGCTGAGTTGGTCAGGGTTATGGTGCCAGTGGTGGTTGGTCGACAGCGATGAGTTGTTACTTTTTATTAAAAAAATGGGGGCATTATTTATGTCTTTTTACACGAATTTTGAAAATCCCATTTTGGGATCTCACATCTCTCAAGAATTATTAAATTTGGGATCACTTTTCTGCCTTATTTTTCTAGCTGTTTTCATGGGTTTTGAAAAAAGAAAAGAAAAGAAAAGAAGTAGAGGAGATTATCTTACCTAGCATTATTACATTTGCAAACTCTAAGGCTCCGTTTGGTTTGATTTTATTACATTATGCAGTACAGTGCAATTTGATGCAATATTAATTATAGTGCTAATGTTCGGTTTGATTTTTAAGTAAGGTGCAATGATTTATTATTTTAATAATTATTTAAAATTAATATATTACATAAAGTTTATTTTACCTTTAATATAATCTTTGTAAAAAAAATAGTTAAGAGTCATTGCATTGCCTCATAATAATCGTCACACTATCTCACTGAAGATTGTCCGATGTCGATGGTTGTGGTGGTAAAGGTGACGGTAACAATGATGTGGCAGTGGCGGTGGCAGGTAGTAACAGCCACAACAGTGGAGGAGGAGGTAATGGCGGTGGCGGCAGCAGTGGAGATGACGGCAAAGAGGGGTGGCGGCGGCGGTGGTGGAGGTGGAGAGGGTAATGGTGGCGACAAAGACAACAGTGGAGGTGGTGGCGGCGGGGGCAGTGAATGACGACATAGTGGAGACAATGAAGGCAATAGAGGTGGAGGTGGTGACGCCAGTGGGGGTGGTGACACCAACAACAATGGAGGTGGCGGCGGCGGCGACGGCGGCGGACAAGGAGATAGTGGCGGCAGTGAGGGTGGAGACAATGATGGTAGAAGAGGAGGAGGTAGTGGCGACAGAGACAATGGTAGGGTGGCGGCGGCGACGGCAGTGGAGGAGGAGGTAATGTTGTCAACCACAATGATGGATGTGACAACGGTGGCATGGGGTGGCAACAAAAACAGTGGAGGAGAAGGAAGAGGTAGTGGTGACGACCACAATAGTGAAGGCAGAGGCGGTGGCAGGGGGAGGCGGAGGCGGCAACAATTGTGGCATGGTGTAACAAGTGAAATGAAACAAGTACAATAAAGACAAATGAAACTAAATGGTAAATTGGACTTTTTAAATCATGCAATGGGGTGGTAATGAGCATTTATAAGAAGAGATGTATGAATGAGGATTACCAATTTTTTGATAATCATCATTATCATGGTAAATCCTATTATTATATTAAAGAGCACCCAAACACTCTTATCTTTGTAATTCAATTATGATTACCATTACAAGTTTGCCGTTGAACCAAACGGACTCTAAAGATGGTAGAAGAATAAACTAGAGAGATGGTAATTCGGGCCGGGCTGGCGAGCTAAACGGGTTCGGGCCGCCATTTAGCCCACGGGCAGGCCCGCTTATTTTTTTTATTTTTTTCTCAAATATCCTTGGTCCCTTATCTCATTTTCTTTAATGATGTGTTTAATTAATTCCTCATACTTTTTATTTGACACTTATTTTCATATTATATTTATTTATTATACTATTATTAAATTACAAAGAGATGTATTTCTATAGTTTTGTGATGTAAATAGATGAAAAAAAAGGAAAGTAAGAATGAAATTGATTTCTTAACACAAATGTATAAAAGAAAAGAAGTGTGATATGAGTGGGTGAAAGAGAAAAAGAGTAAAAATTTTATAAAAAAAAATTGGCGGGCTGGTGCAGCCCGCCCCGCCGCAACCCACGGCCAGCGCGGGCTGGCCCGCAACCCATGGGCCAGCCCATTTTTCCACTACTATAGCTAGCTATCAATGGTACAGTGACATTATATATGGAGTATATGCTAGTACTGTATAAGCAAAGAGTGGATATTTATTTTTGCACAAGTTTATGGACTAATTTACTCATCACTAGTCCTCTCACACGCATAAGAATATGATATTATAACATTCATTTTAATATGGACATGTAATTAAGGCCATATATGTGTGATAAAGTGAAAGTGGTAGGGCTCTCCTCGGATTAATCTGGTCAATAAATTATGGGTTGGGGGCAAATTCGCCCTTAAAATAACTACTCAAGAGCTAGCATTGGGTATCTAAAAGTTTTTCGAAGAACAATTCCACTACAGAAGTGCTAAAAAAAGAGCAAATTTGACCTAAACCTTAAAAATATAATGTTAATTAACTGTTTAAAACTTGATGTTAATTGTTAATAGTTTTAACGATAACGGGAAAAATTATTACATTTTGGTTATTTTTTGGGCAAAATTGCTTCTTAGAAAGCTTTCGAATACCTACTACTCATAACTGATTACTATTAGAGCAAAATTGCACCTTAACCTTTAATTAATTATGCAGCCAGATATGACGTGGGAATTAGCAACTCATACACGTGGGTTGTTTCATTTCATTTGCTATAATTTTGATTTTGGTTACGGCTGCTCGGCTCGTTATAACTTGGTGTATCAGGCTGGCAAATTGAGTTGGCTTATTGTATGTAGTTATCTAAAAGCTAATGGTTTCTTTATCGCACATGTTACTCAACCGCTATTCTGTTAGAGTTTTTGTAATTGTTATATAAGCATGCTTGAAAATGGTTGTTTATTTACAATAGCCCACTCATGCTTAGCTCTAAACTAATAGAATTAGGCATCTCTTGGGTTTGAATTTTGGTTAAACTTTGTGTGATGATCATAGCTAAGCCACCTGTTCCTCGTTTTGTTGCTTAAAGAAATATATTAAACATGAGATGCAACAGATTGGGTTGTTTATCATTTCAATTTGTACGAGGAGTTTGCGTGTCGGTCAACAAAACACACTATATGTAGTACATATACACGCGCGCGCGCATGGAGGCATATATATAAAAGGGAAAATCGCAGTATAGCCTCAAGAAACATAAGAACCTATTAAAAAAGTCACCTTATATGATTCACAATCTTAAAACTCCCAAGAAACATAAGTGATATAAATTCAAATTGTGAAATCATATATTTGCCCTCATTGATAAGTCATAGTGTTACCATTAATAAATCCATTTATTAACAAGTGCATATGTAATATTGACAAGTTATAGCGTCACCGTCAATAAGTGTATGTGCCACTATCAACAAGTGTATGGATTATATTAATAAGTCATAATGTTACTGTTGACAAGTTTATTTGTCATATTGACAATAGAGGCAGACATGTAATTCCACAATTCAAATCTTCTTTGGGAATTTTTAGATAGAAAATCATATCCTGAGACTTTTTTTGACATTTTTTCTATTCCTTGGGACCATACTAGTATTTCCCTATATATAACTCGTGATTTATAATTTCATGCCACATAGAGCTGAGTATTGGAGGACAATGGTAAGGTTGCCTTTATGTGGCTTAAGGGTTAAAGTTCAAATCCTAAAAATAGCCATTTTACTTGTCGATATAAGGTTTCATACATCAATTCCTTCTAAATGACTAGAATATTAGATAACATAAAATGTATATAAATAAATTTAAATTAGTAAAATTTGATATAAATAGTTCATATGTTTATATTTTATTAAAATATTCTTTTTTTTTTTTACTTTTTATAAGATATCAAATATCAACCGTTCAGAGTTTGATCTAACAGTGAAAATAAAGAAGTGGATGGAAGGGAAGTGGAGAAGCCCCTCTCCCGTTAATTTTGATACTAAATATAAAACATATTTCTTATATTTGTCAATCTTTTCCTCATTTACCTCTATTGATGTTCCCTCAACAATAATCAAGGATGAGAAAGAATGAAGGAATTAATGAAGATAATTAGAGTGTCTTAGAAAATACTCCCTCCGATCCTATTTTTAAATAACTTTCTCTCTCATAGAGCTGATTCTTTTTATAAACAACTTTCATTTTTTGTCTAAAAATGTAAGCTCCTTTTTCTTATTTTATCCTTATTAAATACTCATTCTTTCTCATATCTTATACTCATTATCTCTCATACTTTTTATCCATCCTCTCTCCCATACTCTTTTCATAAATAGGGGCATATATATATATATATATATGAAAAAAAATATGATATTTTTGACACACTTTTTGCGCTTAGTCACCAATTCGTTTTGCGCAATTAAGAGAAATGTTGTTTATAAATAAAATAGGAGGGAGTATATGACATACTAACTAACTTAACCAACTTCTTTAATCTAATCTAATTAGATAAATAAGTGGGATATCATTTTGTCTTGCATAAAAAAAAAATATATTGGGACTTGGTTGGGAATAAAATTAAACTATTTGCCCCGAACGACAATAAAAACTTGGTTTGGCCGGCTAGTTGTACACTCATGTACGCACGTACTTGCTTCCAATTCTTTATTAAAGGCACTTACATGAGCATGCATGTGTTTGCATCCCATATAAGTCTTACGTTTCCACACACACGTTGTCTCCAGTCCAGAATTCATCATCCAGTTTTCTTTTCAAAAAAGTTTAGTTATTTTTACTTTCTGATTGATCTCTAACATTCCAAGACATCATCCCATATTAATGTTGGATCAGAAGAATCAAAAGGCAGAATCTGGATACTTAATCTCCAACGCTATGTACCTCTTTATTATACCACTTCTGGTTTCTGTTTTCACTTATCTGCCAGCCTTCTCAACTGAAGACATCCTCCACAATCTCACTTTCATCCAAGTCACTCTGTGTTCATGTCTTTCCGTATTCTTGGCCACCATTTACTTCAAGAGCCGCCCACGAGGTGTCTACTTGGTGGATTTTGCGTGTTACAAGCCGGACTCAGCTCTCATGTGCTCAAAGGAGAGGTTCATGGAGATCTCCAGGCAAATAGGATCCTTCACAGAGGAGAAATTGATGTTTCAGCAGAAGATTTTAGAAAGGTCTGGTTTGGGACAGAAGACACACCTCCCACCTGCAGTTTTAAGGGTGCCACCCAATCCATGTATGGCTGAAGCGAGGAAGGAAGCCGAGGAGGTGATGTTCGGAGCCATTGATGAGCTTTTGGAGAAAACTGGTGTGAGGGTCAAGGATATTGGGATCTTGGTCGTGAATTGTAGCTTGTTCAATCCGACGCCGTCTTTGTCCTCCATGATCGTCAATCATTACAAGCTGAGAGGGAATATCAAAAGCTATAACCTTGGAGGTATGGGATGTAGTGCTGGGCCTATTTCTGTTGACCTTGCCAAACAGCTCTTGCAGGTTTGTTGTTCATTTCTTCCTCACCTACATGCATAATTAAATAGTTAGCCCAACAATAACAAAATTTCGACAATTATATATCAAAATACAGTAGTACAAAATGGGAACACCCCCCCCCCCCCAATTACCTAATTGCATTAAGACAGTGCAACTAATTTTGGACATATATTTATGCATGTATATGTAGGTGAATCCAAACAGCTATGCGCTAGTGGTAAGTACAGAGAACATAACTTTGAATCGGTACACTGGCAATAACAACTCAATGCTTGTCACGAATTGCCTCTTCCGAATGGGTGGAGCCGCAATTTTGCTATCCAACAATTCTTCTGATCGCCGCCGTTCCAAGTACCAACTTCTGCACACAGTGCGTACACACAAAGGTGCAGACGACGAATCATACAGCTGCGTCTTCCAACAAGAAGATGATAACAAAAACATTGGCGTCTCTCTCTCCAAAGACCTCATGGCTATTGCAGGAGAAGCACTCAAAGCCAACGTCACCATCCTTGTCCCTTTGGTCCTCCCCATGTCACAGAAACTCAAGTGCTTTGCTATTTTGGTTGCTAGAAAATTTCTCAAAATGAAGGTCAAGCCTTACAGGCTGGACTTAACGCTTGCTTTTGAGCACTTTTGTATTCATGCCGGAGGAAGAGCGGTTTTGGATACAATGAAGAAAAACCTGAAGCTCAGTGATTGGCAAATGGAGCCATCAAGGATGACACTGTACAGATTTGGGAACACTTCTAGCAGTTCTTTGTGGTATGAATTGGCGTATAGTGAAGCTAAAGGGAGGATCAACAAGGGTGATAGGGTCTGGCAAATTGGTTTAGGTTCTGGGCTTAAGTGTAACAGTGCTGTGTGGCGTGCCTTAAGGACAGTTAATCCTTCAAACGAGAAGAATCCTTGGATGGATGAGATTCATGAGTTCCCTATTAATTAAAATGTAGTAACCAATTATAATGGCTGCTATATAGTTTATGTAATGCTAAGTAAGATCTAGAGTGGATCTGATATATAAATGTAATAAAAAGTTAAGAGTGGGTTAGTTTGTTAGGGAATATATATAGCCGTTAGTTAGTGTAGGATTAGCTTGGTCATTAAGTCACTTTAACCTATAAATAAAGGCTTAATCGCAATTGTGAATTAGATTGTGATTGAAATGGAATAACAGTGTTTTCTGAATTCTCTTGCCTCTCAGTTCCCTCTATTTCTTTGCCTTCCTCTTTCTCTAAACCCTCTGCTTCTTCTCTACTCTCTCGTCTATTCTCTCTTTCCCTCTTTCTCTTTCATACAGTGTAACGTCCTTCCAAAAACTACCGATAAATTAATAATTTCAAAATTATTTTCAAGGAATTTCTTTTGAAAACTAACTACGGTAGAGAGACAACCCAAGCAACCATGTAATACACTAACATATTTATAAAAATGACCTTATATTACTGATTGATTAATCAAAATACTAATCAATTAAAATAAATCAATTGAAAATTGGTTTCTCAAATAAACTCAAAATACTCGTAATAAATTTATCATAAATAAACCACATGCGATCCCACAAGCGAATGATTAATTGAAACAGCTAAAAAAGATGCAATCATGTCCTACTGTGGCAATATGCAGAAATCAACATATAACTTGTAAAGTTGGAGGTGCTATGTATTGCTGACGTAGCTTCACTACTCCAGAGTTTTCCTTGACATCCCTCTTCCAGAGCTCTTACCTAAAATAATGTTAAAGTCAAGGAATGAGACTACTGTATCAGTAATAGGGGTGGAAACAGGCCAGGCCGCCTGACAGAGGCCTGCGGTCTGGCCTGTCAGGCTAAAAAGCCAGGCCAAGGCCGTTCTGAAAGCCTGTTTAGTTTAACAGGTTAGGCCAAGACTTGTTGACAGGCCTGTTAGGCCTGTCAAGCCGGCCTGAGTCTGTTAAGGTTTTATTTTAAAAAAAAAAATGGAGGTAATGCATAATTACGATTTTGCCACACCCATTTCCTAATTCCCCAAGCCTAACCCTAATCCTCAATTCCTCATTCTCAGTTTCGAAATTGCATCCAGCAACCAGTGTCTCTCGACTCCCATTATCCCATCGCTTAACTGTGAGCGACCGCACCGCAAGTCGCATCCCTCGTCGGCCATCAGTCTGACTGCCGTCCCATAGCTCCTCTCTCCGTCTTCTCCCAGCCGTCAAAGATCTGTCCTTCTAGTCGAAGATCGGTCTTCTCTCTGTCGTCTCTCACTCTCAGTCCACCATCGAAGATCGGTCCTCTCTCCGTCGTCTCTCACTCTCAGTCCACTGTCGAAGACTCTCTCCGTCGTCTCTCACTCTCAGTCCACCGTCGAATATATGTATGTCCTGTAATTTAGATTGTTTTTGATGTTTTTGGAATTTAGATTGTTCCTGTAATTTTTTATTACGAATTTCTGTTTTTGGCGTTTTTGGTTTTTGTTTTGGAATTTAGATTGTGAATATCCTCTGGAATTTAGATTGTGAATATCTTCACCATATGCTCTGGAATTATGAATATACATATGCATAGTTAATATGTTGCTTAACTGAACTTAATTCCATATGACTTTACTTTAAATGGCTGCAGCTCATCACGAATGGTGTTGTTAAAGGGTGTGGACAAGGATGGTTTTGTGTGGTCAGTGATAATCTTCTGTTTATACTTTATATGACCTTAACAATGCTGTTTGGAACATCATTATTATCTTTTTCCTTCTGCAATTGGTTTGTTCTGGGATGATCTAAACCGGCAGGTAAATCTTATTTTTATTCTAGACTTTGCTGCTTATTGATCTGGTCCTACATGGGTTTGATGCATATTCGTTTATGATGCAAAGCAGTATCATGCCAGGAGGTAGTTTCCTTAGAAAAAGGGGAAAATGCACTATTTGATATATAGAATGAAATATAATGCATGGGTGATTAAATTCCTATAGATTAGCATCTCTTGTATTGACCTATTGTCTAGATCTCATGAAGGTTGTCAAAGCAAGTGTTTTGAGATATGTCCAGGGAAGGAAGAAAATTAGAATGCACAAACCAGGAACCTAACTGCAAAAGCCCAATTTTTTCTTTCTTCTCAATGTCTTTCGTTGGCTTGTACTTAAAACCTACACAAAGGCTTAGCTCTGGCTATTGAAATCTTGACAATCTTCACTATCTACGCAGAGCAGCTTTCACTACAAAAAAAACATGATTTAGTAGCGGTTAAAAATGGGTATTCGTAGCGGTTCTAACCGCTACAAACTAGGTTAGTAGCGGTTACCCAAACCGCTACTAAATCGTACGTTGCAAGCGATTTTGTAGCGGTTTTATAAAACCGCTACTCAATCAAAAATAACCGCTACAAACTTTGTAGCGGTTCATAGTAACCGCTACAACACCCAGAGATATTTGTAGCGGTTATATAACCGCTACAAATATAAAAAATTTTATTGAGAGATTTAAAAAAGAATTTTTTTTTTGTAGCAGTTTACTAACCGCTACAAATATAAAAAATTGAAAATTTGTTAAAAATGACATTTTTTATTTGTAGCGGTTAAGAAACCGCTACTAATTTTGAATTTCATGAAATTAGTAGCGGTTTTTAAAACCGCTACTAATTTCATGAAATTCAAAATTGGCGCAAAAAAATTTAAATTTAGCTCTAAAAAGGCGCGTTATTTAGTAGCGGTTTAATAACCGCTACAAATATTTAAAATTTTTTTTAAAAATATACGTTGATTTTTTTTCTGTTTTTTCAATATTATATTAAATAGTTTAATTTGTTATTATTTTATCTATTTCAATTAGTTTATTATTCAATAGTTTAACTTATTAATAAATTAAAAAGAAAAAATGTAATTGAATATTATTAGTATAAAATTTATATTAATAATATTATTAAGGATAGTTAGGTAATAAGGAATTATTATGTTTTATAATATAATGTAATTGTGTATGAAAAATAGATGAAAATGAGATAGAGTTATGATATATCTAGAAAAAAAATGGTTAGAATAAATTCTATAGAAAGGAAAGAAGTATTAAAAAAATTGAAAATCTTGTTACCATATTTGATCGTATTATTCAGCTCCTCTACTCATACGAAAGAAGTTGTAAATGAGAGGAAATGAAAGAAGGGTAAGGTGAAAAGAAATTGGGGAGTGTTTGAAATGAGTTGTGATAAGGGTATTTATAGGGATTCACGTATTATTTATAACGGTTAATGTAGCGGTTAATGTAGCGGTTATTTATATTTTTGTAGCGGTTTAATTATTTGTAGCGGTTAATGTAGCGGTTATTATTTAGTAGCGGTTATTTATATTTTTGTAGCGGTTTAATAACCGCTACAAATATTATTTTAATTTTTTTTTTGCATTTTATTTTAACACAAATTTTTTGCATTTTTTGTAAAGACAAATTTTTTACACTTGAATTTGATCACTCATCGTCGCCATCCCTACAGAAATTTTGTAGAAAAATTATTGTTATTGATGTATTATTAAATTTAAAAAATTTAATTGAAATGACGTGGACTTAAAAAAACTCACCGCAGTAGAGGTAAATTGTCATCGCCTTCAGGGAAGTAGTTTTCAAAATCAGCTGGCTGAAATGGCTCACTCTCGTAGGCGATGTTATCGCCTTCACCAATGTCGTAAAGGTCTCTTGGCTTTAAATGAACGACCATGTGCCAATCCCTATGCCTCTCGTCCTCGACATAATAAACCTGATGTGCCTCTGAAGCTAGAATATACGGCTCATCATCTTGAGAAATACCAGTATGAATCGGGCGTGAGAAATTGACTGATGTGATCCCTAGGTCGTCAGTTGTCAGTCCCCGAGAAGTAGTGGTATTTGCCCACAAACACTTGAACAGCGTCACGGTGAAACAGCCTTGATAATTAAGCTCGACTACATCAAGAAGCTTGCCATAGTAAGGGACGCCTCCGAACTGCATGTTGGCGTCACTGCTGCTCGCATAACTCCTTGTCCCAAATGTGCCATAAACACCCGAATTCTGTGTTTGCAATCCTTGATCCCGTGAAACCGTGCAAAACTTAAAACCATTGACATTGTTTGCTGTAAACCGTTTTGCATGATCAAGAGGGCCGATTGCGAGAGCTCTGAAATCTGGTGAGTGTGGGTTGTGGTCATTTAGTATTCTGCACGCAAACCAGCTCGGGAATTCTCTGTGGACCCTCCTATCAACTTCCGAGGATATCTGTGTACGGATCCTGAGCTGGCGCTTGACATGACTTCTGAATTCCCTGCAATTAATAATGGAAAGGCGTTAGTGAAATGAAAGTGAGAAATGTTACGAAAGATATAGATCGAATAACATACATGTGAGTGTACAATTCTTACCGTATGAAAGGCTCAACTTGAGTGCAATTAATCAAGACATGTCTATGTGCTTGGAACTTCTCAGTTGCCGTTAGTTTGAAGTTCTCAGTTGCTCCAACTGGTTTACCAACACGAGGGATAAATTCTCCTGATGTCGGTGTAGGTTCAGGACAATCGTCAACACGAGGCGGGCGGTTGAAAGCCGTCTCAAGATCATCAAAATACCTTAAGCAAAAATATAGCACCTCATCCCCTATATAGCCTTCAGCTATAGAACCTTCTGGCCACGCCTTATTCCTCACGTAAGATTTTAATTTCCTAAGGAACCTACGAAGTACATAAGAGAAAATTGATATAAAATGATGAAAAGGACGACTAGCAAACATTAAATACGGACAATAAAGGAAAGCACATATTTAAAATGAGTACCTCTCAATCGGATACATCCAACGATATTGTACTGGTCCAGCGAGCTTTGTTTCATGAACAAGGTGGACTGTGAGGTGAACCATCACAGTAAAAAAGGACGGATGAAAGATCATCTCCAAGTGACAAAGCGTAAGAATGATTTTCGACTGCAGCTGATTGAGCTCCTCAACGATCAAAACCTTAGAACACAACTTCCGAAAGAAAGAACAAAGTTCCACCAAAACGATGGAAACATCGGGAGGAAGTGTATTCTTTATAGCCAGAGGGAGTAACTGCTGCATAAGAACATGTGAGTCGTGACTCTTCAGGCCAGCAACCTTTCGAGCCTGCAAGTCAACACATCGAGAAATGTTGCTTGAATACCCATCAGGAACTTTTAATTTCTTCAACGTCGCGAGGAACACATCCTTGTTCGGTTTTGTGAGGGTAAACTTTGCCGGTGTAAATCTGTCATGCTCATCTGGCCAAGCGTCTTCATGAACTCCCATGTCGCGTAAATCTTTTCTAGCTTGAAGGTGATCTTTTGTCTTGCCGAGTTCGTTAAGCAGCGTATACAGCACATTGTCACAAACATTCTTTTCAATGTGCATTACATCAAGACTGTGGCGAAGTAAATTAGATCTCCAATACGGAAGCGGGAAGAAAATACTTATCTTCTTCCACTGCTGAGGCGCCGAAGTCCTGCGCGTCTTTTGGCGAGTTTATGCTGAATCGTCGCTTTTTCCAAACTCGAAGTCAACATGCTCAAGCTGCTGTAAGATATCTGTACCGGACAAAGTCTGAGGTGGTCCTCTTTTCTCTGGTTTCCCATTAAAGCGATTCCGTTGCAATCTGAACTTATGCGTTCCATCGAGAAACCTCTGATGCCCCATAAAGCACCACTTTCGGCTGTGGGGAAGGTGCAATGCGTCAGAGTCGAAATTGCAAGCTGGACACGCCGACCCAGTATGCACATTCCAACCAGATAATGTGCCAAGGCCAGGAAAGTCACTGATCGTCCACATCAAGGCTGCACGCATGTTGAACAAAGTCTTGCTGTGAGCGTCGTACGTCTCCAAGCCGACATTCCACAGGTCAAGCAATTCCGCAATAAGCGGTTGGAGATACACATCGATGTCATTGCCCGGTGCCTTTTTGCCTGGAATGATCATAGACATAATGAAAGAGCTTTGTTTCATACACATCCAGGGGGTAAGTTGTAGGGAACTAAGACTACCGGCCAAATGCTGTAACTTGTGCTAAGATTCCCGAAAGGATTGAAACCGTCGGTCGCCAACGCAAGCCGAACATTTCTGGGGTCAGTCGCAAAATCTGGAAAGTCGTTGTCAAACGTTTTCCAAACAGCTGCATCCCGCGGATGTCTTAATTTACCGTCTTCGTTTTTATCAATGGCATGCCACCTCATGTGCTCAGCAGTTTTAGATGACATAAATAATCTTTGTAGACGAGGTTTCAAAGGGAAGTACCTGAGAATCTTTGCAGGTTTCTTCTTCTGCTTTTTCCCCTTCCGAATTGTCTTGTACCTCGATGTGTGACATCTCTTACACGTCTCCCTGCTGGAATCGTCTCCCCAATACAGCATACAATCATTTGGGCACGCATCAATCTTTTGATAATTCAACCCCAACCTGTTGATAATCTTCTTGGCCTCGTAAAAGGTTGTGGGAATCTCGGCGTCGGGGAATGCATCTTGTAATAAGTCGAGCAACATCGACATTCCCTTATCTGTGATCCCACACAAGCACTTGATATGATACAATTTGATCAAGAAAGATAATTTAGAATATTTGCGACAACCTTGATATAAAGGACGATCTGCCTCATCCATCAAGCTGAAAAAATCCCGAGCTACTTCATTCCCCATAAAAGCCGGCTCAGAGCCGTGCACTTCTTCATTGAAGTTGTCGCCTTGAAATCCAAACGCATCACACACAGCATCATTCACAGGATCATCTTCATCTACTTGAACGCCTACTTGAGAACTTCGAGGAAGAGCCTCGTCATATCTAATGCCGGCCTTCTCACCATGAACTGCCCAGAACGTATAGTCCTCAGGAAAAGGCTTCACAAGCAAATGTTCCTTCACAACATTTCGTGCATGCCACTTCTTGAACTTGCATTTCCGACACGGACAGACGATCTTGCCGTTACAGCTGGCGTGAGTGAATGCGAAATCTAAGAAACTATTTAATCCGTACAAATATTCAGGAGAATTGCGCGGCAACCTTATCCATGATTTATCCATAGCTACAAGTGAGAGAGAAGAAAGTATAGAGAAGAAGATGAGTGAGAAGATAATGACGAATGCCTAGAACCTTATATTCTGAAAATCCAACGTTTATAATTTTGTAGCGGTTATTAAACCGCTACACCAACCGCTACAGAAATTTCAACGTTTATAATTTTGTAGCGGTTATATATATAAAACCGCTACTAATATTCAAGCCGTTAATTGGTGGGAAATTCAAAAATGTACTTGTTCAGTATTAGTAGCGGTTAGATATATAAAACTGCTACTAATATTAAAGCCGTTGGACATTAAATATAAAAATAATTTTCTAATTTGTAGCGGTTATACATAACATAACCGCTACAAATGTGCACATAGGCGGTAAATTTCAAAATTCAAATGATTTGAGTGTTTGTAGCGGTTATTAGTGTATAACCGCTACAAATATATATGTTTGTAGCGGTTATACACTAATAACCGCTACAAACATATAGATTTGTAGCGGTTTTAACTTAAAACCGCTACAAATATATATATACTTTATTTTTTTTAAAATTTAGATATAAATCATTCATAAATTATTTCAACGCGATCTAATAATATAAATATAATTATATAAAACACAATAAGAAAATTCTGAAATAAAAACTCATATAAATATTTACAAATGTTTAAACAAAAGAAAATGTCCTAAACTAAGGAGCTGGGGGCTAATCCTCTGGTGCTCCCTCAGGTGGGGCTCCCTCAGATGCCGCTGGATTGGGCCGCTGCGCAGACTGAACCGCACCATCGTCATCAGCAGGAGGAGGAGCTGTAGTAGGAGGAGTAGTACTCGGAACGACGTAGCGAGGGACAGGGGGAACCGCTGGATGCTGCTCGTTCGGGAACAGGCGACTCCATGCTCCCTCGAGCATGGTGTTCGCGATCTCACGCCACTGCGTCTGCTGAGCGTACATCATATCTGCGTGCATCTGCAGCAGCTGCTGCTGCTGCTGCGCCATCTGCTGCTGCGTCTGCTCCAAATCTGACCGCAGCTGGTCAATAGACTCGTCCCTCCGACGTCTGACCCCTCTAGAGCTGCCAGCCTCAGAGGCAGCGCTCCTGTCGTAGACCATACTGGGTCTGGCGCCTATCCCCATACCCCGCACGCGTCCGGGGTGCTCAGCCTGAGCCAGACCCGCCTTCAAAGGAGCCGTCGGGTCCACTGACCCCTGTGACTCCTCAGGCTGGGTCTGTCGCAGCTCAGCCTGCGACTGCTGCATCCGCTCCTGCCATTTTATGAAACAATTAATAATTACCATTTTTCATTATTAACTTGGTTTTATAAAAAAATATAATAATAAAATTACTTACAATGGCCGCCTCTGCCTGCTGAGAGGTCGCAGTCCCGTCACGGTGCCTGTGTGTGATGGCGTACAGCTCCGCATAATCCGTCTGACGGTTCTCCTGCTGTGCCTTCGTCTCCTGAAACAATTACAAAATAATTAGTATTATGAAATAATCAGCTAAAAGTAAGTGAAGCACTTGAAAAGTTACTAGCTCGCTGTAGGTCACAGCAAAGGTCTTCGATCCTGCTATGTGGTGGATCGTCTGCTGCGCCCGGATCTCGGTGTTCCTCTGAGAAAGCTCCTGGAAAAACAAATAATTAGATGTATTATAATTTAAAATTAAATACAAATTAAATTGAAATTATAATTTAATATTTAACAATTACAAAATTATATATCAAAAATATAATAAATACATTACTTGCGCCTGAGGGCTCCTCCTGAACTGGACGAAACGCGCCCAGTCGTTCGGCGGCACGCCGTCCGGGACGCTCTCCTGCAGCTGCTCCAGAGGCATCATCCCGTCCCCATCCACCCTGTGGAAGAGACGGTTCCTCCTGTTCCTCCAGGCGTCGCCCATCTTCACGAGGGCGTACCTCTTCCGGTTAGCCCGGACGGCAAACCGCAGCTGAAAAAAATACATTTAAATATCAATAATTATAAAAACCATAATTTAAAAATAATAATTAAATAGAATTAATTAAAAAAATTAATTAAATAGTTTTAATTA
The DNA here is from genome assembly GCA_963210345.1 of Inga oerstediana. Taxonomy (NCBI): domain Eukaryota; kingdom Viridiplantae; phylum Streptophyta; class Magnoliopsida; order Fabales; family Fabaceae; genus Inga; species Inga oerstediana. Next base: position 55,725,577 of record OY723407.1, on the reverse strand, counting down.
CCTGAACCACCTCCTCTCAAGCCTGGTCCTTCGGCCCCTTCGGAATGTGCCTCCACGTCGGGAAGTGAAGGGGGAACCGCATCCAATTCGCTCCCAGGTCGCTCAGGAAGCGGTTGAGCAGGTGACCCCCATTGTGGATCGGCTGGTCAGTGCCCTCGTTCCACGGCACTATAACTCGCAGGGACCGGTCCATGCTGTTCAGACCGGCCACATCCAGCCTCCTCGTCGACACGTTCCCCTGCTCATCTGCACAGTTGACCGCACGTTAGATAAATTATAATTCAAAGTTAACATTTCTAATTTAAATAAATAATTTACTAAATTAAAAAATTAATTTACCTTCGACCTGCACCTCAAACCCAGTGGATCGCGAAGATGACCCTCGTGGGTTGTTCTGCTCCCGAGCGTCCTCCTCATCGAGGAACCGCTCCATCTCCCTGAACCCCATCGGGATCTCGAACTCCTCCTCGTTGAAGAAGTCCTCAACGCTAATCTCTGGCCTCTCCACCTCAGGCACCTCTGCTGCGGTCGTCGCCTGTGGGATCGTCTGCGGTGCCTGTGGGGGGATGGGCTGAGATGCCGCGGTAGCCCTGCCTGCGCGCTGCCCCCTCCCTCTGCCCCCTGCCCGGCTGCTGCCACCCCATAAAGTCGGTCTGGGGACCTCAGGGGCCTTCCCCTTATCCTGTCCTGAAGCCATATCAACTGTACAAATTAAAAAAAAATTAGTCCATTATTATGCAAAAATATAATACAAATACAAATATAAATAAAAATACGTGTTATATACGTACCTTAAGTGCGAATACTGCGGAATATTGACCAAAAACTCCTATAGAGACGTCTGAACGCTCAAATCTCGAAGAAATCACTCAGAGAAACCTCAGGAAACAAAATGAGCAAAAGGAGAAATGAAGGAGGTGGGGGTTTAAATAGGCCAGATATTAGTAGCGGTTATTAAAATAACCGCTACTCTAACCGCTACAAATAATTAAATTTGTAGCGGTTATTATGGAACCGCTACAAATCTTCACAACGTTTGAAATTCTGTAGCGGTTATTGCCTAAAACCGCTACAAATTTCGAGACTCTTGAAATTCTGTAGCGGTTTTTGCCCAAAACCGCTACAAAATTCTGACCTTTGGTATTTTGTAGCGGTTTATGTGCATTAACCGCTACAAAATAACCGCTACAAGTTTTGGCGGGAACTTTGCGCCAAATTTGTAGCGGTTTTTTGTAGGAAACCGTTACAAATAATCTTGCCGCTACAAATTTGTAGCGGTTTAGGTAAAAACCGCTACAAATACTATAATTTGTAGCGATTTAATATAACCGCTACAAGTGCACCGCTACAAAATACCTTTTTTTTTTGTAGTGTTTGTTTGCCAAATAACTTTATATTGTAAGTTAAAAAAGTTGAGGCAGTGATGGTTGGTAACAGGCCTCCAGTTGAAATGACCGATATGCTTATAACTGTTTTATGGGGGTATACATCATAATTGATTTATCGCCTTCCTTAGTTTTTTTGCCAATATATTGATTATTGGTGATCTTCCTTGGTAAGGATCATTTCTGTTAAAATATAGATAGTTTTTTTTGTTCCTTAGTTAAGATTCTGTTTGTAATTGAACCAGGTTTCAATATGTAAGACCAAGCCCAAACCCAGTTTATGCAGTTGACATATGTCTTTGAATTAGGTCTTGAACTCAGTTATATTGGCTATTACTATATATGTGCGAAGGACTGTACTTGAAAAGTTGGATAAGAAAAGATTCAGAACTATCTTGGTTTTACTATTATGCTCTAATACTATATATTTCATTAATTTTTTTCAAGGTCTTTGAAGGAGAAGAAGAAATTATTTTGAAGATTTGATGTGAAGGTGAGAAGAATCATTAGCTTTACATTTGAAAATTGGTGAACTTGTAATGAAAATTAAGTTGTTGTATTTTATTTCATATTTTATGATGTATGTATGTTGGTTGTTGGACGACATGGCGGCTGTAACTCTATAAGAAACCCTTCTATGCTAGTTTTTGATTGTATGGCGTCCTTTATCCCAAAAAAAATGGCTGTTGTAACTCTGTAAAGAACCCTTGTATACTAGTTTTGATTGTATGGTGTCCTTTATATAAACAAAAAAAATTGTAACTAGGCCTGTTTTCGGCCTGTTTAGGATGTCAGCCTCTTTGGCCTGTTTAGGATCTTTTATAAATCAAGGCCTCCTTAACGGGCCACAAGCCAGGTCAGGCCTATGTACAGGCCAGGCTTAGGCCTAATAAAAAGCCTTCAACAGGTCACAGGCCAGGCTTAGGCTGTCTTGTGCCTTAACAGGCCTGACCTGTTAAGGCACAAGCATGGCTAGCCTGGCCTGTTTCCACCCCTACTCAGTAACCAGCTGTCCTACCTACCACACACTAACATGCCTGCGAGGAGCCAGGGGGAATAGTTACATAACAAACAATACACAAATATATATAATTATAATTATGGAAAACAACCGGTATATCACACAAACATAATCATAGTACTCAAACTCTCCCATCGATCCAATCGAATCTTCTTATTTCCACCGACTGAACCCACGGGCTAAGTTATACCAATATCACTAGTTGCTCAACAAGCTCACCAATTGTGTAATGTGGACCAGCTAAAGACCACATTGCATACAATCGGATCGTGGGTTCCCCTCATAGAACTCGTAGGATGCCGCAGCTCCTTATAGAACAAGTGGAGTGTGGTCTCTCACATAACTGATAGGACATAGTAACCTCTTGTAGAACAAGTGGGGTGTCGTAGCTCGTAGCTCTCCGAGAACAAGTGGGCACAACTCAGCCAACCAAAGTGCTCTAAATGACAGCTCACCATTTGGTAAAATAATATATATACTTCAATTCCATCCCGACCTTTCCCCAACTTACAATCATATATATAACAAGCATTTACTATCATACAACTCCAAAACATATTTTTGAAGCGATCACCATGGCAAATAAACCAGTCAAATAATGTTGACATAATATACAAAGTCCCACAAGGCTATCGGTTTAGTAAAACATATTTAGTGTGTTTGGTTTAACGATTTAAGATCCATCTGTGCGATTTATTAGTCCAATCGCGTAAAGTAAGCGTTTGGTCCAAATTATCATGTTTGGATCAACGATTAGGTGGCAATAAAAATGAGGGAAATCGTGCGATTAATATAAGCAGGAAATTGGAGCTTATTTATGCGATTGCTTCTGTTTTGTGGCTTATATGTGTATATATAATAATAATATTGATAGGAGTATTTTCATATCTTTGGGAATTAGTAAAATACTCAAAATCACTTCTAATCACAAAATTTCTTCTATGAAAAATGTTCTAAATAATTTTCTCTTTCTTTAGATAATAATCTTCTACTAGTTAGAGAATACTTTGGGATAAGAGTTTAGACAAGTTTTGAGTTTTGTCAATATATGACTGTAGAAATGTAGATAATAATTAATAATTAATTTTAATCGGTTTAGATTTATTATTTAGTTGTTTTATGATTTTATAATCAATTTCTTTTAGAAACATGTGATAAATTAGTTTCTATATGGTGTTTTTACCGATTAAATTTAGTTTAAATAATTTATTTGGATTATTGGAGGTATTATTGAGGTTTTAATCAGTTTATTTTTTTAGATTTTAAGCTATGTGAAAATATGAGTTAGGATTTAATATTTAAATTAGAATTTGATATAATTTATAAAATTTAAGTTTGAGGTGCATAATAGAAAGGACTTTTGGAGTATGGAAAAATAGGTTCGAAATATTACAAAAATGTGTAAGTACAGCTTCGACCAGATTGTACGAGACCTTTGATTTGATTAGTTCTGTTATATTTTCTTTTATAAAAAACTTTAAGTTTGTATAATTTCTAATTTATCCGCATTTTTATTGTAATTTTATTATATATTTGACCATTGCCAAATTTTTTAATTTAATTTTTTCACTTTACATAATTTTTAAAATTTTTTTTCTTAAATATCACAAAAGTCACTTATACAAAAGCCAAACCAAACACCTTTTCACTTTCTTAAAAGCACTTATACAATCGACAATCCAAATATTAATCATTTTACCCAATCTTATTTTTTTTCTAATCTTAAGATTCTATAAGTCAAAGTAAAAATAAGCCACTTTTCCCACCACTATTCTAAACACACCCATTATAATTCAACTCGTATCACATTATTATTAAAAAAAATTATTTATATTATAACTTTAAAAATACTCACGAACGCATGCTAGCATGCATAATAGATAGGAAAGCTAATTACTTGTCCCCGTAGTTACCAAAATGAGTCTCAAATACAACCTCGTGCTCAAGAATGCCCAATTTAAGGTTTAATCTACAATTTAATGATAAATGTTACTTCCTTCGGTCCTATTTATAAGTAACTTTCTCTTTCATAGGATTGGTCCCTTTTATAAGCAACTTTTATTTTTTGTCTGAAAATGTAAGCTTTTTTTTTTCCTATTTTACCATTATTAAATGCTCATTCTCTCTTATATTTTATACTCATTATCTCTCATACTTTTTATCTATTCTCTCTCCTATACTCTTTTCATAAATAGAAGCAGATATGAAAAAAAACATGACATTTTTGACACACTTATTGTTTTTAACTACCAGTTCATTTTACGCAATCAAAGAAAAAGTTGCTTATGAATAAGACAGGAAGGAGTATCTCTTTATTAGTAGATACGCTATAAACAAAATTTGAGTTTCTAATTTTTACTCTCAGGCTCTTAACTCTATCTTAGGATTTTATCTCATAGTGCTCATGTGAAAGTTTACAGTTAAATTGACAAACATTAGGTTAGATTAGCTCTAAATTTCCTCAACTATAAAAATTCTAAAGTGATAAGATGCAATTACTAATTTATCTCTAAACTCATAACTTGATCTTACTCTAAGTTCTAAATTCTTTATATTTGAAAAGTATTTATGAAAAGAGTTATAATTTGAGAAATATTTATGAAAAGATTTATAGGAATATGAGTAAATTTGAGTGCTTAAATAAATCTAGAAGTTGAGTTACAACTTACAACCGACGCTGATTACCAAATATAAATCTAGTATATAGGTGGCACGTTCTGGGAAGCTAATGGACCGCGGCCCATTAGCATTGGGCCAGCCGTTTTTTCGTTTCCTTTTAACCATCTTTCGAAATGTTAGTTTTTTATCTATCTATATATATGGATACTATTTCATTTTAATTTATTTCTATCTATCTATTTATTTTCATATTTATTATTATTATTATTATTACCGAATAAATATTATGTCTCTAAACTTATAAATCTTTAAATACTTCTTGGTAATCTTTCTTATAATTTTTTTTAAAGATTCTTATAAATATCTAAAAGACCAAATTTAAACAACAAACATCTCGTGTAATATCTAGATAATTAAGATCTTTTAAGTGGAAACTAATTTATTTTTCTTATTCATATATTTATTTACTTAATGATTTCTTCTGCTCTCGTAAATCTATTTTGATTTTCTAATCTCATAAATTCTTAAATCCTTTCATCGTTAAATTTATATATCAATTATTTAAATTTTAAAATATATAAAAATTTGAGATGTTACATACAGAATATCAATTCTGTATCAGGATGAGTGGTCAAGCTTTGTTATCCCAATAAAAGGGCATTCACTGCACAAATTAAAATCAAACTTTCCTGATTATAACATATAAACATCCATCTTTCCTTCTTTTCAGTGGAAACTAATGTTATGTGCCGCTGGATTCTAGGTCATAGGCAAATGATACCAATCTCCATTATCGTACTTTAGCTATGTTGGCTGTATAACAAAAGTAAACATAAGATACTGAAAGATAAGCACTAATACAGAAAAGGGTTTTTAGACCGGAACATTTAGACCGGTTACATCGGATAAGGTCTTAAAAATATGACCAGTGGCATTTTTGTAATTATGATGAAATATTAAGACCGATTATATTAATAACCAGTCTTAAAAATACTTTTAAGACCGTTTATAATAAAAACCGGTGTTAAAAATAATTTTAAGACCGGTTACAAAACAACCGGTCTTAAAATACATACAATAAAAAAATAAAAATATGTAATATATTTTTAGGAAGCCACATTGTAGCTTTTTCAAATTTCCATTAACCATCGTTACCCAAATTTCCAGGAAGCAACCATGTCCTCAGAAACCATTAAGGCGTAAGCTAACATAAATATTAGGCCGATACCTTCCGTCACAGAGACAAATGTTATTAGGCTGTTCAATCTTTAATAAACACCACCTGAGACTAAGTTATTTCATATTTGACCAATAAAAGAAAAAACACCACCTGAACTGCTAAGGACTCTGAAAAAGCCAAGCAGAGAGATGATAAAGAAAAATAATATGCGAACAAGCTTAAACTTAAGTTATCCAAAAGAAAGAAATTTAACACCCTATGAAAAATTTATCTTAACAGAATGCTGTCAGCAAGCGGACTGCCGAATGACTAAAAACATACGCTTATTACTTCTAGACATCCCCCAACCGAACCACAAGATATGCACATATGTATTATTGCAAACTATTTATTCATTCCAAAAAATTATATAATTTAAGGAAATGAAAGGTTCAGCAACTTACCAGGCGATAAATGAGCAATCATTGAACTCCAAGACACAGCATCTCTAACAGACATTTCTGATAAACTTGTAAATAATTCTTTTCTCCAATTTCACATTTTCATTTCTCTCTCTCTCTCTTTCCATTTCTCTTCTTCTTCTTCCTCGAGACTTCAACCTGTTCTGTGTCTAGAAGCTTGATTTGCAGCTTCTATGTTATGATATCAGAGAGGATTAGCGTCTGATTGCTGATTCAAATCTCGATTATGGCAGGTTTTGATTCCTCTTCGTCTTCCTTCTCGGATGCAATTTCAGAATCCGTCAAATCCCTTTTATATTCACTCGTGCTCGTCTCGCCAGTCTTGACTGGATCGAACTATCACACCTAGTCCAGAGCTATGAAGATGGCACTGCAATCGAAGAATAAGTTCCATTTCGTCGATGGCATGATTTTGACCCCTCTGAAAGCCGATCCCCTATTTCCAATATGGGAGCATTGTAATACGATGGTGGTGGCATGGCTCACGCGATCTATTTCACCTACAATAGCTCAGAGTATTCTTTGGATTGATTGAGCAACAAATATTTGGGAGGATCTTCGGAGTCGGTTTTCTCAAAGTGACATTTTCAGAATTGTCGATCTGCAAGATGAGTTGCATTCTTTCAGACAAGGCGACCGTACCGTGAGTGAGTGTTACACTAAACTCAAAAGTACTTGGGATGAATTAGTCAATCTTCATCCTCCTCCTATATGTGGTTGTGACATTCATTGTGCCTATGGTGCCTTTGATAAAATTCATCAATATGAACAACAAGACTATGTGATTCGTTTTCTGAAAGGCCTTAATGATAGGTATTCACTTGTAAGTCTCATATTATGATTATAGATCCTTTACCATCTATAAATTGTGTTTTTTCCCTTGTCTTGCAACAAGAAAGGGAAATGGGATTTGTACAGCCTATTGCTGATTCTACTGTGCTACTTACTAAGACTAATCAACCGTCTAAGCCTCAGAATACTGATCGAAACAATAAACATTGTACTTATTGTGGTAAACCACGTCACACTGTTGATACTTGCTATAAAAAACACGGTTATCCACCTGGTTTCAAGTTTCGCAACACATCTTCTATCAATAATATTTCTCAGAGCGTAGAGAGCAAAGAGAATCAAGTTCCATCTGGTTTAATGCCAAATCCTCAGTCTCATAGCAATGCTCCACATCTCGGCTTCACAGTAGAATAGTACCAGCGCCTGTTATAATTGGTACAAAGGGATCCTTCTCCCTCTCCTACTCACATTGTTAACAATGTTGCATCAGGTAACGAAGTTTCGTTTTCAATTAAAAATTTCTAGATTCTAGACACTGGTGCTACTGATCACATTTGTTCTGATTAGTTCTTCTGTACTTCCCTGTATCCTATTTCACCTATTATTGTTAACTTGCCTAACGGTAACTCTATTGTTGCTGATCGTTCTGGTTCAGTTAACATCTCTGCCTCACCGGTTATTCACAATGTTTTATATCTTCCTAATTTTCATTTCCATATTATCTCAATTTCTAAACTTACTCATTCTTTTCCTTGTGGTACTGCTTTTTAGAACAACTTTTGCTTCCTAATAGACCAGCGCCAATGGAAGATGATTGGTTTAGCCAGAGCAAAGGATGGCTTGTATTTTCTCTCTCACCAACAGGCTGCTCATTGTCTAGCTTCTTCTGTGGAATCTCTAGAGAGTACACTTTTCAGTTCCAGTTTTGACTTGTGGCACTATAGGTTAGGCCATCTTTCTGATTTTGTTTTCAAATGTATTCAACAAACATATCCATATGTTGTCTCAAATAAGTCTTTTGACCATTGTGACTCTTGCCATATGGCCAAACAAAGGCATTTGCCTTTTCCTGTCAGTACATCACATTCTGATAAGATCCTTTCCTTGTTGCATGTTGACATTTGGGGCCCTTATAATCTTGCTTCTATTCATAGGCATTGCTATTTTTTAACAATTGTTGATGATTGCTCACGATACACATGGGTTTTCTTAATGCGAAATAAATTTGAAACTCGCCACGCTCTTATTAATTTTGTTGCACTTGCTAAAAATCAATTTAAAGCTACAGTTCAAACCATTAGATTAGATAATGGTGTTGAATTCATTATGCCTAAATTTTATTCATCTAAGGGAATTTTGCATCAAACTTCATGTGTAGCGACACCCCAACACAATAGTGTTGTTGAACGCAAGCATCAGCATATTTTGAATGTAGCACGCTCTTTACTTTTTCAATCCAAATTGCCCAAGATATATTGGTCCTATGTTGTTGCACTTGCAGTCCATCTCATTAATCGTTTGCCTACACCTTTTCTTCATAATATGTCTCCTTTTTATTGTTTGTATCAGTCTCATCCTGTTCTTACTTCTCGTAAGGTTTTTGGGTTATTGTGTTTTGATTCTACCCTTTCCCAAAACTGCACCAAATTTGATCATAGGGCTCGCAAGTGTGTTTTTCTAGGTTTTTAGCCTGGTGTTAAGGGTTATTTCTTATTAGACCTTACTACTCGTCATCTTTTTTGTTCTCGTGATGTTTGTTTCTATGAATATATCTTTCCTTTTCATGAGACCTTCGTTCCTGATTCCACTTCTGGTTCTTTACCATTGCCTCAAACTACTCCATCTCTAGATTTTCCTAACCCTTTTGTAGCTTCTTCTTTACCTGTTGGTCCTAATTCTGATAGTGTTTCTTTTCCTATGCCATGAAGATCAACTAGACAAGGCAGCCTCCATCTTACTTGAGGGATTATCATCTTTCTCTCCTTACTTTTGCTACTCCATCATCAGCCCCTGGTTCTAGTACTTCTCCACATTCTTTGTCTTCTGTTTTGTCTTACAGCCGTCTTTCTCCCTCCTATAAACATTTCAGTTTGTCTATTTCTTCTCACTTTGAACCTAAAACCTATAACCAAGATGTGAAGCATGAGGTTTGGCATGATGCTATGGCCGCTGAAATAAAGGCTCGAGAACAGAACTAAACTTGGTCTCTTACTCCTCTCCCTCTTGGGAAATCTGTTGTTGGTTGTCGGTGGATCTACAAAAATAAATTTCATGCAGATGGGAGTCTTGAACGGGCCAAGGCTCGATTGGTTGCCAAGGGTTACACACAAACTGAAGGTGTGGACTGCCTTGACACTTTCTCTCTTGTGGTTAAGCTTACTACGGTTTATTTACTGCTGGCATTAGCTGCTTCTCATGGCTAGCATCTTAAGCAACTTGATGTGAACAATGCATTCTTGCATGGTGAGTTAGATGAGGAAGTTTACATGGAAGTTCCTCCCGGTTTTCATTCTCCTTCCCCTGATTTAGTTTGTAAGCTCCACAAATCTCTTTATGGCTTAAAGCAAGCTAGTCGCCAATGGCATTTCAAGCTTTCTCATGCTCTTATTTCTTATGGTTATACTCAGTCTCGATCAAATTATTCCCTGTTTACACATCGTACTAACCATTCTTTTACAGCTCTTTTGGTGTATGTCGATGATATTCTTCTCACAGGGAATGATTTAGCTGAGTAATTTTACTTTGTAAGTGTTAAAAAGAGAGTAATTTTGTCTTAACTGTTGTCTCAGCTAATTTTAATTGTTAGTTTACAAAATATACTGATGTGGCAAATTCACATGTCATCCACGTTATTTTTATTAAGATGTAAATTTGTCCTAAAAATTTTAAATCTAACTTTACATAGACTTTTGAAGTAAATTTGCACCTTAACAAAAATGACGTGGATGATATGTGGACTGTGAACTCAGCATGTTTGATTAAATAACAGTCAAAATTAACTGGGATAACGGCCAAAGAAAAATTGCTTCATTTTTTACACTTCTTAAGTAAAATTACCCCTGAAAAACTTTCAAGACAAAATTATTCCTCGACAAAAACTTTTGAAGTAAAATTGCCCTTTTAACCCTTTTGTTTTTCAAACAACACGTAGCAGATCACCTTATCTAGCATTATTGCATTTGCATACTTTAGGAAATGTGGTAGGAGAGTAAACCATCTTTAATTGCATAATAATAGTAGTCAACTTGCCATGTCAACAAGGCAACATGACAGTAAAATTTTGTATCTAAATATAAGTCACTTATACCCAATTCTCAAATATCAAAAAATGTATTAAATACATAAAATTTTCTACATTTGTCTTTAATATATTTTTTGTCTCTCTCTACTTTACAAATGATTTTCACGCTCTCTCCTCTTTCTCTTTTTAATAGAAATTAAATAAATGTAAAATTGACATAACATCATTAATTACTTTACAAATGACTTATATTTTTAACCATACTTTTTCTTTACAAATAACTTATATTTAAGTACAAAGTGGTATACAGTGTACGTGTATAAACAAACAAAGAACGAGGATTCCATACAGGTTAATCTACTTATCACTGGTTAGCCTACCCAAGACCCCATACCATAAAATTCAATTTAACTTATTGTCAGTACAACCAAACACTACGTATTTACAGTCTTGGAACTTCTAAACTAAATTCATGATGAACTATAATCAAACGTGAGTTTTAATTAGCACTCGAGAAGTGTGATTTAATTATATGGAAGTCCACATAGAAAATCCAACACCACAAGGTACCTACCATATCGAAAATCCATCATCACAAGGGTATATACAGAATGGACTCATAATCACCCAGTACCCCACTATTCCCATGTATACAGTCTGATGGGATATTCTCTATTGTGAAGTGGGAGATATATATATATATTCGTATGCATAGAATCTGAATGAATCTGATGGGATTCTCTTGCTGCATCTATCTCACCCAAAAGAAAAAAGCTGTAGGGTCTTAGGCAGTTAGGTAGATGGCTGCATGAAATTTTAAACAAAAATGGCCAAGTCTATCACAACTGTCAACCAGATGTTGACTTAAAAAACGATCCTCTTTCTTCATTCTTACCCACCACCTCATATGCTGTTCTCCTACCTCCCCCCCCCCCCCCCCCCCAAAAAACTCCCACGAGCATATTTTATTTCGGAACCGGCTTCTCTCCTCTCCTTTCAACGTCCGCTGCCCTCCGTTACTATAAAACTGGGCCGTTTTGATGCAAAAACATGAAGTAGAAGACCTTTTTTTTTAAAAAAAAACCGGTATTCAATATCCTGAAGTATTTTTTTAGTATCAGTCAATTTCTTAAAATATTTTTTCAAGTTCTTAAAATAATTCTTCGATATTATCCAATATCCTAAAGTATTTTTTTAGTATCAATCAGTACTCTAAAATATTTTTTGTGCAATATATTGTAAGATGCTGAATATACTAAAAATTAGTTCAGAACAGTGGATAACATTTTAGGATGTTGGAGGCATGAAAAATTTTTTTGATCCAATTACCACCCTAAAATATTTTTTAATGCCACCCAATATCTAGTTTCAAAGTTACTCAAACACTCACTCAGTATACTAAACTAATTTTTAGTACATCTGACACCCTAAAATATGGAACCAAAAATTAGTTTGAAACACAGAGTGTTACCAAAAAAATATTTTGAGTGCTAGATGAAATAAAAATTATTTTGGATACTGAGTCAAGTTAATGAAAAAATATTTTAGGATGCTGAATGTTAAATATTGTGTGGCATTAAAAAAAATGTTTTAGGGTGGTAAGTCGATTAAAAATTTTTGTAGGATACTGAGTGTTATTTAAAAAATATTTCAGTATACTGGATAGTACTACAAAAAAATACTTCAGGATGTTGAATACTATTTTTTTAAAAAAAAATCTTCTACTTCAAGTTTTTGCACCAAAAAGGCGTAATTTTATAGTAATGGAGGGCAACGGATGCTAAGAGTGTGTTTGGTTTAAGGGGGGAAAGGTAAGGGAGGGAGGGGAGGGGATGATTGGTCAATTACAATTTTAGACAAGAATAATCCAAAATTTAACCTCTCATTCTTTTAAATTTTGAATTCTTGTAAAAAAGTTACCCTCTCGTTCCTTTTAAATTTTGGGCTGGAGCCCAAAATTTAAATACTTTCAATCCCAAAAAAGATAATTTAACTCCCCCTCTCCTCCCCTCCCTCCCCTGCCCTGCCCTCAAACCAAACACACCTAAGTGTGTGTTTTGGGAGGGCGTTTGGACCTCCAAACGCTCAATTGGGTGAGCAAAACCCAATTGGCAATTGAAAAAAAAAAATGAATGTTTGGGAGCCATTTTATTCAGTTGGGCTTATCATATGATAATAGAGGGTGTGTTTGGAAGAGCGATGGGAAAAATAGAGTTTCTCAATTTAGCGTTTGGTCATTTTAGTTTTGGTAAAAGCTCGATTGTGTAATGTGATTTATGTTTGGAACAGCGATGGGAAAAATGACTTTTGTAAAAATAAAACTTGTTTGTATTGAATTAAGCACAAGTGATTTTTGTGATAATAGTAAGAGAAAGTGGGTGGAAAAATATTTTAAAGGGTTAAAAACACCAAAAAATAGTTTAAAATAATTTTTGGAACTGAAAAAGTACATTAAAGATAAAATTGCAATCAGTCTGATAACACATTGGGTACAGTTGAAAAAATATTTTAAGGGTTAAAAGCACCAAATAATAGTTGAAATTAATTTTTGTAGCCAAAAAAGTACATTAAGGGTAAAATTGCAATCAGTCTGATATCATACTGGACACAACTGAAAAAATATTTTAACTATTCTCACTCTCCCCAAAAGCTAAATCAGTAAAAGCTTCAAATTTGAGCTTATACCAAAAGCTATTAACTCAATCTTAAGCTCAATTGATCATAGTGCTTGCCAAACATTCATTATTTTTTTCAAAGTTGCCCATTGGGCTTATGGTGGCCGAACAGCGTTTGGGGGGCTCAAACGCCCCCCCCCCCCCCAAACACACGCAGAGTGTGTTTAGTTGGGCTATATAAGCCCGATTGGGCATGTAAAAGCTTAATTAGGAGCAGTATTTTTCTTTTGCATGTTTGATTGATAAGGTGAGGGATTGAGCTTTTGAGGATATAACCACTATACACCTTAGATTGGCAATAGTTGAATTTTGGAGCTTTTGTTAAAAGCTCAGCCAAATTCAGTTGTACTTATTACTCAGTATGTTATCAGATTGATTGTAATTTTACCCTTAATATATTTTTTCATCTCCAAAATTACTTTAAAATATTTTTTTGGTGTTTTTAACTTCTTAAAATATTTTTTCGGTGTTTTTAACCCCTTAAAATATTTTTTCAGATGTACTTAATGTGCTATCAAACTGATTACAATTTTGCTTTTAATGTTCTTTTTCAGCTCAAAAAATTACTTTAAAATATTTTTTAGTGCTTTTAACCCTATAAAATAATTTTTCAATTGTACTCAGTCTTAAGAGACTGACTACAATTTTACCTTTAATGTATTACAAAAATGAGACAAGCCTAATTGAAACAAGCTCAATTGACAATCCAAACATAAATCACAATATCCAATATGGCTTTTATCAAAAGTAATATTACAAAAATTCCAAATGAAACAAGCCCAATTGACAATCACTGTTCCAAATACACACAGTTTTTACCCATAAGCTCCATTTCCCAACTTTTTTTGATTTAGTGTTTGGGGAGAGCCTGAATAATTAAAATATTTTTTCACTTGTGTCCAGTGTGCTACCCTTAATGTACTATTTCAGCTACAAAAATTAATTTAAACTATTTTTTGGTGCTTTTAACCCTTAAAATATTTTTCCAATTTTACCCATTGTGTTATCAGACTGATTATAATTTTATTCTTAATGTACTTTTTCAGCTCCAAAAATCATTTTAAAATATTTTTTAGTGCTTTTAACCCTTTAAAATATTTTTCCACCCACTCTCTCTTACTATTATCATAAAAGTCACTTGCAAAAATCATTAATACAATCGTCAATCCAAACATAAATTACATTACACAATCTAACTTTTATCAAAAATAAGATTACCAAAAATTAAATTTTTCCGATCACTATTTCAAACACGTTCTAACTGTGTGTTTGGATTAGTTTTTTTTAATAGCTTTTACAACTTATGAGGTAAGTGTGTGAGAGGAGTTTTATCTCATGTTACACAAACCATAGTTTAGAAGTTTGCCAAAACACACACGTTGTAGGGGAGAGAAGCGGTTCCGATCATTTCACGTTGTAGTTATTTTAATTATAATTACTAAAAGTAGTATGATCCATCATTCGTTTTCATTATCCCCGACTTTAGATGACCCAACAAGCCGCACACAAAGCCAGCCTAATATTCTCTTCTTCCGAGAAAGAAAGAATCCTCTAAAGATGATGTGGCTTATTTTGAAAATTTTCATTGAGTACGGTTGATGCTAATAACCAAGGTATTAAAGATCGGACCGGGTATTGAACCGGTCGGGGTACTGGGTTAAGGGTTAGTGGGTCAAACCGGGACCAAACCGGAGCTAAACCGGGACCAAACCGGTGAATAATTGAAAATTTTAGACTTATAGTATGATTTTCTAAAGGAAAAAGTTAAAATTTTTTTTTTTTTTTTTAATTTGGGACCCGGACCGGACCGTGAACCGGACCGGTCTAAGAACCGGTTCGGCGGTTTCCGGTCCAGTCCGGGTCCGGAAACACTGCTAATAACATATTCTTATTAATATTTAAATGTCATGTTAGCGATCAAGCTATAAAAATCCTTTCACATGTCACCTGGTGGAATATGACGACATTAAATGGTTATGCTACATATTGTTGATAAAATATTCCTAATATTGTGAAGTCCCCCTCAGGCCCTCACTGACTCATGTTTCAAGCTTTGTTTTTGAAGTTATTATAAAATGACCCTTTCTAAGATTTCTTTTTTTTTTTTTTAACTAGCCGATTAACTTCTTTTTATAATATTATACGATTTCACGAACGTTCTCACCCATTTTCTGACCAACAAGACCAGCTAGGTGAACACCCTCTCTCTTTAGGCATAAAATTATGATATGATCCCCGCTATCCTTTCATTAGATTTAAATAATAACTGAAATACGTTTTTTAAGAAATTTTTTAAAATTAATTAAAAATAATAAATATGAAAGAAATGTATTTTTTTTAATATACTCTTATTTATAAGAGGATAAGTAAAAAAAATATTGAGAAGAAATATGAAAATGAACGTGTGGGAGAAAAATAAAAAGAGGGAATAAAATTAATTAGGGGTAAAATTAGTAAAAATGTATTTAGTGTTCAGACAATCTCAAACTAAATTTTATAAAAAGAATCAAACTAATTAAAATTTTGGATTTTATAAAAATGACCGTCTAAAATTATATCTTCTCTGATATTTATTATAAGACATTTTCAATTAGATCTTCAAAATTAAGGAAAAACAGTTAATTTACTAAACTTGCCTTAAAGTTTAAAAAAAAGTAATTTTGCCCCTGTTAAAAAAAAGAAAAAACAAAATGTTAGAGGCACTATATAAAAAGTTAAATTATAATTAAATTCTCCTTCTAATTGGTAATTCATAGATAAAATTAAAAAGTGTTACCATTAATAACCTTATAGGTTATAGGTGACTCGTATTTGAGACAATAAATTTATTTTAGATTGCTTCCTGTAGTAAGGACTAGAGGGAGTACGTGTGAAAAGTTCAGAATACTCATCTTATTCTATTTATAAGATAAAAAAGAGAAGGTGTTTTATTTATATATAGTCCATAATTAAAATTTTTTACTTTTTATTTATTATCCTGTAAAATTGATTCTTACAAGAGTATACATTAAATAACGGTAAACACTACTATAAAAAAATAAAGTTGTGGAGCTTATAATTGCATTAGCTGTGGCGTTAGAGAAGTGCCACATATCTGGACGCCACAAAAAGAAGCTGTGGCGCTTGGAAGCGCCACATAATTTAAATTTCTTTTTTTAAAAAAATACCCTCCTGTGGCGCTTAGTGGCGGAAGTGCCACAGAAGGGGGCTCTCCTATGACGCTGTAAGCCCTGCCTCCTGTGGCGCTTGTATCAACAAGCGTCACAGGAGACCCTCCCTCTTGTGACACTTCCTCTAACAAATTCCATAGGAGGGTATTTTTTAAAAAAAAAAATTAAATCCTCCAACAAACCTTATACCTCTTACATACTCATAAATTACATTTTAGTTCACATATTCTGTATTATTATATGCCAACAATAAATTATGCATTTCATAATAATACTTTTTTTTGCTAAACATAAATATCCTCCTACTAAAGATCATCCTTGAGGCAATGTCAGGCAATTTAATTTCATACCTCATCATATATGAATATTAGAAATAGGATATATATAAAACAAGCACACACGTCTGCATAATATTTACAATTAATTTGAAATAAAAAATTATATGCCAATTAAAAAAAGAAGAAGAAGAAGCACGTTGAACTTACAACGTAATTGATCAGTGCAGTGGAGTGGAGGACTACGTTGCCTGTTGGTGACAATTGGAACAAAACAAATAAGTAGATTTGATGATGAAGACGTATGTGTGTGTGGATGTGTTTTTAAGTAGGAAGATGACAAGAAATGGAGGGAAGGGGGTGACGTCCGCGGCAAAAAGATGAGAAAAGGAAAGTGAGAGAGGAGGGAATAATTAAAGTGAGAGTCAAAATAAAAGAGAAGGAAAGGCCACATATGGGAATAGGAAAAAAAAAAAAGATAGGGGTGGGGGTGGGGGTAATTGTGATTGGTGGAGAGTAGATTACGCTATCCACTTAAGAGGTTAAAAAAAATTTTTAATACAAGAACCAGCTGTGGCGCCTAGTTGGTTAGACGCTACAACTGATGTTAACTTTTTTTTATATATATATAAAACCAGCTGGTCACGTGGTGGCTAGCTGGTGAATTTTTTTTTTTTTAAATATATAACTAGCTGTGGCGCGTGGTTTCCCATGTGCCACAGCTAGTTAATTTTTTTTTAATGATATAACTAGTTGTGGCGCCTGATTTTTCAGGCACCACGACTAGTGTATTTTTTTTATATATAATAGCTCCCAAGTGTGGCACTTGTCTTGACAGGCGCCACACTTGAGCCAACCAGCTGTGGCACCTGGTCCACTAGGTGTCACAGCTGATACCCAAAATTTAAAAAAAAAAGACAACTGTGACATTTTTTTAAAGAAGGATCATAAAATGTGTGTCACCTTTCGATCTTTTTGTAGTAATGAAAGTTGAATAATTTTTAAATTTTAAAGTGAAATAAATAAAGTTTAAGAACTTTCTTAATTCCGACAAATCATGTTAGAACTTAGAAGTGACTTATAAATAAGATAAGATAATATATACTAGGATTAATATTAATTGAGAAGCCTACCAATTAAGATAATGGTGTCATTATCAATATTATTATATTGCAAGTGATTGAAATTAAAGGTTCTTTTACGTGGCATCATAAGTTATTTCCTTATTGATTAAAGGGATAAAGCCAACGCTAATTTGTTGTTCAACCACTCCTAATCGCCGTCGGAAACAAATCGACACATGTATACAAACCATCAGGATTATCTAAAGATCTTAATGATGCATATCATTTAATTTAATTAATTGAGATTCATTCAAAGCTAAAGATATTTAAGTGATCTCATATTTCCAACTACTGCAAAAAAAAAACATTAAAGCAAACATCATTAATATTAAATAAAACGCATATTATTCACACCGGTAAATTCAGGCAAAAAAACACTTGTAAATTAGTGGAGAGTAGGCCTAAAAAGTATAAAAACCAACTACGATTTACATTTAATTAGGTGTACCTGTGGTAAATAATTTTTTTACTTTGTTACTGGCATTGTTTCTTATCGGTGCATTTTATGCGTCACTGGTATTGATTTTGTTCTTACTGGTCATTTTGGAAAATATGCTCGAAAATTCAGAAAATTCTCATAAATTCACAAAAATTATAGAAATTAAATTTTTTTAGACAATATTTGTGTCTCAAAGGAGGGGGGGAATGAGGAAAAACAACTCTCAAATGAACAAGTTTTTCAGACAATATTTTAGGTTTCAAAGGATGACCATGGAAACACTTCAATCTTCCTCATTATCAGGTATAGGAGTTACTTGAGTAGTTTGTTTTGGTCCTTGTGAGACATTATTTTCCTTTGTATCCCATATTTATTAGTTATCACTTTTCCCAAACTACCTCGCTATCATCTTTCATGAATCACAATGAGTTCATTATATACTCCCTCCGGTGCTATTTATAATTTATAAGTAACTTTCTTCTTCATAGGGTTAATCTCTTTTATAAGCAATTTTCACTTTTTATTTGAAAATGTAAGTTTCTTTTTCCTATTTTACCCTTATTAATTAATACTCATTCTCTTTCATATCTTATACTCATTATCTCTCATACTTTTTATCTATTCTCTCTCCTACACTCTTTTAATAAATAGGGGCATATATGAAAAAAAAAACATGACATTTTTATACACTTATTATTTTTAACTACCAGTTCGTTTTACGTATTCAAGAAAAAAGTTGTTTATAAATATGATAGGAGGGAGTACACGATGGAGACTTTAATTTCTTGCGCTTAATTAAAAGTGCATTAATTGAATATTCTTGCTATCTGGAAAATGACATTTTGTGGCCTTACAAAAACGTTAATTATAGTTTAGGATCATAATTTTTTTTAAAACTTTTTAAATGGGTTAAGGTGTAATTTTACAAACAACCTTTTTTTTTTAGAAGCATCTGGCACAAATAAGTTTTGGGGGGAGAAAAATACTAATAAAAAATTTAAAAAGGTGTAAATTCACCAAAACCGCTAAACTTCACCGAATGCCATTAGGGTTTTCTTCTCTTATAATTTAACTGCCATTTGGTCAAATTTAACGGGTTTGGTGAATTTACACCATTTAAAATTGTTTATTAGTATTTTTACCCCTTCTAAAACTTATTTGTGCCAGACACTTCTCAGAAAAATTTTGTTGGTAAAATTACACATTAACCCTTTTTAAATTGAACTAAGTTCTTTGCTTGAAATCAATTTTTTTCCACTCATTTTTCCTCTTACATATTCATCATCTTTATAAATAAGGATATACAGTATACTTGGAAAAAAAATACATCTCTTATATATTTATTACTTTTAATTAATTTTAACTAATATTTTTAGTGGACTTTTTAACCGACATTTGTATCTAGGTGATTTAGGTAATTGTTAGTTATAAAAAGGACCCCAGAGAGTAATTTGTACGTAATTCTCCTCTAGTCCTATTTATAGGGCATCTATAGCATGGTTCACACAGATAAATAAAAACCTTAAATTCTATTAACTCTGCTATAAATTTCAATAACATTTCATCTTTATCCCTTTATACAAGGTAATTAAACTCGAACCGGTCAATGTACCAACCGGGGTATTGGGTCAAAGATCAGTGGGTCAGACTGAAGTCAAACTGAAGCTAAACCAGTGAGAAATTGAAGATTTTAGGCTTATTAATATGAAATTCTAAAGAAAAAATTTTAAATATATATATATATATTGTTTTAAAAAATATATATTGACTCGGACTGGACCGGTCTATCAGCCGGTTGGCTTATTTCCGGTCCCGTTCTACCGGTCCGGTCCGGTCCGGGTCAGATAACCATGCCTTTATAATATGTATATTATACCTCATGAGACAAAGTCAATACAACAATAAATGAATGGCAAAAATGTATATTCGTATGAAAAATTTAATGAGGTGCTTTAATTTATAAAAAGAACAAAAAAACATCTCCTCTCTATACCCTATAAATAGGATCAGAGGATTATATGATATAAACAATTTTTTTTTCTTTTTATTTTATCCATCCATTTAAATTACGCTATTTTAAAATTTAATCACTTTCAAAATTTAAATAAAGAATATTATTAGAAATAGCTCAACAAGTTTTTTTTTTTTTTGCCCTCAACTCACCAAGTAATACTTTTAAACTTGGATTGGAATTTGTATTCGGAGTACAATATGAAAACATAAATAAGGACTACTGAGGAAGGATATATTTAATTATTTTTGTCTCAGATTTTAGGATCATGAGTGATGTAGTATGTATACGAGTAGGGCAATACACGAAGGCGAGTGATCATGGGACCAGTGCTGCACGGAGCTTTGTTTTTTACCATTTAAGTATTTAACACAAGGTAAACTTAGGGAAAATGACCAAGAAAAAGAAATATTTATTAATAAGAATCTTAAAAATTATAATTATTTTGAAGGACGAAAAATTAAAATATAAATCTTTGATTACAAAATTTGTTAGACATAATTAGTTTTGATGATGTCAAATATTAAGAGTAAAAAATTTGTATAATATATTTATCTTATATTTTGACTAACTAAAATATTTAATGTGATATATCTTGTAGATTAGTCAAGCAAAGGGAAAAGATATCTAGTTTGATTATGATAATGATCAAAGAGAAATTTAAGAAAATACTCCCTCTGGTCCTAAATATAGCACATAGTTTGTAGTGCAATTTACACTACAAACTATGTCCTATATTTAAGACCGGAGGTAGTAGTAAAAAAACAAGTAATCAAATAGAGGAAAAGAAAATGAAGAGAAGAAAGAAGTTATTAAGAAAGATCAGGAGGAGGAGGAGGAGGAGGAGGAAGAAAGATTGAATTCATCATATTAGTTAAAGAAAAGAAAGAAGCTATCTAATGAAGAAAGGATATTATGGAGAATGAAGAAAAAGAAGAAGAGATTAAAGATATTACTCAAGAAAAGTAAGGTGTTATTAAAAGGATTGTGGAGAATAATCATGAAGAAGAAGAGAAGAGATTGAAGAAGGAAGAACTTGCAAGATATAATGAGAATATCAATATTCAAGTCCTTAGATGTGATATTAGAGATCTCCCTGGTTATATGAAAGTTGGAATGGCTCAATTTAAAGTTAAAATGTCTTATATAGAAGTTATACCAACTTCATTCAAGTGATCACTCAAGTGGCACCTCTAGAGACAAATTTTTGATGACCACTCGAGTGATGACAACTCTGTATGTTATGCTCCTTTTTCGTTCAGCCTGACAGAGGTCTAGCATTTTTGTCATATCTTTCAAACCACAACTTCGATTGAGATGAAACTTGTTTTATATAAAACTAGGCTTCAAGTTCGATTCAAAGACACCAAAATCAAGCTCAACGGATTTCAGATGAAAAATATATGAATTTTGAAAGTTGACACTAGAATTTCTCATGTTATTCCAAACCAGATTCAATAATATGGATATATCTCCAAAACCACAACTCCGATTGAAGTGAAACTTATTGCATATAAAATTAGACTCAACATAAGTTTCAAAGACACAAAGTCAAGCTCAAAGAAGTTCAAATGGAAGAGATATGAATTTTGGAAGTGCATTCTTGTATATAGATGGTGCTCCAAACCAGCAGCTCTAGATTGGATCATAAGTTTCATAATACAATGAATTTGGAAACTGGTTCTTATTGTATTGGAAAGAAGACTTAAAGATCTTTATGAGGATAAGTCATTCGCCTAATTTGAAGTTAAAATAGGTAGATCACTTAAGTGATGACTCGAGTGATAAAGTTCTGTTCTGACATCACTTTCACTTCACCTTAATGAACTATCTAGTGATATGTTTTCAAATAAAACACAATCAGTTGAATAACCACTTAAGTGATCCTATTTACGCTCATCACTATCACATTACCGTAGTGAACCAAAAAGTGATACACTGTGCTCTTCTGAAAATCAAGGAAGATCACTCGAGTGATCATTCGAATGATAACTCATCACTACAGTGACCCTGATAATGATGTTCTGCACAGTTTTAATCACTATCTCAAATTTCACGATTTTATTTCAAACTCATATAAACCTTAATTATATAATTCTTAATCATTACTAATTAAGTTTATATGAAGATTATAGCTAATTAAACTTGGATTAGAGCTCTAACGGATAAAAAGCACTTTGTGTTAGAAAAGCTCCAATGGTCATATTTTGCAACGGGAAGAATATGTTCAATGGTCAGATGCTCTTCATCAAATATAAAAGGATAAACATTCAAGATGAGCATGTGAGAGAAAAAGGGCATATAAGATTAAAATATCAAAACTCTGAATCCAACTTCATCTTATATACTCTTTGTATTTCCATTCATATATCATTTACTTTAGAGAGAGATAATTCAATTGTGCTTCAATGTTCATCTTAATTCACTTCTGAAAGAGAAAATTGATTGTAATGTTTTATCATCAAGGTTGTATCCTTACGGTGTGTAAGGAGGAGTAACTCGGTGTGAGATTTGTAAAAGGCTTTACAAGTGTCCAGCTAAACTTGTGGGATTGTTGAGGCTTCTCTTATGCCAGAATTAAACAAGAAGATAGTTGGTTAAAAATCTCATGTGGAGCCAGAGACTGGATGTAGATTAGATGGAACCAGTATAAATCTCAATTGCACACACTCTTCCCTTATTTCTTATATTTCTAGCCTAGCAAACTTAGTTATTTGATTGTGCAGTTAAGATTGATTAATTTCATATTTATTACTTTTATTAATATGTGAAAAGATTTTTAAAGTTTCTAAAGTTTTTATTTTACACTCAATTACTCTCTCTTGGATATCATCCGGTTCTAACAAAATTAACCCAGACCAAACTCCTTGTATTTTCTCTAACCCCATCTCAATGTTTATGTGATGTGATATTGACCGTTTATTTGAGAATTTTAAGTTTTATAATATTCCTTTTAGGGTGCGTCCCGTTTGTTTAAGTTTTTTTAATGAAAAATCACATAGTTTTAGAAGAAATATATTATAATGTGTTTTGTTATTTTTTAAGTTTTTAAAAAGAGTTAAGGGGCAAAAATACTCATAAACTTTTCTCAAAAATGCATCCACCACCATAAACTTTTTTAGGGTGCAAAAATAATCATAAACTTTTAATATAGGGGCAAAAGTGATACTTCCGTTAAAACTAATTAACGGCTATTAACTCCAGTGCAAAAGTATCAAAATACCCTTTTCTAAATAAAAAGGTTAAGGGGCAAAAATACCTATAAACTTTTTTCAAAATTGTGTTCACCATCATAACCTTTTTTTTTATGTAGGGGTATTTTGGTACTTTTGCACTGAAGTTAACGGCCGTTAATTAATTTTAACGGAAGTGTCACTTTTGCCTCCTTTTGAAAGTTCATGGTTACTTTTGCACTCAAAAAAAATTTATGGTGGTGGATGCACTTTTGAGAAAAGTTTATGGGTATTTTTGCCTCTTAACCCTTTTTGAAATAATAAAAAACTTGGAAGAGGTAGATTTCTAATTATTTATAGATTTTAAAGGTTATTTTAATTTAAGTAACTTTTAAAATAATCCGATGTGTACTAGAAAGAATATCATAAAAATATTGAGCAGTATATAGATGTTTTTTTTAATCAAAATATACATGAAGATATCATTAAATTTCATAACCTAACAGTCGAATAGTTGAGATGGGGTTACAGAATGTTAATTTTGTAATTAAAATTTTATATTTTAATTTTTTATCCTTAAAAATAATTATAATTTATAAGATCTTTATTAATAAATATTTTATTTTCTTGATCCTTCTATCCATGGTATTTAAAACCGGACCGGACCGACCGGTTCGGACCGGAAACCGGTGAACCGGTGACTGGTCTAGTCCGGTTTGGGGTTAGAAAACCAGGAGAAGGTGACCCGGCCGACCCGGGTTGACCCGGTGAAAACTGGGGTGACCCGAGGTAACCTGGCCAGGTCACGGTTGCCCCGGGTTGGGTTTTATATATTTTTTTTATTTTTTCCATCTTCAAAATGACGTCGTTTTGCTTCTTTTTTTTTTTAATATTTCCCTCAAATTCTGATTTCTCATTTCTTTCTTCCCGCGGACACTTCGCCTGACAGTCTCCCTCTGAATTTTTTTTTTGAAACCTCCACGGCTCCACGTCCGTCTCCCTCCCTCTCGACTCTCCAGTTTCCGTCGCCATTGAAGATGAAATCGAGAATCCAGGCCATAATCTGCAATCGACCTTCCTTTTCCCCTTCCTTCTTGCGGTAGCAACCTGAAAGCTTTAACCTTTACCGGTGGTTCCTCTGTTTTTTGTGACGCCGGCACCACTCTGGGTCTCTGTTTTTCATACACGACAGAGACAAGTTCGGCGTCTGTGACTAGTCAGGTGTCTCTATTTTCACCGTGACGCCGTCGCCGTGGGTGCTGACCTCTCTGGGTCGTCGTGGGCACTGATGACTCTGTGACGCCGTCACGCCGTCCGTCGCTCAGGTTTGCTCTTTTACTTGAAAGGTTGCATTTGTGACTCTGTGATCGATTTCCCATTGCGTCTGTGATTCTTTGGTGTGTAACTCTGTGCTCGGTTTTAGACTTAAAAGCTTGAAAACTCTGTGTGTAACTCTGTAACTCTGTGCTCGGTGTGTAACTCTGTGCTCGATTTTAGCCTTTTAGCCTCTCACACAATATGCCAAAATTCAACGCCTGTGGTCTGTGACTCTGTCTGTGATCGAGTATAATCATTTTCGATGAAGAGTCTGATTGAAAATATATTCATTTTTCGCTTGCTTTTGCTGAGAATAATGCTTTAGTTCCTTAATTTCACACTTTAAGATAAGATATTTACGACTTTCTATTTTTATCCCTGGATCAAAACTCATAAAGTCATAATATTATATCATATATCTGTATCTGATTGTACTGATTCCATTCTTTCTACTGTAGTGTTGATATTATATGACTCTTGAGCTTCATCTTGGATTTCAGTATCCTATCTACTGAAATTGTACATTTATACCATGGTTTTAGAGCTGTTTTTTAACTTTTCTTTTTCTTTTTGATTGTTTTGTGTGTGTGTGTGTGTGTGTTTGGGGAGGGGGGCTTGGGTCCTTATTTTGCTTCGTCTTGTCTTGTTTTTTTGGTTACTTTCATTTTGTTCGACCATCTTATTTTACTGTAAGCTTTGGGGCTTCCTAAGTGTTCTTTTAGCCAATGGCATGGTTTGTGATTTAGCTTATGGATGTGTACTATTGGTGTGTCCAAAAACAAGTCGAGGTTTGAAAAATCAGAGTAATTTCATGGATGATCATTTGAGATATGGGGGGAATCAGAGTGATTTCATGTTTTGATGATCATTTGGATGATATTTCTCCCCTTGAATCAGTTTTATTGTCTGTGCCCTTTTTTATATCGTGGGATAGAGAGGTACGTTGTTGCAACTTTAGTGTTTGTTTTTATTTAGATTTTTTCATTGTCTTTTTGTTAGGTCCTTAATCATTTTAAGATACACAACGGCTAGCATTATTTCTTGGTGCTTCTCAACTCGATCTTTTGAGGCAGATGATTGAAATACCCAAGTATGCCTTTTTCCTTCAAGTAATATACTTCTAGTACGGGCAGTCCAATTTTAAAGGTCTCTTAAATGCATTCTTTTAGCCATGAAATTTTATTCTGGTTGCTAGTAATTGAGGTTATAATTAGATCATTGTTTTTCTGAGACCTACTTATTGCATTCTTTTGGCTTTGGCAGTGTGCTTGTTAATTAGCTTGGTTGGATTATATATATATATATATATCACTGAGCTTTTGCACATAAGACAATTCAATGAAGGTGACCTACAACTTTTTAATATCATTGGCAGTGTGGTTGTTAATTAGCTTGGTTTAGATTGATGATGAAGTTTCTGGTGTACGATATATTCTGAGTTCATTTGCTTTGCCTTCATTATTTTCTTGTAGCTATTTATTTGTGCTCTGTTCTGAGAATTCTGGTTATGGTCATGGATAATACAAATGCTGAGATTCCGACCCCCACTCCTAATGAGAATGCAACCACTAATGCTACTGATGCTACAACTAATGCTGAGTTTCCCTCGTCGGTTCATGGACCTGGAAAAACTGACCCAGCATAGGCATATTTTGCCCTTAAAAAAGAAGGGAAAGTAAACGTCTATACGTGTCTTTTTTGTACATCAAGTTACAGAGGAGGCGGAATAAATAGGATGAAGCAACACCTTGCTAGTGTTACTGGTCAAGTTGCTTCTTGCAAAAAGGTTCCTTTTGATGTACGTAATAGGATGCAAGAATCTTTAAAAGAAGGTGCAAAGAAAAAGACCTGTAAGAATGTTCATGAGGACATTATTGAAGATATAGAAAGCAACAATGATCCAATTGCTTCGACTCCAATTACGACGGTTCTTGAGAGTAGTGCCAACAAGAGGAGAGTTCCTGGGAGTGTTGAGAATTATTTTCCTCCTAGGACAACCCCTGGTTCACAACCAAGCATAAAAAGTGTATTGTCAAGTAAAGAAGCTCAATACAAAGCCAAGATGGCTATCGCTGAATGGGCTATTGCTAATTGTGTTCCATTTAATACTTTTGATTACCCTTTATTTCAGAAAGCTCTTGACGCTGTTGCATCGATTGGGCCTGGATTTAAAGGCCCTAATGCTTATGATTTTAGAGTTAACTTGTTGAGAGATTGGAAAAAAGAGTACCAACTACTTATTGAGAGTTATCGAGCTAAATGGAGTGAAAGGAGTTGTACACTTATGACAGATGGTTGGACTGATGTTAGCAAAAGAACTTTGATAAATTTTTTAGTCTATTCAACACATGGCATGGTGTTTGTAAAATCAGTGGATGCTTCAGATTTAGTCAAGAATGCCAAAACTTTATTCTTGTTATTTCGTGAAGTGATTGAGTGGGTTGGTCCTAAGAATATTGTTCACGTGGTGACTGACAATGCATCCAACTATGTAGCATATGGCAAGTTGGTCAAGCAAAGTTATAAAGCAATTTATTGGTCACCGTGTGCTGCCCACTGTTTAAATCTTGTGTTGAAAGATATTGCAAGCATGCCTCATGTGTCTGATCTTGCAACAAAGGCATCTAAGATAACCATATTTGCTTATAATCATATGGTATTCTTATCATGGCTAAGAAAAAGAGAGGGTTGGAAAGAAATTGTGCGTCCAGGAGCAACAAGCTACTACTTTCATTACTCTGCATAGCATTTATATGCATAAGCATGACTTACAGGCTTTGGTTGTTGACAAGCATTTTGTTGAGCACAAATTAGCAAGAAGTGAAGCTGGGAAATTGTTTAGTGCTATCATATTGGATAGTCGATTTTGGATTGATTGCTTCCAAGTTGTGAAAATCGTGTCTCCTCTCATAAAATTATTGAGAATTGTTGACTCTGATGAAAAGCCTTCTTTGCCTTATATTTATAAAGGAATGCAAAGGGCCAAAGGGGCAATCAAGGAGATGTTTGCTAAAAGTAAAGAACAATATAAGCCGTACACAGATATTATTCAGGCTCGATGGGATAAGCATTTAAAGGGCCACCTTCATGCATCCGCATATTTGTTAAACCCTGCATTCTTGTATAGCCCTACATTTGTTCAGAAACATAGGGTAGTGCAAGGTCTGATTGATGTGTTTGAGTCCTACTCTAGTCTAAGTCATGACTATCTTACGACGATGCAGCAACTGGTTATTTATCGCGATCGTAAAGATTCATTTAATAAAATGTCATGTGAAAAAGCAGCCCAGAAACTTGACCCATGTAAGTAACAAAGTATACAAATTTAATTTTAATTGCACTTGTAATTATTATAACATGTAATTAACATTCAACTAAATATTGCAGGTGAGTTGTGGACATTTTATGGGGGTTCGGTTCCAGAATTGCAAAAGATTGCCGTGCGCATCCTTAGCCAAACTGCTTCATCTTCTGGGTGTGAGAGAAATTGGAGTTTATTTGAGCGTATCCACACCAAAAGAAGAAACAGATTGCAACATGAAAGACTAAATGATTTGGTTTATACGAATTATAATCTACGATTAAAGAATATGTAAGTTTAATTAGAGGATAATGGTGATTTTACGTACCTTTTGCAAATTATATTTGATTACTTTGATATTCTTTGTTATTGTAGGAGTATATTCAAGAAGAAGAAGACTGATTATGATCCAGTTGACTTTGAATCAATTGACAAAGTCGACTTTTGGGTGATAGAAGAAGACACAACTCCTGACTTTGATGATACAGATATAACAAATCTTGAAAGTGCTGCTACTGCTGCTAGTAATGAAGAAATTGAACAAACTTCAAATTTTGCTGGGGGTTCTGAAGGTTTATATCTCCTATTATGATTTATGATTATATTCTTGTATAAGTAAATACTTACTTATTCATTATTACTTATATTAATTCTTGCAATATAGGTGGTGAAGACATGGATATTCCTGAGCCTCCGTCATTGCATGATGATCATGTTACTATTACTAGTGTTTTTGGTTTTCCTCGTGCAGCTTCTCCTCCTAATCCTTTAGATTTGAATATAGTCCAACACAATTTTGAGGGCATTGATTAATTGTTTTGGTGCCTATGGATTTGAATGACTATGTTACTAGACTTTGTTTTGGTTTTTGTTTTACAAATAGGATTAGGGGATGCTCTTTGTTTTGTTTTTGGATTTGCAAAGAACTTTGAAATATTTAGGCTTAAAAAAATCCTTATGTACTTATTGATACATAGATATTTTTATAAGTATTAGATTTAGGATGTTATATTATTAGACTATTGGCTGAAAAAAAAACTTTTATGTGGTTTTTTGAATGGCATGCATACACATTTAAATTTTATAAATATATATATATATATTTTATTGACCCCGGTCTGACTCTCGGGTTGACCCCCGGATTGACTCCGGTCTGAACCACTAACCCTTAATCCAGTGCCTTGACCGGTTCAGTGTCCAGTCCGATTTTCAGTACCTTGCTTCTATCTAATTCTCCCTTAACGCAATTCCCAGTTTGCCGCCAACGAGCATCAGATTAATTAAAATCAGTAATTCAGTAAAATCAATTAAAAGTGAGATAAGTCAAATAGGCGCGCGGCAAACATTAATAATAGTAGTATACTAGCATTTATGACTTATGTACTCCTCCTGCATTATTTATAAGGCCGGAAGGAGTGAAGGCTTATATTCCTCATATTTATGATTCATCTCATTAAATGTCTATTAATGCATACAAGGTCAAAAAAAATTATTAATGTATAATTTTACTTTTTATTTATTATTATGTTAATTTTATTTTCATGAGATATATTATATACTCTTTTCAATATATTTAGAAGTAACTTATCATTCTGATTTTATTTATAAATATTTTTTAGGGAGAATTACTGATAAATACCTTTTTGGCAAATTAATTGCTGAATGCTACCATTGCACATAACGGAAGATGTTTTGCACATAACGGAAGATTGCTTGCACATTTATAATAAAGACTTTTGCACACACGGAAGATGATTTGCACAAAACGGAAGATCGCTTGCACACACGGAAGATCCCTTGCACGCTTGGTAGCAATCAGCAATTAATTTGCTTCCAAAGTATTTTTCAGCAATTCTCCCTATTTTTTAACTAATTCTCACATACGAAGAAGAGTTCGCTAACCCAATAACTATGGGTTAAATTTTCAATTTCACCCTTATCTATTATTGCTTTCAAAAGTCAACATGAATAAATTCTTTTTTTATTGTAATTAATAGGGGTAAAAAAGTACAAAATGCATTTACTACCTTAAAACTTGACTTATAAATAAGACCAAATTTTTTGGTCAAAAAATGACTTATAAATAGAACTAGAGTGATATCTCTTTTAGAGTTGATCCTTAATATAAGCAACTTTTTGCCTGTCTCAAAATTCAAACTACTTTTTCATTTTCCACTCATATTAATTACATATCTTTATAGTAATCAACTATTAATTCTCTATTATTTAATCATTTATTACTCATTTCCTCTCATGTTTTACTCATTTTCTCTCATATACTCTTTTCATAAATGAAGACGTATTTAAAAAATACATGATATTTTTTACATATTTATTGTTTTTAATTAAATTGACACTTTGTTTTATGTAATAAAAAAATTGTTTATAAAACAAATCGAAGAGAGTATTAAATCGAGATAAAATTAAAAATTTATTGAATTTTAAGGCAGGACTAATGATGCCAAGGATTTCCAAGTGACTTATCTGTTAGTATTTTGTATTACTTGCAACCAACGAGAGTCTGGTTCGAAAACGTAACACGCGAGTTACCCCCTCCGAGTAATTATAGAACCGTTTAAAATTAGCCGAATTCACGTACGTAAAATTTTAGTGTGCGCCCACAATATTAGTATATTACTCATATCAGCTTCGTGAATATTCAATTCTAGAAAACCATATAGAAACCTCATCTCATACGTCACGAGTCATGTGGTCAGCCCTAAATTTTGCCCCTCCTTCTTAATTACTCATAATTCTTGTTTCCCAAGCCACCAAGTTTTAATCCAACTTTGGACTTCCAAGCATATACAGATTTACTTTTCTTTTTTTTTTTGAATAGAACCCTCTAGACATTATATTAGACCATCCCTTCCATTTTCAACCCTCTCATCAACACCCCCTATTAAAGCCCCCACCATCGTCCCCAAAAATTATAATCCCTCAAAATTTTCCCTCCCTTTCTCCCCAAAAGGAAATAGACCTCCCCACCAACTTCACCCACAACAACAACACTATAGCACAAATATGGGAACCCTGGTTGGGCATGTTGCTCCTGGTTTTGGCTTCTTGTTGATTGGTCTCTGGCATCTCTTCAACCACATCAAACTTCATCTTGTTAATTCCAGGTACTATGTTTCTCCTCCATGGTTTCCGGCCCCTAAGTTCAAGTACCTCGAGCTTCTCCTCATCATGGCAGGCTCTTTGGGCTCCATATCCATGGAGCTCTTCATCGGCCCTGACCGCCACCAGCCCTTCGACTCCGACGGCACCATTCCCTCCAATCATCTCCACAATTTCGAGCACTCTTCCATCTCCATGACATTCTTAGTCTACGCCTCCTTCGCCATCGTCCTCGACCGAGCCCCCTCCTTTCCGGAGAACACCAAAGCCGCGCTGACTCAGCTCCTCGGCGCCGTCGCCTTCGCTCAGCAGTTCCTCCTCTTCCACCTTCACTCTGCCGACCACAGGGGACCGGAAGGTCAGTACCACCTTCTGTTACAGCTCGTCATCGTCGTCTCTCTCTCCACCACCCTCATCGGAATCGCCGTCCCTAAGAGCTTTCTGGTGAGCTTCGTACGGTCTGTGAGCATATTTTTCCAAGGCGTGTGGCTTGTTGTCATGGGCTTCATGCTCTGGACTCCTGGGTTGATACCTAAAGGGTGTTTTATGAACCTGGAAGAGGGTCACCGGGTGGTGCGATGTTCCGACGACAAGGCTCTTCACCGGGCAAAATCACTGGTTAACATTGAATTTAGCTGGTACTTGATTGCGATAACAGTGTTCGCCATGTCTATGTACTTAATTATGGTCAAAGTTTATGGTGAAAAGCATGAGTATTTCTCGCTCGGGGTAGAGGAAGAAGACCAGAGCGAAGGGTCAAACGACGACGTTGAGTCGCAAAAGAACAGGGGGCTTGAAAACGCCCTAAGCTTTATTCATATTGGAAAGGCCTTTTCATCAGTAGACATGGAGAGGTAGGGGGGAAGGAAATGGTAACTCGAGTAAAAAGAGGGGCGCCAAAAACAAAAAAAGTGGGGGCGTACATGTGTAATCAACGGGAATTGGTGGGGCCCACCAGGGGTGAATCTGGTCATTAAATTATTTATGAAGCCAGCGAAAAGACGTATGGCGTAGCAACCTGGTTCATGTGGGTAGTTTCATATTTCATAGCTACAGTTTGATTTTTGTTTTTTGCTTGGCTTGGATTGGCGTCTCAGGCTGGGAATTCAGTTGGCTTATTGTATAGTGATCTGAAAAAGTGTAATGGTTTAATTTCTTTATTCTGTGTTACTGAACTGCTATTCTGTCGTCAATTAAGTGATATATGCTTTTGAGTAGTTTTGTAATTTGAATGAATATATAATTTCACGATCAAAACACTTGTGATTATTGTTATATAAGCACTACGCATGAAAATATTGTTTTATAATAACTCCAAAACTCAGAGCTCTGAATTGAGAGTTTTAAGTAGGCATATTTTGGATTTGAATTTTGGTTAAACTTGATTGATATTGGCCATACCTAATCCACAAGTTCCTCGTTTTTTCCTTAAAAGAATACTAAACATATGGGATGCGACATTAACAGATTGGCTTGCTTATCTTTTAAATATGTACGAGGTGTTTGCGTGTCGGAGTGGGAGAGCCAACAAAAATCACCATATGGTGTATATATACATAACATGCCCACATGCATGTTCTCCCATATTTCCTCCTGTCCAAAATAGGGATCATCTTCTTTAAAAAGGTTTCCTTTTTAAATATAATATTCTTTGGTCCTATTTATAAGATAGGGAGGAGATTTTTTTAATCCTATTTTTAAGTTACTTCATTAAATTTTTTTTTTTTTATGAATGCATAAGTGTGCCCTTCATTCATTATTGTGTAGCCTTTATTTTACTGAGGTATTGCGTACGGTATTTTGTATGTTAAGTGAGAATTAAGTTGAGAAGTTATTAAATTTTAAGGCATAGTTGATGTTTATAAGTCACTTAGCATGTAATTATGCTAAATTTTATCCTATAATTAATTATTAAACATAACTTATTGTATTTTTTTTTTCACTTCAAAATTTTATTAACAAATGGTGGAAGTAAGAAAAAAAATTTAATTTAAAATATATTTAATAAGTCAACCGTGCTTTCTTCATTCCCACGAGGTGATTGTTGGTGACATGGACGATATGAAATGTGACCAGTAAGTTTAGACGATATATTAAAAAAAATATAGGGTTGTGTTGTAAGTGCACATGAATCCCGTATGTTTAATGCCGGTCAAATTGCGTCACCTTTAACATATTGTCCTCATAACTCAATCCTCTTCCTGCCATGTCTACAAAAAATGAGTCCTCAAATTTGATTTCTCATGGTATCAATTATTATCTTTGAGGGAAAAATAACAATTATTGAATGATGCTAAACTTAATAATGATGATAATTTAGGGTATGTTTGAGTTGGCATTTAAAATGCGTGTTCACGTAAGTCGAGACAAAACTCCTCTCACATATTTACTTCGTATACCGTAAATTACATCAGAAAAGTAACTTCCACCGCTAATCTAAATACGCACTTAGTCTTTCGCTATGGCCACCAGTCTCCTGTGTTTGTTAAATTAATTAATGGATTTTTCTTTTTCTAGTCCGGTTAAACCATGCATAACAGTTGAAAAAGCATTATATATATTCCACTTCAATGATGTGGTCATGTGCCATGCAAAATAGCAAAAACTTAAAAATATAATGAAAGAGTTATAGGAAAACTTAACATTAAATTAAGTATTTTAAACGTCAAATTCTCAATAAATCAAGTCAAAAAGAACTATTTAATATCGAGAAAAGAAAAACAAAAGGTTGTTAATCACCCTAATAGTGTCTAAGCAATTTTTTTTCCAGAAAGTGTCTAAGCAATTAACTTTAATATATAGACAAAAATATATTTAATATCAATTTATGTTTTAATGAATCCCATTTCAAACAAATAAAAATGTGTACTTAAAAGTTCTTAATTAATTTTCTTTGCCAAACTAATTTGACTGACTTATAAATAAATATATAATCTAATGATTTATAACATATATTATGATTAAGTAATTGATTTAACTTCTTTAATCTCTTAAAAAAAAGTCAACTAGATATTATATTTAGGACCGGAGAAGTATAAATCATATTAGCGGTAGCTGAGGCCTTAGGCCCTGTTTGGTATGTGCGCTTGAGTTTTGATCATGGAATGAAAAACTGGATCAGACCGGCCGGTCGGACCGGAAAACTGGCAAACCGATCTCAGGTCCAGTCCGGTTCGCTGTCAGTGAGGGGAGGAGGGTTGACTCGGTCAAAACCGAGTCGACCCGACCAGTTCTTGCATGACTCGGCAAAACCGCCGAGTCAGGCAGTTTGGCGACTCGGCGGTTTAGCTAAGTCACGCGAATTTTTATATATTTGTCCTAAAACAGTGACGTTTTGGGACATTAAAAAAAATATGCAGAAACAGAACGGAGTGATCCACGATAATTAGATCTAGTTCTGATTTCTGAGAAACATGAACTCCCTCGGTCCCTCCTTCCCTGACCCTGTGCCCTAGGTTAACAACAAATGGCAGGGCCAGCTGGTTGAATGGCCAGCGGCGACCGCAACGTCGATGAGCGGAAAGGTGCAAGAGACGACGATGAGTGACGACGATGATCGATGAGACTTCACTGTGATTTGGCCATTTGGGATTTCCTTGAAGCCTTAAAGGTATTTTCTTTTTCTGATTAGTGATTAGAGTATTACTGATTTACTGTAATTTGGGATTAGTTTTCTTGAAGCCTACCATTCTGATTAGTTTGCTTGCACTACTACAAAAAAGGGTTTTAACGTCCCTTTTTTTGGTCTTTTAACGTCTGAAAACAGAGGGACGTCTATGTGAGGGTCGCAGAAAAAAAATGTCATTAACGTCCGTAAAACTGAGGACGAGGAAGGCAGACTTTAGACGTCCCCAGTTGGAACTGGGGACGTCTAAGGTGGGACCTTAGACGTCCCTAGAAGAATTGGGGACGTCTAAGGTCCCACCTTAGACGTCCCCAGTTCCAACTGGGGACGTCTAAAGTGTCGCCAGCAGTACTATCCACGTCCCTTTTTTTATTAAGGACGTTGAAAGTTTTTTTTTATTAAAAGGACCTTTTTATATATTGCACTGTCTGGAAATGCAAACTGCAGAAATAGGATTCCAACAACAAAACAACACCAGTTCAGCAGAATGGAAACAACAACAAACACAGTGATCAACCCAAGGCTCCTACATGCCACACAAACTACACAACAATCTATATCCAAGTCTACTACATGCCACACAAACTTTCAAACCACACAAACTACACAGCAATCTATATCCAAGTCCCCAATTTGTACAATAACCAAGACTAAAAATCCAATCCATATCCAACAACAATAACGCTAATTATATGTACTCCCACAAAAGTATGTCCTACACAAACTACTAAAGACTTTACTCTTCTGGTATACGTTGAAGAAGATGTCCAGCCAAAAAGTCTCTGATCATATTTAAGTCTTCATATGAGTAGGCATCTTCATTGTCAAAAATCTGTAAATTAGAAAAAAAGCTTAGATGAATCACAACACCAAGAATATTATCCTCTGAGAATGAAGAAGCGATTACTTGTTCAAAATCTGTCGTAATGCCACTCTGAATGATGTTAAACATATAAAACAAGACATAATATCCACATTCCCAGCGGCCAGGTTGTCGAGGGCACTATAAATCAAAAGCAAATGGTTAAAATCAATAATAGCGTATCTACAACGACCGTCAATCAAAAGAACTTGATTTGAAACTACGTACCTTTGGAAACAACCATCTTGGATCTTTGCCACCTCTACGTTCGCGTGGCCCACCAAGCGCTTGATACGTCGTGCATGCCCTATCATTAAAATGAAAATCAACATAAATTAGAATAATTCATTAAGTCAAGAATCAAGAAGCAATGAAATACAAAAAAATAACTTACGTGTTGAAGACGCTTTTAGTTTCTTTGTCTGGTCTTCTATTTAAGGAATCAAACCAGTAAACAACGTGGGACCGAGGACAAACAACACACAAACTCCAGTGATAACTATCACAACATATACAGATTAAAAAGAAGTTAGATGACAAGGCAATTATTTATTAAAAATCTCCAATACACAAAATTAAAATGCGTACCCTTGAACAATCGGTGCTAGATAACAACGATAGTCGTCATTTGCCAATGTGAAGCCCACATAGTTCGTCATTCTTTTCAATGTATTCCCAATCCTTGTCGTATGTGCAGGAGACAAGAATCCATAAAACTCAACTCTCTAAGACTCAATGCATATACGACGGAAGGAGCTATAATAGAATTAAAATGATGAATGTATTAGCTAGTTAAAATCAACTTAACTAAATGAAGGAAAAAATAGGAAATAAAAAACTTACAGGATTGCAAATTTGCCCCATCCAACATCTAGCTCCTCGAACTTCATGAACTGTTTAAGATCTTGTTTATCAATTGTGAAGTGATACTCTGTTTCCTGGCCCACAATCCCTGTAGGCATATGCAAATCAATCTGGCGAATGCCTTTATAGATATGCTGCAGTCGTGCTAAGAAGGGCCATTTCTCTGCTTCCTGCTCATTCTTTTAGAACATAAAAACACATACTGTTAGTAGGATGTCAACACATCTCAAGTAAAAGTGAGGTAGTTCCATACCATTGGAGGTGTTGGTGGTAACAAGCTAATAAGATGTACAGGCCAAAGGATGAAAGATCCTCTCGCCTGAGCTATCGTGGCAACCTCGTCATCAGGAATAGGGATGGTTGTACCTTCTTCCCTCTCTTGAACACACGTCACAGTCACCCTACGCAAATGCTGTGGAATTTGCCGATGATGGTGGGTGGTAGCTTGTGAGTGAACGAGAGCATCTGCAACTACACGTAGCACTGGGGCATCCAAAGAGAGGATGGCAGGTTCTCCCTGCGCTGGAGTGGGAGAAGGGTCGCCAAGTAGTTCCTCCACTGGGTTGTAACTTCCTTTGGTGCTGTGGAAGGCCGGGGATGAATGGGTTCTACGCTCGGTAGTTGCCATCTGCGATTCAAATATCTTCTGCATTTCAGCTCGTATCTCAGGCATCAGCTCAAGACGTAGCTCTAGCAACAGCTCTTGTCGGAGCTTGTCGCGAAGGTTGGCCTCGAGCTCTTGTGAGACTTCCTGACGAATCTTGGCCACAAGCTCCCTACTGGGTTCAACTTGTGACGAATAAAGATGTGAGGCTCGGCCAAAATACTTCACGACACGAACTCCCACTGCCTCCCCTCAAACATGACCAGGGTATCTGCCTTCCCAATCGCCGTTGACAAGATGTCTATCCGTCCACTTGGAATGAACGAACCTTGGCTACTATGATCTTCCAATTCATCCTGCAGCATAAAAGTTATCGTAAGAACTCCTAATATAAAAAAATAAGTTTGTACTTATGCTCTAAGTACTTACAATTCTTGCGGCAATCTCAGCAACAGTCGGATTTACGTACTTCCTACCCTTAAGCCTCCCTGCTTTCCATTTTTTGTGACGTGGTGGAGGTGGCGGGGGCTGGACCACAACGGTAGGATCTGATGTGGCTGCTTCCTTCAATTTCTCCAACTCTTCTGCCATCATCTTTCGCTCAAGCTTCCGATAACCACCACGAGACATGAAATGTTGATAGTTATTAGCTGATTGCCTCTTTGCATTTGCTGCACTTAATGCCTTTGAAAGGAAAACAACGAACACCGAATCAATAATGTCAACTATATGCAAATAAAACACTATGATGACAGAAATATTACCAAAAAGTTTGGATCTTCTCGTGATGCCATAAACAACCTCCAGTCCTCTGGAGACAAAAACGGATACTCATGACATGGATCCTGACCCCTCATGTCCCCTCGAATGTAATCTCATGTGAGCCTGTTCTTGAAATCTTTCCATCGTAGACGAACCTCCGTCATCCACTCCTTGTACATCTCCGCGGTGTCAGGGACATCATAGGTTTGCTGCAAGGTAAAAACATAAGTTAATTATATTTGAAGCGATAGTAATAAAGATATAATGCAGATGTATTGAAACTTATTTACCAAAAGTTGTTGCCAAATCAAGTCTTTGGTTTTTGGTGGAACCAACTTCCAATTATCATAGGTAATGCGAACTTTGCTTCGAGCCAAAAAACCTACGTAGCTAATGAAATGGTCTTCCTCCGAACCAATTGGTTTCATATTTTCATCAAAGTCAATATGCAACCTCTCCTGTTGATTGTGATGACGTGCTACCAATGCAGGCATTTTTGTACTGCCTCTAACTCTTCTTCTCGCAACCGGTTCAATTCTCGCATCAGGTTCAGGCCTATTCATTTCATTATCCCTATCACTTTATGAGTCACCAGAATTGTCCATATTCCTGTAAGCACAAAAATCATTGTCAGATAGGTGAATAAATTGTAAGTAAATGAATAAACTGAGACGTAATAAAACAAACAGCACACATTACTATTTTCTAAGTTAATCTCTTACTCTAGATTGTTTCCCATATTCCTTCACCATGATCATTTCTCACAGCATATTCCTCATCATCTACCAATTCTACTTCACTTGTTGTAGGTGGATTAATTGTGAAAGGTGGTGTGTCGTCAAGGTTGAAGGTAGGATCACCATGCTTATATTTTTTACTTTGAAGTACAATGGAAATTTTTTTATTTGCGGGATCTGTGACATAAAACACTTGTTTCGCCTGGCTTGCTAGAATGAAGGGCTCATCCCTATAACCTACTCTTTCAAGATCAACTGAGACAAATCCAAATTGTTGATCTATTACCACAGCATTATTGCTAACCCACTTACATTTGAATAAAGCAACTTTGAACTTGTTGTAAGTGATTTCCCATATTTCTTCTATTACTCCATAATAGGCCATGGATGCTAATATGGGGTTTTTGTCTTTCGAACTGGAAAAGTGCATGGCTTCAGCTTCTACCATCACCCCACTATTTTGCATGGTACTCCTGTCATCTTGGTCTTTTATGTAGAAAGAATACCCGTTTATATCATAACCGCTCCAAGTAATGATCTGAAACGAAGGCCCCCAGGCTAGCCACTCTATTGTCCCAGACACACCGGTCTCATGTAAAACTTTTTCCTCAAACCACTGAATGAATGTCTTGTTTTGCTCAATAGTAATCTGCATGTCATTCTTCCTCGGATTCATGTCCTTCAATCTCTTTCTATGTTCCTCTATGTACGGTTGAACTTCTGCCATGTTATTCAGGATCTAAAGGTGTGCTTGCAACACCTCTTCATGAGGCATAGTCTTCACTTTCAGTCCTCATGTTCCCTTGCTCCTCCTCTCTTCATGTCGAGATTGTTCCTTCTTCCCTGATAGATAATTGTTGCAGAAGTCCATAGCCTCTTCAACAACATACCTTTCAACTATTAAGGCTTCTGGTCGATAGGGATTTTTAGAGTACCCTTTTAAGATCTTCATGTATCGCTCGAAAGGGTACATCCACCTCAGGTAAACTGGACCGCAGAGCCTTACCTCCCTTACCAAAAGAACTATCAAATGGACCATTATATCAAAAAAAGAAGGAGGAAAGTGCATCTCCAATTGGGACAATATGATATAACCTTCAGCTTCCAGTTCATCCAGCTTTTCAGTATCAATGACTTTGTTACAGATAGCATTAAAGAAAACACACAATCTTGTCACAGTGCTTCAAACTTCATCTTTCATAATGCCTCTAATAGCTACTGGTAACAGTTGTTGCATCAACACATGATAATCATGGGACTTCATTCCCACTAACTTCAAATCGTCCATTGACACACACCTCTCACATTCGAAGAATATCCTTGTGGTACCTTAATTTTATGCAAACACCCACACAAACTTCGTTTCTCCGCTTTTGATAGTGAATGCGCTGCTGGCTCCATGTATGCCCTCCTACCATCATCTCTTAGCTATGGATGTAACCGTTCTCTTATTCCCATATCAACAAGGTCTAGTCTCGCACTAATCCCATCCTTGGTCTTCCCTGGAATGTGCAAAAGCGTACTGACAAGGCTATCACAAACGTTTTTCTCCACGTGCATCACATCAATACTGTGTCTCATGTCAAGCCTACGCCAATATGGAAGATCAAAGAAAATTGATATCTTCTTCCATATGTTCTTCTCACCCGCAGTCTTCTGATTCTTACCGAGTAAGACATTGATACGTTCAACCCGACTGTAAACTTCCTCTCCGGTTAATGCCTTTGGAGCCATTCCATGCTCCGGTAAGCCGTTAAAACGCTTTCTTAACCTACGATATGGGTGGAACCTAGGAAGGAACCTCCTGTGACCTAGGTAGACCGTTTTTCTTCCATGTTTAAGTTGGTGGAAGTAAGTGTCTGCTTCACAGATCGGACAGGCTTTATGCCCCTTCACACTGTACCCTGAGAGGTTTCCGTACGCAGGGAAGTCATTTATCGTGGTGAAAATCATTGCACGTAGCTTGAATGACTCATTCTTATATACATCAAACACATCTACACCTTCCTCCCACAACTTCTTTAAGTCCTCAATCAAAGGCGCCAGGTAGACATCGATATCGTTTCCTGGCTGTTTTGGTCCCGAAATCATCATAGAAAGCATCACATACTTGCGTTTCATACAAAGCCAAGGAGGCAAGTTGAATATTACAAGGAGTACTGGCCACGCACTGTGTGTGCTATTAAGAGTTCCATACGGATTGATGCCATTTGTACAAAGGCCAAGCCGAAGGTTTCTCAGCTCGCTGCTAAATTCAGGGAACATTTCATCTATTTTCTTCCATTGTAGAGAGTCAGCTGGGTGCCGAAGATATTTTCCGTCAGATATTCTATCATCCGAATGCCATCTCAACTTCTTCGCTTTTTTTGCAGTGCCAAACAAATGCTTAAAGCGCGGTATTATTGGAAGATACCATAAAACCTTTACAGGTTGCCTTTTAGTTGTCGCATCGCTACTACCACCATTTTTCTTCACTTTATATCGTGTCGTTTGACACTTAGGGCACTCACTCAGACCTTCATACTCCTTTCTGTACAGTACGCAGTCATTAGGGCAAACGTGTATCTTTTTATACTCCATACCCATTGTGGATAGGATTTTCTTGGCCTCATACATACGATTTAGAAGTACATTATCGTCTGGAAACATATCACACAACAGTTCAAGCAGCAATGTGAAACTACTATCGGTCCACCCACAAGTTGCTTTTAAGTTAACCAAATGTAATGTTCCTGTCAGTCGTGTGTACTTACTCCCAGGGTACAATGGTGTCTCTGCATCACTCCGCAGGCTGTCATATTCATGCGAGATTCTACCTCAACATCGTGAATCATTCTCTCTATTCTATCTTCATCTATGACATCCACAGATTTCTTCTTGTGTGACGGACAATCAGTTACTTACTCACCATGCCATATCCACCTTGTGTATCGAAGATTTATTCCATCACAAAGTAGTGATCCCTTATAACTTCATCATCCCGTTTTCTCTCATTTAAACAATTGACACAAGGACAAAAATACTTCCCATTTTTTGCTGGAACGTTCCTTCTAGCAAATTCAATAAACTCTTCAACCCCATTCTCATATTCTTCACTCGTTCTCAAAGCATTCATCCAACTATGATCCATTCTATTACCACCTATGCCATTCACACTCAAGTTTAGAATAATTGTCAACACTGGGAATTGCCTTTTACTATTTTGTTTTCCAAAATTTTGGCAGCATTTCCCCTTAAAAGTTAGACATCCCAAAATCAAAATAACAAACCATCTCAGCTTAATTTAAACAAAACTAAACTAATTAAGAAGAGTAAAATAAAAATTCATAACACTAAAACAAGAGTAAAAAGCATGAAGCTAACATTAATTCTTCTAACCCAAACAAAAGGACGAATACTTTATTTAGTGCCAAGAATTTCAATGAAAAACATGAAAATAATGACCTTAACTCGATGATAACAATCTCTTAGTCTCTCTTTCTTTGTTTTTTCTCTTTATTGTTATATCCTTTTTCTATTTTCTTTTTCAATTTCTCTTTTCTTTTCACTATTTAAAAAAATTCACATAGCATTGTTTCTCTTATTCATCAATCCCTTCACTGTCTTTCTTTCTTATATCACTTACACTTAATAAAACAATAAATGAATGAGAAGATAGGGGGAAATTGCATTAACTCAAACAAATGGCTAATTAATCAATGCAATTTTTCTTTAATGAAAGTTTAGGCTCAAATGGTTGAAACAAAAGATTCATGAGATAGGAATGGACATTTGGCCAAACTAGCTATAAAATTAAATGCCTAAATTATTTTTGATCATTCAAAAGGAGTTTTAAATTTTAAAAGAGATTCAAGACTATAAGTTCTAGAGATGAAATTGCAATAAATATACCCTTTCTTAAAAGAAATAAAAATTTAGCCTCAATTCCTCACTAGTCTTTGGCTTCCTAAAGTTAATTATCAAAGCCAAATTCTATGCCTACCTACTAACACTCTAAGAAGATAGAACCAAATCCTAATCAAACTCAATTCTTTCAATATCAAATCAAACAACTTTTAGAATATTCATAAATCAAAATCCAAACTTCCAAAACGCAATTTTTTTCTTTAAAAGTTTGCAAAAAAATTTCTCTATATGTATAAAAGCAAAAAAGACAAGTTATGCAAACTTAATAGTATTAGTTATAAATTTTTAAAAATTAAAAAAAAACACAATTTAACAATTTTGTAAGGGTTTTGTAAGGGTTCAGTTACGTTGGATCACAAGTGATTCTTAAAAGTCTAACCAAATATGATAAATAACCCCAACATACATAACGTTTGACATATTAATCTAACATTAATTCAATTCTAACATTGTTAACAACATCAACATCTGTTCCCCAAAATAATTATTTACATTACATAAAACCCACGCACCTGATTTTCTCAAAAACCAAGTGCAGAATCCAAGTGCATGCAGCAACAATATAACCCAGAAACGCAGAATCAAGTGCACACACCAACAATCTAGAAACGCAGAATCCAATTGCAGCAACAATCTAGAAACGCAGAATGTAAATTCTTAATTGCTTCACATAATAATCCAA
This sequence comes from Inga oerstediana, assembly GCA_963210345.1. Taxonomy (NCBI): domain Eukaryota; kingdom Viridiplantae; phylum Streptophyta; class Magnoliopsida; order Fabales; family Fabaceae; genus Inga; species Inga oerstediana. Next base: position 55,682,231 of record OY723407.1, on the reverse strand, counting down.
CTCACGCCTCATATGCACATGATTTTAGGAAACCCAGAAACGCACCTGAATAATTCTGAGAACCCTCAGCAACAGCAGTAAATAGGAAGACCCATACAGCCACGGGAATGGGAGAAGAGGGAAGACAAATGTAGGGGAGGGGAGGTTCGCCTTTGCTCAGTGAATGAGTTATGAAACTCAGCTCACGGGTTTGGGAGAAGAGAGAAAACGAACGCAGCAGGGGAAATGGAAATCTGGAGACACTCACGGGTATGGCTTTGGCACTTGTTCAGTGAAGGAGATATAAAATGCAGCTCACGGGTTTGGGAGAAGAGAGAAAACAAATGCAACAGGGGAAATGGAAATCTGGAGACACGGGTATGGCTTTGGCATAAGGTAAAGCTGCCATGTACAGTGAATGAAGTGATGTTTCTGCATGATTCTACGTCCCCAGTCAAAATGGGGACGTCTAAAGCCCACTTTAGACGTCCCCAGTCTCTCTGGGGACGTGTAAAGCCAACTTTAGACGTCCCCAGAGATACTGGGGACGTCTAAAGTTGGCTTTACACGTCCCCAGAGAGACTGGGGACGTCTAAAGTGGGCTTTAGACGTCCCCATTTTGACTGGGGACGTGGGTATAGCTTTGGCACAAGGTAAAGATGCCATGTACAGTGAATGAAGTGATGTTTCTGCATGATTCTACGTCCCCAGTCAAAATGGGGACGTCCCAGTCTCTCTGGGGACGTGTAAAGCCAACTTTAGACGTCCCCAGTATCTCTGGGGACGTCTAAAGCCAACTTTAGATGTCCCCAGAGAAACTGGGGACGTCTAAAGTGTTGGAATTTTTTTTTTGAGTCAAATTCATCTAGCGCCATATGCTCCCGCCAAATATTGAACTTTGAACGTCCCTAACTTAAAAAGGGACGTCCTTTAGGGACGTCAAAAGTCTAATTTGTAGTAGTGTTGAATCCATTTGGGATTTGGCTATTCAGTTTATTAGAGTATTAGGCTGTACGATTCAGTTGATTCTACACGTTTGTTATCAAGTTTGTAAACAAAACATCATTGTAATTTAAGAGATGAACATTTTAGTTGAGTTGGAATGAGGATGCAAAATTTATAATTGTAATGGCTACAAATCAGTGAAATCACAATTCACAAATTAGTGAAATTAAAATTCATGGTTTTATTCTGGAATTGTTCAATTCAATTCACTTACATATTGCTTCTTGATTTTGATATTACTAGAATATGGACACAAGATGCAGCCTCTTTCAGACCCTTTCTTTTACTAATGGAGGATATTTTAATAAGGGGAAGACTTTTTGCTTGCTTTCTTAAGAGATTAACATATTAGCTTTGTTGCACATTCTTATTACAAAAAGTTTATATGCAGATTGAAATTATACTATTATAGGGAAAATCCTATTGTTTATCTTTATTAAAGTGAGTTTTGTGCTTTCATATCAAAATAACTAATAAGTTCATATTGTTTGTAGCCAATGTTGTTAATATCTAGTCATGAGTCATAAATAATATTGTTGTGCTTTGTTGAAGTAATTATGAAGTATGAACAAATGTTTCATTGTTTTAATATGATTATATGATGAGAGTATTCTGTTTTTTGGTGATAGTATTTTGTTTTTTTCCTGTTTTCTAGTGATAATTAAGTTTTTTTCAGTTGCAAGGATGGATATGTCAAGTTCCAGAAATGATCATGTCACTCCTAGTCCTAATACCGAACCTGATACTCCTAATATCGAACCACACACTTCCAATTCTAACACGAATCCTACTTCTACTCCCAATACCACAATTCGATCTAAAACTGATCCATCATGGGCATATGTTGCCTACAAAAAAGAGGGGACACAGAATATATACACGTGTCTCTTTTGTGGTGATAGCTATAGAGGAGGAGGCATACACAGGATGAAGCAACATCTTACTGGTGTATCTGGTCAAATTGCTTCTTGCAAAAAGGTTACTTCTGATGTGTTATAGGATTGCAGAGTCTTTGAAAGAAAGTTCAAAGACCAAGTCAATTGAAGTTGAAGATATAAGAAAAGAGGAAGTTGAAGAAGTGGAGGTTGATAGTGGAGCTAAGAAGAGGTAACCTAGGATAATGGATAAATATTTTGCTCCTATGACAACTCCTAGAGCTCAACCAACCATCAAGAGTGCCTTAGCATCGAAAGAAGCACAACACAGTGTGAAGATGCTTATAGCTGAATGGGCTATAGTCAACTGCATTCCATTTAAAGCATTGGAATGCCCTTTATTTCAAAGAGCTGTGGATGAAATGTATTCTATAGGGCCTGGGTTTAAAGCCCTAGTGCTTATAATTTTAAAACCAACTTGTTGGGAGAATAGAAAAGGGAATGCCAGTTACTTATTGATGGTCATAAAGCAAAATGGAAGAATAACGGCTGCATACTTATGGATAATGGATGGACTGATGTGAGACAACGAACTTTGATAAACTTCTTAGTTTATTATACGCATGGAATGGTGTCTGTAATATCCCAAATTTTGGGATTGGAGGATTGGGAATAAGTCTAAATTAAGCGGACTGCTAAGCTCTGGTTTAGCAAGTGCCCCAAATCTATTCCCTAATGTTTCTTATTTCTTTGGGGCATTAAAGAAAGTAAAATGGTGAATTTTGAAGAAAGTGATTATACTTCCAGTGAAATTTTCTGTGAGATAGTGAGCTTGTCATGGTTTTAGAGAGAGCATTTAGAGAGAGAAGGAGAAGAAAAATCATAAGGTAACCCGATTCCTCCAACGATTTAGCTCCTACCGCGTATAACTTCATTCCTAATCTTGTCTTTCATGTATTTAAAGGTTGTTGAAGCTCAATTTTCCTTGTTAAGAAATGCTAGGGTTTAACCATAAGAAGAATAAGCCAGAAGGAGCTTAAGGTAACCTTCGAAACTTCAATCTTTGATTGTTCTAGCTACTGTGAGTAGTTTAATCGGTGAAATTTTGATTGATTTGCTTTGATTTCAAATTTGATAAAGAAGTCTGCCTAAGCGTTATGTTGCCAAAATTGAGTCTAAATGGTAGTTACAACATAATTGAATAGTTAATAAAGTGGTTAGGAGTAGAAAGGAACACATTTGCGGAGTCAGATTTCAAAAACCCCAATTTTTCTTAGGAATTTGTACAATTCAGCCAGCTTTATTTAGAGGCCTTAGAGTTGGATTTTTAATGATTTGATGATTTTATTGAGTTCAGGAGGGAAAATTAGGTAGGGTTACAGTTGGTCACTTTTTCAAAAAAGCCCGAAAAAGCATAATTATGAAAACGCCCTTAAAACCCTTAAAGTAGGGCTGCCAAGGGAAATTTTGTCTTTTAGCAGTGAATTTGGTAATTTTGAGTCCGAAATTGAATTCCTTGGGCTGAAATATGTCATGATAGCCCAGGTTAAAATTTCGGTAAAAGTACGGTCGGATCGGGTACGCGGGGCAGGGTCGGGGCGAGTTTTCGGGGGCATTTTAGTAATTTTTCAATATAGACTCATATAACCCCAGAAACACTATGGAAGTGTCTAAATGGTACATTTGAATTTTTAGGACAAAGTTGAAAGCCCAAGGAAATGTCACCCGAATCGAAGCACACTGTTCGAGGTGGAAAAGGTCTAAGGTTCCTAACTTACCTCTCCTGCATGTATTTGATATTTGTGCAGGTGTATTGATGCATGGTATTACTTTACTTGATTATCTGAAACATATATGAATGATTGAAGCTCTGTTTCTAATTATACTGTGGCCATTGTTTTGTTGCACAAAACATTGAGCACGCAAATATATAATTGTGTTAGCATGAGTTTATGTAATGCAAGTATGTCATGCATTAAGCACTTATCTTGCATGCATGTTGGTATTGTTTTCCTACTGAGATTCTCTTGAATTTTACCCTCCCTTACTAACAATTTAGACAGGAAAATATAGAAGGTATACAGAAATCAGAGAAGAGAACTGCACGAGAGAAGGTTGCAGTGGTGGAGCGAACGGGAAGAAGTCTTCGTTTAACTCGGACGGGTTTAGACACCCTGATAGCCATGTGCGGCTACATTGATGATAATTATTATGTACGAACCCCTATAGGAAATTTCTGTAATTGAGCACTTTTTATCAGTATATTTATGCTATTCCTGTGTTGCCCGCCGAACCGCATATCATTTTTCATGAATACTCTGGTAAAGGTGAAATTAAAATAAGGGCGTGACATTTTGGTATCAGAGCTAGTTAGTAAGATGGCTTAATTCGCCACCATAATCGGGGGTTCTCACAGTATGATCTTTGGCGTAGTATTTGCTCTTACCCCGACACGGCGTAAGGGCTAACCACCCAATTGTTTCCCTGGCTAGAAGGGATGACCAGGTGTATGGGCACCTGTGTGAAGCACCAGTCCTTGGTCAAGAGGCAGGGCTTAAAACTAGCAGCTAAGGTTACCTTATATGGCCACTGTAAAGGGCTACCAGGTTGATGCTTGCGTGAAGCCACCGTCTGACATTTTGGTATCAGAGAGTAGCTCAATGGTATGAGTCTTAGATGAAGCGCGTACTTATGCCTCCAGGTCACAGCTTCGAGACTCGGGAGGCAAAAGAAACACCCTTGAGTTGGGGGTGGATATCTTTGTGAGTCCACGCCCGTAGTCCGCTCGTAGGCCCTGGGATTGGGGTTTCGTGAGGGGGAAGTGCGAGGTGTGACAGTATTTGTTAAGTCTGTTGACGCATCATATTTAGTGAAAGATGCTAAAACTTTATTCACATTATTTTCTAATGTGATTGAGTGGGTTGGTTCCAAGAATATAGTTCATGTGGTGACTAATAATGCTGCCAACTATGTGCCATGTGAAAGGTTGATCAAGAAGAAATATAGAAATATTTATTGGTCTCCTTGTGCTGCTCATTGTTTAAATCTTGTATTGAAAGACATTACAATCATGCCTCATGTGTTGGACATTATAGCAAAGGCATCAAAGATAACAGTATTTGCTTACAATCACGTGATATTCTTATCTTGGTTGAGGAAGAGGACAGGTTGGAAAGAAATTGTGCGTCCTAGTGCTACAAGGTTTGCCACTACCTTTATTACATTGCATAGTATATACATGCACAAGCATGACTTGCAAGCCCTTGTTGTCGATAAACACTTTGTGGACTATAAGCTATCTAAGACTACTCCAGGAAAAATTTTTAGTGCGATCATATTAGATAGCCGGTTTTGGAATGAGTGCTATCAAATTGTGAAGATTGTAACTTCTCTAATAAAATTGTTGAGAATTGTTGACTCAAATGAGAAGCCCTCACTTCCATATGTTTATGAAGGTATGCAAAGGGTAAAAAGTGGAATTAAGGAAATGTTTAAGAGGAATAAAGATCACTACAAGCCCTACACAAGTATCATTCAAGCGAGATGGGATAAACATTTGAAGATCAATCTCCATGCAGCTACCTATTTATTGAACCCGACATTCATATATGGTCCAAACTTTGTTCATAAGGGAGGGTTAGTGCAAGTTTTGATTGATGTGGTGGAGGCTAACTCAAATGAAAATGTTGATTGCTTTAAGGTAATAAAGCAAGTGACCTTATATCTTGATGGCAGCGAATCTTTCAGAAGAGAGACATGTAAAAAGGGAGCTAAAAAACTAGATCCTTGTAAGTAACTAAGTATTGATCTTTATTATTTAATGTTTAATTAACAACATATTAATTGATTGCAACTAATATTATATGCATGTTTTATTTTGTAGATGAATGGTGGATGTACTATGGCTATTCAGCTCCAGAATTGCAATGTGTTGCAACACATATTCTTAGGCAAATATCTGTCTTTGCTAGTTGCGAGAGAAACTAGAGCTTATTTGAGCGCATCCATACAAAAAGGAGAAATAGATTGCAGCATCAAAGGCTGAATGATTTGGTTTACACTAACTATAACTTGTGATTAAAGCATAGATAACTTTAGATATTATGAAAAATGCTTTTAATTAATATGGATTAAGTTTTAAATTTTAACTGAAATCATTTGTCATTGGAAAATTGAAGGAGTGCATTGAATAAAAAGAAGACAAGTTATGATCCTATTGACTATGAGTCTATTGATTTAGTGGATTTTTGGGTGATTGAAGAAGATCCCATTCCAGAATTTAATGATGAAGATGCAAAAAATCTTGAAAGTGTTCTTAATAATGAAGGTGTTGCACTTTCATTAATATCCTGTTACTAATTTATTATTCATCTATATAATTATTTGTTATACATAACCATTAATAGTAATTATTGTTGTGCATATGCATAGGTGACGAAGATAGGGACATTCTTATCCCCCTGCTTTGAATGATGATGTTACTACCTCTTACCCTTTCCCCAATCCAGCACCTCTTGACTCATCTCCAATAAATCAGCTTGATGAGTTGTAGAGTTTGTTGAATGATGATTGACTATGTTTGATGAATGATGTTATTAGCTATCTTTTTGACTATTTTGATGATGTTGTTGGCTATGTTTGATGAATGATTATTGATATTGTTATGTTTTAACTATATTTTGATGTTAGTTATGGGTTTGCTTTGAAGAATTAACTAGGTATTTTAACTATTTTGATATTAGTGATGATTTATGAGTTATGAATGTTGATTATTTTATTATTGTCAATTAAATTATAATATTTTAATATGGCCGGTTCGACTACCGATCCAACCTTGGTTGACCCATTAACCCTTGAACCTGTGCCGCGACCGGTTCATTGACTGGTCCAGTTTTTTGTTCCTCGATTTTGATAGATTGGGAGTAGGAGTGGAATCGAGGATGTTAATTTATGTTTGGTAGCAAGTAATATTTAATGGGAATACTCTCATTAATTATATTTTATAATACCATACATTATGAAAGTATAATAATATCCTTGACTAACCCTAAACCTCACCCCATCTTCTCGGCAACCAGTCGTTCCAACATTTGAGCAGTTTAGTATTATTTTTAGATATTGTTAATTTTTTTAACTAAATTTCAAAATGGTGGATTGATTGTCTTGTAAAAAGATGCAGAAAATAATAAATTTGTATAGAAAAACAAAAATACTTTTATAGTTGATGATATTTGATATAGATATTATCTAATCCTATCTATTCAAATATAATAATAATATTTTAGATTTATATTTCTAAATATTAATATGGGATATAATATCCATATCAAATATCAACAATATTTAATAAGGTTGATATTCCAAATATGTGAAAATTGAAAAAAAAAACATATTGAACTAAAATTAAAAAAAAAAGCATATTTGTTAACTCGCAGAGAACTAAATACATGGCTAAGATTTTCAAAGATTATTCAACAAATTAAAGGAGAAGTTAAAAGGAAAATTTGGCAAAATTGAAGATCGTAAACCATAATTGTACACTGTGAAGAATTTCATGTCAATGTAGAAGAAGAAAATATTAGAGAGGGGAGGCAAAGACAAGGGACTGTGGTTACCGTGGGCAAAGACATTGCTGACAGGGAAGGAAGAAGATGAGATAACGTAATGGGAGAGATGAAAGGTGGGGCGAAGATGAGGGAATTGGCTATCATCCTTTTCTTTAAAAGAAAAGGATGGTCCTTTTCTTCATCAGGGCAGTCGGATTAAGATTTCAACGGTCCAGATTTAATATATTTTTATAATAATATTTTAATAATATATTAAATCTGGACCGTTGAGATCTTAATCCGATGGCCTGATGAAGAAAAGGACCATCCTTTTCTTTTAAAGAAAAGGACGGAAGCTTGGTCGGAAGCTGGGTCGAAAGATGAGACGGCCATTCTTGTGAGATCGGAGAGGGAAGAGGGATGATCGGAGATGAAGAAGGCAACCAAAAATGACAGAAATGGGGTAGACGATAAAGACAAGCATGGGCAAATGAGAGATGTAACACCCTAAATTTTATATTCACCAAAAATATATTATAATTAATTGAGAAATTCAATAAAATGGTGAATATTCATGAATTTGGATCTTGTGAATTTTGAAATATTCATGTTCATAAAGAAATGGGCAAATTAATTCTAGAAAAGAATTAAATTACAAAGGTGATAGCAAAATCATAATTTTGCCAATTTATCCCAAGATTTATTATTTTCCAATTAATTGGAGTTATTTTCAATTAATCAAGGAAAATGTATAATTGGGTTATTCTTGATGGAATAAATCAAGAATTGTGAAATTAGAGGGAATTATAAATAATTATTTAATTGAATTATGGAATTAATGAAATACATTCTATTCCCTTTCTCTTCCATAATTTCGCCCAACACATGAAAATAAGGGAGAAAAAATTAAATTCCAAGAGCACATGTTAAAATGCTACATGAAATTAAGTGCTAGTTTAGTTAGTTGGGAGAAGAAATGGGTTTGGTTAGAGTAAAGAGGAGGGGGGACGGTTTGTGTAACTAGAAGGAAATCTAGTCCAAGTCCAATTGAAGCCAAATGATGAGGGGGTATGGCATAAAGTTAAGAAGGCATGGTTGGAGGTATGGGAGGAGGAATGGTGCAAGACAAGTGGTGAAATCTCAACCCTTGATGAGATCAAAGGCTATGAAGAAAGAAGACTAAATTAATAAACACATTCCCTTCCTCTTTCATGCCATATTTCGGCCAACCACAAGAGCAAAGAGAGAGAGAGTGTGTGTGAGATTAAGAGTTCTTTGAAGATTAGAGAGAAGGAGGAAGAAGGTTAAGGTAAGTAGTTGTTGATTTAGTGATTTGACTTCCTATCCTTATGTAACACTTCCTCTAAGGTTCTCTTTTTCATGAATACATGTGTTTAGCAAGTCAAGTCTCCAAGGAAGAGAAGGAGTTAAGGTGCCAAGATTGGAAACAAGATGGTAACTTCATAAACTTGCTCTCTTATGGTTGTGGTATTGTTGTTGTTGATGTTTCTTGATTTTTCAAGTTTCTTAGTTGAGTTGAAGAATGGGAAAAGCTATAACCCTAAGGGGGTTATGCTGCCCAAATTTTGTTAAATCATGATTAGAATGTGATTAAATAAGTTAATAAGGGATTAGAAGTGGAAAAGTACAAGTTTTGGAAGCTAAAACACAAAAACTCCATTTTTCCATTTTTTTGACCAATATTTCAGCCAAGACCAGATATGAGGGAAGGAGCTAGATTTTCATAAAATAGATGGTTCCATTGGATTCAGTAGGCAAAAATAGTTGAGGTTACAGTTGGTCACTTTTTTTGTAGAGGCCGAAAAAACATAATTACGAAAACGCCATTAAAACTTGAAATAGGGGTTGTCAAGGGTATTTTCGTAATTTGACAATGAATTTCAAGCCCAGAAATGGATTCCTTCGGCGAAAATAGGTCATTATAGCCTTAGTCAAAATTTTGAGAAAATGTGCCATCGGGTCGGGTACAGCGGGGCCAAGCTTAAGTCCCAGGGGCATTTTGGTAAAATTTCACTATAGACTAATGTAACCACCAAAAACACTACGGAAGTGTCTAAATAGTACGTTTGACGTGTTAGGACCAGGTAGAGAGCCCGAGGGATTGACACGCAAATCGAGGCACATTATTCAAGGATCAGGGAAGGGTGATTAAGGTAGGGAACTTACCTCTCCTGCATGTATGTGATATTTGTGCTAGTGTATTGATGCATGTTATTGCTTTGCTTGATTATGTGAAACATATATGAATAATTGAAGCTTTGTTTCTGTTTATGCTATGGTCATACGTATGATGTTTGAAACATTGAGCACGTAGATATGTCATTGTGTGAGCATGAGTTAAGTAATGCAAGCATTTCATGCATTAAGCACTTATCTTGAATGCATATTGGTATTGTTTTCCTACTAAGATTCCCCAGAATCTCACACTCCCCTACCAACAATTTAGATAGGAGAAGACAGAAGATATACTGAGAACAATGAAGAGAATCGTGGGATTGCGGTGGTAGAACGAAGACGGGAAGATGTCTCCCTTTTACTGGGATGGATTTAGACACCCATGTAGCGCTGTGAGGCTAGGTTAATTGTAATTATCATATACGAACCTCTATAGGGAATTTCCGTAATTGTGCACATAATATCAGTATATCTATGCTATTCCTATGTTCCCCACTGAACTGCGTATCGTTTTCCACAAATACTCCGAAATAGGTGAAAATAAGATAAGGATGTAACAAGAGAGATCGATCAGCAATGTGAGAAATAAGATGAGGGGACTTCAGTTTAAAAATTACTATTAACAGGGACAATTTTGTCCCAAAGTTTTTCAATCCACTTCACCAATACCAAAAAGAGGTGGCTTTATAACCATCTCATTTTTATGGTACTTCCAATCCTAGGTTATCCTCAGTCACTAACTCAATCTCAATCCCTAATACTTCTTACCAAACGGGGGCTTAAGGTGAACTAGAGCTTGCTCGTACGTGAACGTACTGACTGTTATTTAAATTTTATCATTTTACATCTTTGTAGGTAATTTATTGGGAAATTTTCAGCAAAATATCCTGAAAATATAGCATCCCAAATCAGTTTTGTTTGTTACAGTATTTAATTGGAACTTTCTCTAATTTGTTATTTTTTTAAAAATTTAAAAATAAAACTGATATTAAAACTTACAAGGGAGAAGAAGTATTTGGCCAAATAGATTTTCAATCGGGTTTGGACAATCGTGCCTTGTACCCAATAGATTTGTAGATTGCCCGAATACGATACGCAACCGGAAAGTGAAAACGACATGCGGATAATTTCCAGAAAAATGGCAAACACGTAAGGACACAATTACATTCATTTAATAGGATTTTGTTAATTACATTAAAATCTGTATGGCTCAAATAATTTTAAAATTTATTAAGTATACGTACGATCAAAAGTCATTTCATACAATTTTGTTTTAGAAAAAAGAAAATTAATGACGAAAGATTAGTTCATTGAAAAAGTCAAAAGAAGAAGGTGTTTAATACCGATAAGAAAAACGACAAGGATGATGGCGGATATGAAAGTAAATATTATTTGATCTGTAAAACAAAAAATGGTTGGCGTGAAATACTATAATTGGTGGAAGAGTTTTACTGTGGCTTTTGACGTCCTGCTACTCAACTTCAACTTAATTTAGTGGGTTTAGTTTTACTTATATTTTAAATAATTTTTTAGGTAAGAAGTAAAAGTGTGCTACGAGTTTTATCCCCTATAATAGTTTTTAAAAAAAAAGTGGAGGCAAACAAGCAATCAATTGTGAGTAAGCATATCTAGATACAAGATGATCAAAGTCAAGGAAAAAAAAAAGTACTTCACTCAATTCAAAATGCTTCCTCCCCTGCTAATTATATACTTCAAATAGCTGTCTTGCGATTATAAAAAAAAAAAATTAGTTAAGAACATTAAATATATATTATTTTTCAATTATAACTTTATTTGTAAAGAGTACGAGTGAGAGAGTCAATAAATATAATATTTATAGCAAAGTGTAAAGTTTAAAAAAAAGCAATAAATATTTTGATAAATTTAAATTGAAGCTTATATTTTGAGATGAACATATTCTCAAGTCTAAAACTTATACTTAAGAATATAAGGAATCTAAATCACTTTCAACCAACTTACCAGAACTAAGGAAGTCCAGTTAAGTTATTAATTCTGCCTTAGATTGGAAAAAAAAAAAAAATCTAACTTTACCCATACTCAAATATGTCTCACTTCTCTCGTTTATCTTTCTTGCCAATCATATGTATATATACCATAGTAAAATTGAAAAATAGTACTATCTCATGTCATAAATATAAAATATAGTTTATAATTTCAAATTTTATATTAAGGACAATGTAATATCCCGAATTTTGGGATTGGAGGCTTGGGAATAAGCCTAAATTAAGTGGACTGCTAAGCCCCAATTTAGCAGGAGCCCAAATTTATCCCCTAATGATTTCTATATCTTTGGGGTATTAAGAAAGTAAAATGATGAATTTTGGAGAAAATAATTATGTTTTCGATAAAATCGCCTATGAGGCAGTGAGCTTATCATAAGGTTTTGGAAGACTAAATGATAAGTAAAAATTATGAGATTTTACAGGATGAAAGTAGACATCCTAAGCTTTAATTTGATAGGTCATATGAATCAATTAGAGCTATACAAAAAAAGATATGAATTTTTGAAGTCAACACAGAAAAACTGTGAAATTTCTGGAACAATGAGCAAAGATTGAAATTCTGGGAATTTTGTGATTCCAGAAAGCAAAATTATATATTTTTCCTTGAATCTAGACTCAATAATGGTTTTATAGGCTTTGGAATCATCTCATTTCGAGTTTTTTAGAATTAGTTATGATTTTCCAAAGTTTGGGCAGAAATCTGCCAGAATTTTGTAAAAATCCGAAAATTGAGAAATTATCAAATAAATAAAATATAATATTAGATATTAAAATAAAAAGTCATCATCTTCCTCCCTAGCTCATTTCTGACGTTCAGCAAGCTGCATATAGAGAGAGAAGGTGTGGAATTGTAGAGAGAGAAAGGAGAAGAAAAATCACAAGGTAAGCCGATTTCTCCGACGATTTCGCTCCTAACGCGTATAACTCCGATCCTAAACTACTCCTCTTTGTTCTTTAAGGTTTGGAAAGCTCAAATTTGGTGTTTTCAAAGTTAGGGTTTTCTGCCATTTTTGGGAAAATCTTGTTGGAGCTTGAGGTAACTTCCAAACTTTTGTATATTGCTTATTCTGGCTGTTGTGGGCAATTTAATCGGTGAAATTTCGCCGGATTGCCATTGGTTTTAATTTTTGGAAATGGGTTTACCTAGGGGTTATGCTGCCCAAATTGATACTCAATGGTAGTTTTAACCTAATGGAATAGTCAGTAAAGTGGTTAGGAGTAGAAAGGAACGCGTTTACGGAGCCAAAACCGAAAAACCTCGATTTTCCCTGGAAAACCCATATATTTCGGTCTGGGCTATAAATGGGTCTTAGAGTTGGATTTTCAATGATTTGATGGTTCCATTGGATTCAGGAGGGAAAATTAGGTGGGGTTACAGTTGGGCACTTTTTCGGAAAAGGCCGAGAAAGCATAATTACGGAAACGCCCCTAAAACCCTAAAAGTAGGGCTGCCAAGGGCATTTTCGTAATTTGACATTGAATTTGATAATTATGAGTCCAGAAATGGATTCCTTGGGTGAAAATATGTAAGAATAGCCCATGTCAAAATTTCGGGAAAAGTACAGCCGGACCGGGTATGATGGGGCTGGGTCCCCGGGGGTATTTTAGTAATTTTTCAAGATAGACTCATATAACCCCCAGAAACACTATGGAAGTGTCTAAATAGTACATTTGACATTGTAGGATCGAATATGGAGCCCCGAGCTGTTGGCACGCAAATCGAGGAGAAAGATTGGAGGTAGGGGACTTACCTTACTTGCATGTATTTGATATCTTTGCTTGTGTAATGATGTATGTGATTGCTTTACTTGATTGTGTAGAGCATATTTGAATAAATGAAGCTCTGTTTCTGTTTTCACTGTGGCCATAGTCTTGTTGTATGAAACATTGAGCATGCAGAAATGTCATTATGGGGCATACATCTAGATAAAGCTAACATGTCATACACATAGCATCAATCATGCATGCATTATGGTATCTGTTTCCTACTGAGATTTTCTCGAATCTCACCCTCCCCTACCAACAATTTAGACAGGAGAAGACAAAAGATATGTTGAGAGCAAAGAAGAGAACTACACGAGGGGATTGCAGTGGCGGAACAAAGTCAGAAATATGCTTCTGTTTTACTGGGATGAGTTTAGATACCCTAGTAGCCTTGTACGGCTACATTATTTGAATTTATCAGGTATGACCCCCTATGGGGAATTTATGTAATCATGCACTTATTATCAGTATATTCATGTTATTCCTGTGTTGCCCACCGAACCGCATATCGTTTTCCGCGAATACTCTGATAAATGTGAAATTAAAATAAGGGCGTGACATTTTGGTATCAGAGCAAGGATTCTGGCCACAGAATTGTCTGCTCGGAGTAAGTGCGGTGGTTCTGGCAACAGGATGGTATACTGATAAGGTCTTGATTACACAGTGATAGGAAATATGCATGGACAGAAAGTACCAAAGGAGGGTATCTTTCCGATTTATGAATCTGCCCTGAGAAATGGCGAGTACTGAAGGGCCGCTAGGGGTGCAATACTAGACGAGAATAGTCTAAGGATATTGCGGAACCCAAGGATATGGGTACGGCCAAGGCTAATGTGCGGTCCACACTCAATATTTTGGTGACCGGAGATAGCCGGCATGTCTTTTGAGACGAGGGTAGTCACAGGGTACCCATGCATAGAAGCAGTAAAAGCTGGTATCTACGTTTGGGCATGGATACGCAAAAGTTAAGCGTGCTCAACCCAGGGAAATCCTAGGATGGGTGACTCCCTGGGAAGTGATTTTATAGGGTCATGAGATTTGAGACATAATAATTGTCTTAAGGTTTCTCCATGACTAATAATTATTTATGTTAGATGATTTAAATGGTGTGACAGTGGGTGGATTTACCAAATTTGATGAATAGTGCCTATGGGTACATCGAACATAGTGCCTTCAGGTACATCGAATATAGTGCATATGGGTACATTGAGTATGATCGAGCATGGTACCTACGGGTACACTGAACTGCATATTGTTATTCTGATTCAGATCGATAACAAGTGGTATGTAATTATCAATGATTATCAGGAAGGTTATCCAAGAAAGGCCAATGTAGTAACTATAATCTCTCATACACTATGTGATAGTTAATATGTTGTATGTTCTGTATTCTGTGATATGAACACGTGCCTAGGGCACATTACCTAGCTATGGTTTGGGACCTAGTTGAGGTACACTGATCTTACCTAGCTGTAGTCGGTGACTCGGCTGAGGTACACGTAAGGGTTTCAACTGGATGGTTGGCCCTGAACTTTGTGTACACACACGGATTGTTGTCTTAACTGGGTGTTTGGCCCTGAACTTTGTGTACACGCACGAATTGATGTGATTTTCATTTTACACTATATGGTGCATGACATATTTATCTATCACATTTTCTATGGATGATTGTGGGTTACTATGGAGGGCCATGTGGTGTGAATAAAAAGGGACCCTACCCGACGAGGCTGTTAGCCACGTCCTAAGGGACTCGGGTACGAGGCCAAGAAGGGCTACGGGTGTGACAATAATGAAAAAAAAAGGGATGAAATGTTTATATTGAAATTTCCCAGAACTCAGCATTATGCATGGGATGATGATTGTGAAAGGAGCTTCAGAGAGCTGATGATGAAAATTTATTAAAGTACCAACACTGATAATCCCAAATCCATAGTGGGCCTTTGTTGTCTTCACTAATGCCAGATGGCATGGATTGGGAAGGGAATTGAATTCCCAGATGCGAGCAGGCATAGATCGAGATGATAATTGAGCCGAGTGAGGGCATACGCATCTCGTCAGCTGAAGCTTCGAAAATTGAACTATTCCATCCATAATCTTGAGTTGATGATAAGAATGTTTGTATTGAATCAAGAAACGTTGCCTTTATGGCATAATTGTGGAGTTGTACTGCGACCACAAAGATTGAAAGTTCTGATCGGAAAGGGCTACCTACGGTGAAATTTGATCGGAGAGGGCTACCTACGGTGAAATCTGATCGGAGAGGGCTACCTAAGGAAAGTTCTGACCGGAAGGGGGCTGACCAGGTGTATGGGCGCCTGTGTGAAGCACCGAGTATAGAACCCTAGAGTGCAGCCACCGTGACGATGAACCCTAGAGTGCAGCTACCGTGATGATGAACCCGCGAGTGCAGCCACCGTGATGACTAATCCTAGAGTACAGCTGCCATGAAGTTGAATCGTAGAGTAGGGCTACGAAAACATTGGCCCTTAACGATGGTGCATTGTAATGAATCCCACAGTGAATGTGTTTTCTTGAAATAAGAGTTTATATGGATCAGAATGATTCAAGTTCAAACGGGTAAAGAGTGGGCACAGAGGAATATAGATTGTGGGTGTTGTTGAGTGTCATGGGAGGTTCCTATAGGACTCATATTAAATCATCCTGATATTATTAAAGCTCATATGAGGAGATAGACCTCAGAGTGGGCAGCGGAAGTGTGATGAATCTAGGTGCAATTTTGAAGCTTACAGGAGGGGTTGATGTTCACACCATTGTTGATCATCCCAAAACATAATATGGCCTTGATGGTCAA
Source organism: Inga oerstediana (assembly GCA_963210345.1). NCBI lineage: Eukaryota > Viridiplantae > Streptophyta > Magnoliopsida > Fabales > Fabaceae > Inga > Inga oerstediana. The sequence goes on along the minus strand of OY723407.1, from coordinate 55,666,030 downwards.
TAGTGTTACAGTATATGTGATGAACAGTATTACACCCTGAGTGGTGTACAATATTACATCCTGTGTGGTGTACAGTATTAAACCCTGCGTGGTGTACAGTATGATGACCTATATGGTCAACAGTCACACAACCTTTGTAGTTTGTGGTGACACATGTGAACTGGAATTGGGATGAACCCTAGTGTAGTAGGGCAGAATGGTGGCGAATACCTCTAAACAGCACCAGTGATAACAATCTCAGATCCACAGTCGAGCTTTATGGTCTACGCAGATGCAAGTAGGCATTGATTGAGATGTGTTTTGATGCAACAAGATCGAGTAGAGGCATGAGCATCTCCATAGCTATAGCCTCACAGAATGAATCATCCACTTGTGATATAGTGCAAACAGTGGATGGTCACATAGTGAATAGTGCACACAGTACGACCAATAAGGGTCAAATAGTCATTTGATCCTGAACACCGAGTAGGTAGGCATAAATTACAGAAAGTATACAGGTTTGTACAAGGCGGTAAGACCCGATATGCAAGGTTGCATAGGGCGATGTCTCTGGGCTGTAAGACCTATGTGTTTAGTACTGTAGTTGATGCTTAGTGCAATGACATTAGACCAATGTGTCTAAGGTAATGTTTTGAGGTTGGCAGAACATCCAAACTGTACCAGGTTGTAGCGAGGCAGTAAGACCAGTGTGACCAAACGTTTTGGTGTCCAATGGTACCATGTCTTACATGAGGTGCGATATTCTACTATGAGAGGAACCTAACGAAGTGAACCATGGCTGGCTCACTAACCCAACCTCGTGGACTCGGGGTGTGGGACATCCAAAAGACCGTGTACTCGGGTGAGGATTGGGCCGTTACATAAAAAGACATCGGCTTACTAGCCCAACAGACCTCGTTAAGGGGGTGAGGATTGGGCCGTTAAAAAAAAGTGATCGTGTGAATTCGGGTGAAGTTCCGAAGAGGCTGTAAGGCCTATAGAATCAAGCGTGTGGGAACCTGTATTTGATTGCATGCTACCTACTGTATACAGAATGGATAATGAATGTTGAATACTATCTAAGATTAGTAATGGAAATATGACTATGGTGTTACATGGCTTTTGAGCCTGCATGTGATAATAGAATGAGATAGGATTAATCCCTAAGTTGTAGACGTTCAAATTTCGAGGACGAAATTTATTGAACGGGGGGAGAAATGTAATATCCCGAATTTTGGGATTGGAGGCTTGGGAATAAGCCTAAATTAAGTGGACTGCTAAGCCCCAATTTAGCAGGAGCCCAAATTTATCCCCTAATGATTTCTATATCTTTGGGGTATTAAGAAAGTAAAATGATGAATTTTGGAGAAAATAATTATGTTTTCGATAAAATCGCCTATGAGGCAGTGAGCTTATCATAAGGTTTTGGAAGACTAAATGATAAGTAAAAATTATGAGATTTTACAGGATGAAAGTAGACATCCTAAGCTTTAATTTGATAGGTCATATGAATCAATTAGAGCTATACAAAAAAAGATATGAATTTTTGAAGTCAACACAGAAAAACTGTGAAATTTCTGGAACAATGAGCAAAGATTGAAATTCTGGGAATTTTGTGATTCCAGAAAGCAAAATTATATATTTTTCCTTGAATCTAGACTCAATAATGGTTTTATAGGCTTTGGAATCATCTCATTTCGAGTTTTTTAGAATTAGTTATGATTTTCCAAAGTTTGGGCAGAAATCTGCCAGAATTTTGTAAAAATCCGAAAATTGAGAAATTATCAAATAAATAAAATATAATATTAGATATTAAAATAAAAAGTCATCATCTTCCTCCCTAGCTCATTTCTGACGTTCAGCAAGCTGCATATAGAGAGAGAAGGTGTGGAATTGTAGAGAGAGAAAGGAGAAGAAAAATCACAAGGTAAGCCGATTTCTCCGACGATTTCGCTCCTAACGCGTATAACTCCGATCCTAAACTACTCCTCTTTGTTCTTTAAGGTTTGGAAAGCTCAAATTTGGTGTTTTCAAAGTTAGGGTTTTCTGCCATTTTTGGGAAAATCTTGTTGGAGCTTGAGGTAACTTCCAAACTTTTGTATATTGCTTATTCTGGCTGTTGTGGGCAATTTAATCGGTGAAATTTCGCCGGATTGCCATTGGTTTTAATTTTTGGAAATGGGTTTACCTAGGGGTTATGCTGCCCAAATTGATACTCAATGGTAGTTTTAACCTAATGGAATAGTCAGTAAAGTGGTTAGGAGTAGAAAGGAACGCGTTTACGGAGCCAAAACCGAAAAACCTCGATTTTCCCTGGAAAACCCATATATTTCGGTCTGGGCTATAAATGGGTCTTAGAGTTGGATTTTCAATGATTTGATGGTTCCATTGGATTCAGGAGGGAAAATTAGGTGGGGTTACAGTTGGGCACTTTTTCGGAAAAGGCCGAGAAAGCATAATTACGGAAACGCCCCTAAAACCCTAAAAGTAGGGCTGCCAAGGGCATTTTCGTAATTTGACATTGAATTTGATAATTATGAGTCCAGAAATGGATTCCTTGGGTGAAAATATGTAAGAATAGCCCATGTCAAAATTTCGGGAAAAGTACAGCCGGACCGGGTATGATGGGGCTGGGTCCCCGGGGGTATTTTAGTAATTTTTCAAGATAGACTCATATAACCCCCAGAAACACTATGGAAGTGTCTAAATAGTACATTTGACATTGTAGGATCGAATATGGAGCCCCGAGCTGTTGGCACGCAAATCGAGGAGAAAGATTGGAGGTAGGGGACTTACCTTACTTGCATGTATTTGATATCTTTGCTTGTGTAATGATGTATGTGATTGCTTTACTTGATTGTGTAGAGCATATTTGAATAAATGAAGCTCTGTTTCTGTTTTCACTGTGGCCATAGTCTTGTTGTATGAAACATTGAGCATGCAGAAATGTCATTATGGGGCATACATCTAGATAAAGCTAACATGTCATACACATAGCATCAATCATGCATGCATTATGGTATCTGTTTCCTACTGAGATTTTCTCGAATCTCACCCTCCCCTACCAACAATTTAGACAGGAGAAGACAAAAGATATGTTGAGAGCAAAGAAGAGAACTACACGAGGGGATTGCAGTGGCGGAACAAAGTCAGAAATATGCTTCTGTTTTACTGGGATGAGTTTAGATACCCTAGTAGCCTTGTACGGCTACATTATTTGAATTTATCAGGTATGACCCCCTATGGGGAATTTATGTAATCATGCACTTATTATCAGTATATTCATGTTATTCCTGTGTTGCCCACCGAACCGCATATCGTTTTCCGCGAATACTCTGATAAATGTGAAATTAAAATAAGGGCGTGACAGACAAAGGTAGGAGTTAATTACTTTCTTGGTGATTTATGCTACGAGATACCATTCTGATCCTATTTATAAGTCAATTTTAACTAATTCTCACATTCCAATGAGAGTTAGTTAACTCATTAACTATAGGCTAAATTCTCAATTTCGCCCTTATCTATGATTGGTTCAAAAAGTCAACATGAATAAATTTCTTATGTTTATTGTAATTAATAGGGGTAAAAATGTACAAGATGCATTTAATGTTCTGAAAATGGACTTATAAATAGGATCAAAATTTTTTATCAAAAAGAACTTATAAATAGAACTAGAGTGGTAATGATTTGTTTGAGAATGCTTTCTCTATTTTGGATTGAAGATAACACAAATATAAAAATGAGGTAATTTCATTTGCAGAGGCGACAACTTGTTGAGGTGTATTGTGTGCTATTGCAGTATTGCCACCACCCTCCGGCCATCAAGTCATGTAATCTCAACAAAATATCTTATGTGTGCCACGTCATATCATTAACAATATTTGTCTGTTTTTAGTACCTAATTTAGGATATTCCATGTTCTTCACCCTATGTATTTTTTAATATTTAAATTTAAAAGTTAATTTAAAATCATAATAAAAGCATGTGCCCACAATAAATTAGTTTTCCAAACTATCCCTGATTAGTGTGTGTGATATTTCTTAATAATGAATTTGCTATGAATATAAATATTCTCTTTAGTAAGGAACACCTTTTGAGCTTTCTTGCAAATGTACAGCCCAATATACTTTCATTTATATATACACATGTAGTTTGAGAAATTCTCTTGAAAAGTGACAAGTAAATAAAATCACACGGAAATAAAAATAATACAAAAAATTACAGGGACAAAATCGTTTATCTTAATAAAATATCAGCATACTCAATTATTAATAATCTAAAATTTATATCGCTTCATGTCACATTTATAATAAGTGAAAGCTCTAAGAAATATATTTAAATTTTTTTATTGAAATCTATTGATCTTTTCCCAAACTACTGCAATTTCGAATTTTATTACGAGAGAGGACCCCACACACACACACACACAATCAATTCGTCGATGATGATGGCTGTAAAGCAACCAACACGCTGAGTAAAGTTTTGATCTGACGTTTATAATATTAAAAAGAAAAAACTAATCGCGCTAACCAAATTATTAATCACCACCATCTACGACAACAGCTCAATAATTTTCTATACAAAATAAACTTTTTTTTTTTTTGAATGAAGAAAAGTTTAGATAAGTTTGGCATCAATCCCCTATTTAAACCAGGGCACGGCCCCAGGGCTCTTCGAACGCTTACAAGAGACTTACGAGATTACCTATCAATGAGGTCTCCCCATCAGTCAGAGGGTTCGAACACAATTACAGAATAGATATTTTAATACAATTAGACAGCTTAATTCACCAAAAAAAAAATGCTGCCCATAAATTCCGAATGTGTTATATATTTGCTAGATACGAAATCAAGATACGTGAGCTTTTTAGTAGCTTACAAACCTAGTATGTGGTACGAAATGTCTGGTTAAATTAATATAAGTACAATAATACGAGAAAGAGACAAGGAAGGAAATATCGAATTTGTGTGTATGTAACGTAATAACGTATAACAGAGTCGCAACGTCCTTAATGGGTTGCTTCGTCATTTGGTTCATCAATATATATCTCTTTCCTAAATACCAACGCATACGACGCAGGAGCTTTCTTCTTCTCAACTTTCTCTTTCTCTTTAAGCTTTTGACTTATTCTTCTTTTCTTTTTTTTTTTTCCCTTAAACAAAATCTCTAGTGTTTGATATTAATAACCGTGGTATTAAAATTTAAACCGATTCGATGGGTCAAGAATTTTGATCATCATGTCGATTGTATTGGATTTTTTATTTTTTTATTTCCTTATTGAACATGAAAGATATCACTTTGAGTTTTGTTTTTAATAACAGTTCATCATATTTATACTTTAGTAACTCTGTTTTACTGGTTATATGAGATTCTTACATATATGTTCTATACATATTTGTGGATTAATGTTGTTTTTTTAAAACATTATTTTTATTATGACAGGTTTAATCTTCAGTTAACCCCAAATTGTGTCTTTGGCCCCTGAACCATTGTCTCAATCAGTTTATTGACCAGTCTGATTTTTAATTCTTTGTTAACAACTACTTCTCAGGTTGTAAGAATTTAACAACTAATTTTCAGTTATCAAAAAATAGTAGAGTTAGTTATTTATAAAAAAATATGTGTTAGTTTCTCTAAAATACCATATTTAGCTAGAACGGCATGTTGATGAGAATCCTTTAACATGTGCCAGCAATAAGGATAATTTGAAAAAATATATATATAATTAAAAGATTGAAGTCTTCAATTTAAGATTAACGTAAAGCTAATCGAATTTGAGTACCTCTTTGACCATAAATATGAGTTAGCTCTGTATTTTTATTTACAAGATTTGAATTTGAAGTTGGAGAGACTGTTTAGGAAAAATTGAGTCCTTCTAATTAATCGATGTACGACTCAAATTGTCAATGCATTGAAATATGACTTTATAACTTATATTCTACGTGTATATATAGTCATATAATTATATTTTAAATTATCTTTAGACAGTTAAAAAATATAGTTCTCTTAACAAAAAAAATAGTTCTTATAAAAAATAAAAGAGTAAAATACATTGACCACCCCTCTATTTAACCTAAATTACACAAACATTCCCTCTATTTTGAAAACGTATATAGACCTCCCTTGAAATTAAAATGTATGTTATAAAAACCTCCCTTATATAGTTAAAATTTCATTTTCATCCATCCAACCATTGTTAACTGTTAATTTTAACTATTAAACATTTTCTTTGACCAAAATACCCCTTTTTTAATAAATGAATAAATATTTATATTTGCCTAAAAATAATTTTTTACATACGCAAAAAATAATTCTAATACATATATGTTCAAAATTTCTAATATATTATAAAATTTATTAATTTTATTATATTATAAAATTTTTGAATTTTTAAATTTTTATCAAATTTATTGAAACTTATTTATTTAATATTCTTTTAAATGACTAAAAAAATATTTCTTTCTTTTTTTCCTTTTGCCCGACACCATGATTGAAAACATATTTGAAAGGCATATTTTTATTCACCATATGTTATGAATAATGTAAATTTGAGATATTATATAAATTATATTAATTTTAATTTTTAATTTTTTAAATACATTTTTTCACAAACATTTGTAAAGAAGTTTATTTAAATATGAATCTATTAAAAGAATTAATCATATTTTTAAGGGAAAAAGACAAAAAAAATAATTTTGAAATTATGAAATCCCAAATCAAGTTTGTTATCAAAAGTTAATAAATGAATGATGAAACTTGATAAGCAATTCACAATTCATTTTTTGAAAAATACCTAATTTGAAATTTTGCCAATTCAAAGTTCTTTTTCTGTCTTTTTCCCTATTTTTAATTAATTTTTCTATGTTTGCATTAATTAAATTAATTAAGTCTTTATCTCAATATTAAAAAAAATTAACCGATAACTATTTGCAAAAGTAGAAAATAAATTAAGAAAAATAAAAAAACTATTAAATTACTTAAAAAATTGTAGTCAAAATTAGGGAATTAGTAATGTTGAAAGGTAAATTACTAAATAAAATTTATTTTAAATAAAATTTATTTTAATATAAATTTTATTTAAAAATAAAAATCCTTAACGGAGTTAATGGCTTGGATCTAAGTGTATGTTTTCAAAATAGATTGAATGTCTGTGTAGTTAAGACAAAACGTAAGGGAAGTTAGAGTATTTTATTCAAAATAAAATCAATTTTAAGGTTGATTAAAAACTGTAAATCTTAAGAAATGAAAAGCATGTGAGGTGTCTTCAAATTAAAAAAAAAAACACACAAGTGAATAATATAGATTGATATATCCAACTAAACATTACATGAAATTTAAATGGGATTAAATTGTTTCAAATATTAAATCAAGAGACTTAATCCCACCAAAAAAATTTTATATAAAAGATTATCTTTCACGAACTAAATTATCATTGCTATTTAATATTTATGTGAATCATTCCTTAAATATGTACCATGTATCATGAAAACGACAGTGTAATAGTGCCAATCCTCTAAACTATTTGCGGATAAGCATAAAAGTACCTCTCGTTTTCTTCCACCATGAAGCTTCTTGCGTTGTCACATTGACCCCAAAATAAAAAGCATTATTAGTTTATTGAAAAACTTTAGAATATATCTTGTTGTGTCCTTCTAGAGACAATGGCAATGACATTCTGATGGCCAAAAAAAAATGTATTTGTGTTAAGAAAATTAGGCACTTGACTTCATTACTACTAATTGATTCACTAATTATTTTTATTTTTTATGTTATTCAAATAAACTTGGGAGAATTACATTTAGGTCTTAAGGAAGAAGAGAAATGAAGAAATTGTCCCTATAGATTGCAAAATGAAAAAATGGTCCCATGGAGTTGTCAATACAGGCTCCTTGAGTTGTTAATGAGTTGTCAATACATGCTCATGGAGTTATTAATGGGACCATTTTTTCATTTTGCAATCTACAGGGACCATTTTTTCATTTTGTTTTTTTCATGGGACCTAAGTGTAATTCTCCCAATAAACTTTCCTTAACCATTATAACTTCACTTGAACATCCTTTCATTCGATTGTATCCATTTGCTTAAGATCTTGCATTAGGGGCATTTAGATTGATTTTCTAATTACTTTTGTTAAATATGTTGTTTATTTTTAAAGTTTGGGGTGTAGAAATTCTAATTCATAAATATTTAATATTGTATTTATTAAAAGTCTTGAACGCCCACCAAGTTTGTCATTAATAATTAAGAATTTGAATATTTTGTCAACATGATTATCCGCTCAGTCAACATTTTTGGTCACACATATTACACATAATTAAAATAAAATATCATTATTCTAATATTATCTAAACCGTATCCAACTTTAAATTCCCATACTTTTATTTAACACTTTTTTTTTTTTTTTTGCCAATAAGAAATGCATTAATCATGAAACCATAAATACAAGAGTCTTTATGCTAGACAAACAGACTGAAACAATAAAACAGAACTAAAACTAAACCAAAACCTAGAACAGACATTAACACAAATAAAGCAACCAAATAAACAGAATAGCAACAAGATAGAACCAAGCAACAAAGCCAAAATAAAGTCTCCAAAGCATCCTTTAACATCAATTCCTGCAGTTGAAACGAGGGTCGCAACAACTTTTTTTTTTAATTCAAAAAAGCTTTTCTTCTTTAACCAAACTCAAATATTTAATGGATATGATTCCCAAACAGATGTCTAACGCTTTTATTCTGTTATCACAATAATTTACAAGTTTAAACAGATTGAACTTTTTTTTTTTTTTGTTGAATAATCTACAAGATTAAAATTTTAAATATGAAAGACCATGAGTGGGGCCCACCACAGCCCAAAGGAATTTACAAATATGGCCTCAAACGTTGTGACAATAGAGAAGACATGTTAGTAGTGGTGCGCCTTGGCAGCCTTCCAGCATTGGGCTTCTGCCACCCAAACCTTTCCAGAAACTCCTCAATCAACCTGCAATATCAAAATTCAACCAAAATAATCATAACATGGCATTTAAAAAAGGTGGGAAAAATTTTGAACAAAAAAAAAAAAGGTGGGAAAAATCATCATATATCTCACAGAATAAGACACCACTATGAAATTGAAACAACCTTCAATATGAGCCTTAAAAAAATCATTGAACTTCATCAAAATGAAAATGTTAAATCTCAATGGAATTAGCACCAAATCGGTTGGGTCAAAAGACACATTACTCACATGGCCTTTTCTAGTTACTATTAACTTTTTTTATTCTATCATTTAATCACTGATTATACAGTTAAAGCCTTAATCTGAAAGGGAAATAAACAAATCAGCAAATCACTAAAGACAAAGCAACTCACATGCTGCAGATGGCCTTTTGAGATGAAGCTAGCTCGCGGTCCGGGAAAGAATCTTCCAAACGGAAACTTAACCAGACATAAAGATCCAGCACCTTTAATTTTGGCACAACATCAAAGTGATTCACATGGATTAGTTCAACAAAATCAAACTAGAATCACTTTCTATGAACTTCATGCCAACTAAGAACAAAGCCGACATACCACATGCTGCAATATAGCCCCGTGCAAATATAAACCAAATTAATATTGGTATTTCTGAAGTGTCACGGTAGGACAGCGTGCATGTGCGTACGTGCGTGTGTGAGACATTAGATTTGTAAACCTATGCTTGGATGGAGAGAGACTTTTTTGTTGGGGGGGGGGGGAATACTATGAGGGAAAACTCCCAAAAAGAGCAATTTTTTAAACCATTTCTGGAAGTTTTCCTTCCTACTATTCTCTCCCCCTATTCCCCCCCCCCCCCCCCCCCACTTTTCTCTCCATGCAAACAAAGCCTGAAAGAAAAATCAGATTAAAGTGCCTTATGTTCTACAAGAATTACCTAAAGTACAAGGATCAAGTCTATCTCTTAACACTCAAGGGGCATCAAGTTTGTATGGTGTGAGCCTATAAAATAACGTGGTACGTTGATATTACATCCTAAGATCAGAGTGAAACAGGCTCAAGTAATTCATTTTTTGCCAATGACCATTCCTAGGTTTAGCAAATGCATCATTCACAGTCCTGTTTTTTACCAACAAGCCAGAGCTAACACCTTCAATGGGAACCTAGAGGAGCTTGTGTCTATTAAGACGTTCACAATGAATAATGACACAGACTAATGAGAATTAAAAAAAAAGAAAAGTCACCTTGTGGATAGATTCAAGTTCCTCAAGAGCAGCTGGTGTTTTGGGCACCTTTAGGGTACCGGGTGTAAATATTTCCCGAAGCCGAACAAGGCCTTTCTTAGCGTAAGTCTCCGCAAACTGGTTGATAAAAAAGTATGCCGTCACTTTTTATGCCCTTCAATCTCACTTCTGTACCATAATGATGAAAGATTGATTACCTGTGTAAGGCCTTGAGATGAAATTTCGTCATTCATGTCAACTGGACTGAATATCACAAGTATCAGTTAAAACAAACCTGATAAGAAAAATTTCATTCTCTAATTCTTTCAACTCAGAATGGAAATGACCTAACATATCTTGGTAAATATTTTACAGAAAAGAATATACCTTATACAAAAAAGATATTTTTCTTGCAATCCAAGTGGGAACTCATCAATAATAGCAGCGACTTTCTGATGACAGCAATAGCAAATTTGCAATCAACATCCACTTTACAACCAAATGGCAAACAGTAAACATATTATAAAATGGATATCAAATCTCCTTGATTAAATGGCACTGTAGCTATAACTAAACATACCAATAAATCTTCACAATTAACAATGAAATAATGTTCTGATAATCTGGCATTGTCTAAAAAATGCTCCTGCAGCCAAAAAAAAGGAAAAACTTTGATAAGAACATTGTACAATCACGTTTTTCAAGTTTGCACAAGGGCTGGGGCGTCAGAACTACAACTCGATGGCCATTCAGGTGCATTTTAAAGTGAGTAGAAATCTTCAAGTTTGACATCTGATAGATATAGGGGACAAATAATTGACTTCTTCATGGCATGTCAGTTGTACAACCAAACTACCAATCACAAAATCCATGGTATGACAGCAGGGGACCACAATTAGATCAAATCAGGGAACAAAACAGTGGGGGATAATCCCATAAAATCCAGGTGAGATGCTCCAAAAATTACTAGTTGAGATAAATGATAATAACTTCTAACACTGTCAAATTTCTATCTTACAAACAGAAATTTCTGATTTAAACAAGCTAATGAATAAATAGAGTAACATGCAGATTATTAAGCTACTATGCCAACCTACCAGTATCTGTGTGAAACTATCTTTGGGGTGTAATCGTGAATGCATATACATGAGATCATAAGGAGGAAGTATCCCAGCACGCTGCATAAGAAAATGGGTATATATATCATAACACAAATCAGAAATAGAAGATTTGAAATCAAGTTAGCGAAACACGAATTAAGATTTAAATCTATTACTAGCTTTTTGTTTCTTGTCATGGTTATATACTTGGTATTGGGAGCTTTGAAGGATACCTCTAAAGTGGGTGATGGAGAATTTAATGATGAATGAAGCAAGGGCAGATCTTCTGCATCCAAGCACGTTACTTCCCCAATAGGAAACTTAGACCCATATCTACCAGCTCTCCCTACAAGCAGATGCATTCAAGGCAACTAAAGAATTAACACAAAAATCAAATGTAAAGATTATTTTAGTCCAAAGTCCAAACAACCAAACTAGAGAACAAAATTAAAACAAACGAATGATCAGAATGCACAAGCATACCACTCCTCTGTAATGATGTATAGAATTATCAAAATAACTACAAAATGGACCTACTTTTTTTAGAATGGATTTTTGGCATCATTTATGAACATCGAGTTACTCCAGCCTCTTCAGAACTTTTCTATCAAAAAAGAAGGGGAGGCTTTGGTAGCAATCAGATTGTAATATCCTTTGGTAGTTTGCTGTTTTTGAAGGCTTGTGATGCTGATGGCTGGAACAAAATGCAAGAGGTTTAACCGGAGTTTCATTCATTCCAGCTGGGATAGAGTAGCTCTAAGGTTCTTTGCTTTAGTCAGTCATCCCTTATTTTAATGAACAAATCCTGACCCTCTAGTTTACGTACTAAAGCATTTCAGTCTCTTTAGTTTACTCATTGAGTAACTTAATACCTCTAATTGTTAGAAAAATAAGTAATTTAGGAATTTTTAAATTCTATTTTCGGAGACATAATGAATTTCTTTTGCCCCTCCTACTCAAATATTTAATGTCTTTGATTTGATTATTAGAGCAACAATATTGCTCAATTGACACCAAAAGGGACCACAGTGCTCCAATGGAATAGACAACAATGCTCAGAATGAAAAAGAGACTAAATTGCTTTGTTGAGCAAACTAAACATTGAATATGTTTGTGAGTTATAGATTGAAATAAAAATAAAAATAAACATTTGTCCACTAGAGATTAGCAGAGAATAGCTTATGACATAGAGGCAACGGGCAATGAAAGGAGAGAAATTTGAAATGGAATGTTAAAAGGCCAAAGCAGTATAGCTCAAACTAGGAATGTGCGGCTTAGAAATTCAGTCAAATTATGGCTTTGGTGAAACAGGTAAATGGAATGAGAAAGGATGAAACGGGAAAGAGTCATCTTCAGACAGTGTCTTGCTTCCTCTGAAATCATACCTTCAGTTTTCTGGAAGTGAACCGCAGACTGTTGAAAAAGGACAAAAAATTCCCCTATTTAAAAGTTGGTTTAGGTTCTGTAATAAACCTAAAGTAACTCTGAATGAAACAGACAAATTTTTCTAGTTTTCAATGGCAGGTACTGACCACTGATTATGAAGATTAACATCTCCAAATCCTACTTACCGACTTTTAATGGACTACCAATTAGACACTAGATTCTTAATAGATGCCTAAATATATTAGAAGATTTGACAAGCACTGCAGAAGTAACTGGAACAAAATATTAATTTATCTGCACCCTGGTAATTGGTAAATACTCGTAATACAGGATGCTTTAGATAACCTTTTTTCTTTGGCACCAAAAAAGCTTCATTTGATGACAATATATTGAATGCCTTCTGGCACCTTTTATGTTTAAAGAATGTAAACTAAATAACACATTACATTTACCCTAAATATGTATTTACTCCAAATTCAGGATACCTGCAATCTGCTTGATTTCAGGTACAGTAAGATCACGCATCTCGAAACCATCAAACTTCTTCATAGTTGAAAATATAATCCGAGAAATGTTCAGATTAAGACCCATTCCGATGGCATCGCTGGCCACAAGAACATCAAACTCACTACTTGCATCATTAAACATGGTTGCCTGCAAATCCAATGAACATTTTAACCCAGCAAATCATTCGGTTAGTTCAAATTGGGAGAACAGGAAGAAAAACATGGGAAAACTTATTAAATACAAGGAAATTACAAATAAAAGATGATGCAATATATGCTAATTTATAGGGAAAATTACTCTCCTCCAACAAGGCACGCCCAAATAATCTCAGTTGATAGAGACAGCAACTCTCCAAAGGGGGGCCAAATGACAGAGACTTAGGAAGTATGATTCCATATTAAGTAGTATAAGATACACATTGGGGTATTTAAGTGGGATGGCTCTCCCACAACAGAACTAGCTTTCAGGAAAGGTTCCTCATCTCACCTAAGTACCCGTTATTACATTTTATCATTTCAATTTCTATGCATGTCTGTATGTATGTAAATACTATATATAAGAATAAGTTTGAAATCACATTGTTATATTTATAAGGTATATTCTAGCTAGCTTTATCGTATATAATGAGGCACAAAACAATGTTGGATAAATGTAAAGTTTTATGAATATGATCATCATGATAAGAGCTTTTAATTCAATTAAAAAAAGTACATCTCACAAAAATTTATCCATTGGTGTAAGATTAAATTTAACGAACATTGGGTGTTGCGCGCACACGAGTAATGTGACAATGTCATTTGCATTCTTATGAGAAAAATTTGATGATGAATTGTTTGTGTAATTTCAATTAAGATAAAAGTTGGGGGAGCAGGGAATTCTACTATGAACTTTCCCAAAAATCGGGAGATCATAGAACATAGGAGATACTCACTAGATTCTTCATGATTAAATATTCATTCTTTTCCCAGTTCCACTTTCAGTATCAAGATACCACTTCAATAGCCTAACTCTGTTTTTGTTAGGGTTGGACAGACCAGCACTAAGGGGCATATCAACGTTTGGCATTCACCTAATTGCTTTTGTTAAAATTAGGGCAAATTTTACCACAAAAGTTATTATTAAGTATTAACTCAACAAACTGTGAGCAAACTGATTTTTGGAATTTATGCTTCTTGCATAGTAATGGAACAAAAGTTTGAACCCATTACCTCCTGCATACTAGTAAACTGATCAAAGTTCTCATACACGAAGGAATAAAAGCCTATGAGAATCCAGATTTAACATTATTAGACAAAGATGAGAATCCATACCTGCCTTGTTCGAGTCTCTGGCGGCAGTGAGCCATAAACTACTGAGCAAAGATGCTTTCCTTCATTCTCAATTCTCTTCTGAGAAATATTGGTGTAACAGAAGTTCAGCAAAGTGTAAATATTATCCAAATAAAAACAGAGTCTCACACACACACGTAGAGGAGAAAATCAACAATGTCATTCACTGTTTAGTTAACTATGTAAACATATATGACACAACTAGACAAATGAATTGGCAGAACCAGAAATAAATTAACAGTAGCATTTCAACAAGTATATAAAAATAATTTCCACTTCCAAAACAGAAAAAAACATTAAGGCATAAAGCAAAAAAGAATTTTGCTTTTATAAGAATACTTTTTTGCGGATAACCTACCAATCTCTCAATGATTTAGTATTTTAATAGAGCTCACATGAGATTATAATTTATTTTTCCTTTTCTTTTCCACTGTTTTGTATTTATCGCAAACTCAAAAGTAGTATATGAAGAATTCAACACTAACAATATACATCTGCTGCTTTAAACAAGGGACTATGAGTCAGGCTATCAACAATAGGTCACCAAAGCTCTTTGTTTGATTTAGCAAGGTACTTTGCAATCTATGCAAGTCTAAAAAAATTGCCTTTTATGAGGCATAAAAACAAATGAAGCCAACTAATTGTACAATTAAAATGCTGACTTCATACATGAGAAAAAATCAGAGAAATAATGATAAACAGGGCTGGTGGCTCGTACTCCATTATGTGAGAAAAGCAAGAACAAAGAAAAACCAACTTCATTACAGAATAAAATTAACTAAGTAAGAAAACTGACCTTCAATCTGTATATACTCTTACGCGAAAAGGTAACAATGCAATCACCCTTTTGTACATTAGAGAAAGATCCAAGAGGAGTCTTCAAAGGAACTAAAGGTAACAGTCTCTCGTAATAATGAACCTACAGAAAGCATGAAAGGAAAGATTATATTAAACAAATTCTAAAATTTTGATGAAAACACCATAAATCAGCACTATGCCTTGTCAACAATGACCACACAATGGCAGATTCACAAGAAAGAATTGACTGCCAAAGATGCTAATAGAATATTCAGTACCTCAACCTCATCTTCAGTAACTTTCAGTATCTCCTGAATGAGAGGAACGGCAGCTGGATCACCACAAAGGTGAAGTTCATCTGCAGCTATTCCTAATAAAGCACGCGTAAATGAAAAGCCCCTCATATTACACCCCAACATCTGGAAGAAAAAGGAATTGTAAAGGTTAATGGAAAACTAACCATGTAAAGATGCTTCAATTACAGAGATGATTTCTTACTCAAATGAAAAATAAATATTAGCAATACACATAGAATTGCTAATATAACATGATTACAAAAAGATTAACATATAAAGGTTTATCCTCTTATGTTGACGTGAATTTATACTCTCAATTCGTGTGACATCAACAGCCCTAGGAGCTGTTTCAGATAGGGAAGTCAATCTCAAAATGAACAACTGACATGCCTGTACTTCATCAATAACAGCACAATGATACTTGGAGGTTACATCAGCCATCTCAACTGTCACAGCCTTGTGCTTAGCACCTTCAACTTCCTCACGTTCTTGACCAGTAATGAGATCACAAGGAACTTTTTCCCTGTTCAACCGTTTTGCTACCTCCCATGCCAACAATCTTAAAGGACCACAATACACCCCTGCAGAGTAAAAAGGTACTTAACCTACTTAACAGATTATAATCCTCCTTAACATTGTTTACAGATTATCATGGTAGAAAGTAGAATAGCAATGTACCAGATGAACTTGACTCAAGTCGCTTCAGAGCATGATGTGTTTTGCCGCTATTTGTGGGACCAACATGCAATATAACCCTGCGCTGTATCTTCCGGGCCAGCGGGTACCATGTATGAGGACAACTACAACAAACATGAATTTAGGATCAGGACTGTTATTATGTAAACCAAGAGCATATGGTCACAATCATTACCGCAGTTGCTTTGAGCCAATACAGCACAAGAGACCATGATCAATAAAGTGGGGATAATTAAAGTCATAATGCAACTTCTATATATGATATGAAAACTTTAACAAACCACTATTCATGAGTTATAATAGTGAGCCTATTTTCTCTAACTCCCTGCCATTTATGGTTGATGTGTGGAAGGTTGTTTACACAGTACAGCATGCACAAACAAAAGGAGATTAAAGATGGAAAATGACCAACTTCAACAAAATTACTCCTCTACAAAGATTACTATTCATAACATATATCTGTTCATAATATTGTAGATGTAGCTCATAACTTGCAAAAACAATATAAAGTATGCATAAGAAATTCACATGTTTCAAAATCCTATTCTTATAACATTTAAGAAAATTAAAAACTACTAATTTGGGTGTAAAGTCGAATATAAATGTTAGAAGCAAACAGCTGGAAACCTGAGTTTCCAATAGAAATTGCAATAGAGAAAACAGAAGGGGAAATAATAGCTCTTCAGGGGACTAGAAAACTTCCCACAACTTTCACCATAGTTTTGCCTACTTTAAGTTTCTTCCCTCAATCCCTTTTTATTCCCATTCTTCTGATAAACCTTTTCTGCGTCTTCCCCCTAAACAGCCTCCACATGTCTATCACTGCCTGGGCAATTCACTGAGCAGCTTTTCTTCCTTAGTGGCCCGTTCCTTCCTTCCACAGCTCTTATTGGTTGCAGGGGTCCAACAATTCCCCACCAGCTTTAGCTTGCTCTCAAGCTGAGAAGTAAAAGTTGTACGGCATGGCTATCTTCCAATCTCATCAAGTACGGAGTCTTCATGCCCTTCAATTATTGCAAATCCTATTCTTGATTTATGGCTTTCATCTATTCTTCCAGGCTCCAGCACAAGTTACAACCCAAATATTTATTCCCAAGCTTCAAGTTGGGCTGTCTCCAGAATCACACATTCTCCCTCACCCAACTTTAGTTGAAAATAGGACCAATCTGCCTTCCCTTGTATCATCTAATATTGAATTCTTTCTTTCAATTTTTACGGCTAAAGTAATGGCATCAGCTGAAATTCTAACTCCAATCCAAATCACCTCAACCCTAATGTCTTCACTAAGCCCCTTGTTGAAATCATCATTAAACAAATCACCTCAGGGTACCACTAACAAACCAAAGAGCTCAATATATTCCACCGCTGACAACTGTAACAAAGTCCCCAACTTTTCACAAGCTAATTCCATACATGGTTTAATCCTTTCCAGTTGAAAATCCAGCATATTAATTCATCTCCAGAAAGAAGAGGTAGTTTCAGTCAGCAATGCTGAACCTCTCCCTTGTTCCTCACACTCACAATCACTAAACCTTCATCTCAAATCACTGATTAGCTTCTCTGCCAAGGCCCAATGACTGGTCCATTGGTGACTTGCGTCTTCCATCTTGTTGGACACATAATTCTAGAATTTCAGTCATAGATTCTTTCATAGCCCTCATATTTGTCTCCAAATATCCCATCATTTCTTTAGCTTTTACTCATATAACCTATTTATGTCCTCAACTGAAGAATTCATTGATGGAAATTACAGTTTCAAATTGGAAATACAATAGAAGAGAACACAAGAAAGAAAACAAAAATTATAGTTCTTCAAGGGGCCAGAACCTCCCCAATTTCTTACTGCCTACTTCTATCTCTGTACTCACCCACTTTCTATTCCCATTTTTTCTAACAAACCTTTTCTGGATCTTATCCAAAACAGTCTCTGTTACAGAATTAATATTCTGTATGGAGAGAAGAGAGGAAGAAAGGAAAGAAGCCAGAGGTATAGAAAAAGGAGATAGAGAGATCAATAGAGAAACAGAACCAAGACAGAGGCCAAGAGAATTCAGAAAACACTATTATTCCATATCCATCTAATCTGATAACTAACTAACTAAACTAACTTTTACATTTTATTATCTTTACATATTAGTCTCCTTGTGTCCCTCTCCCTTCTCTGATATTTACTAAAGCAGTTTTCCTCATAACACCACAAATTCCCTTCTTCCATAGTTCTGATTAATTGTGAGGATATATCACAATGACATTATAATCTCTACAGTGTAAAACATTGTTCTGTCTGCAGATTGAGGAAATAAACTTTCTAATGATTTATCAAGGAAACTACCTTGGTCTCTGGTCTCATATTGAAGTTTACATTGTTAATAACTTTTGTCACCAAAGGTAATAAACTGCACAGCTATATTCAAAGGTATGGGCATTCAATAGCTGTGAGACATAGATACATACGTGAAGTCTGTTAAATCAATCCTGGTGGTATCATTGAGGCTGCTGTACGGCTGTATCCTGTTTGAAGCACTACTAAGACATCCAAACTTGTATTTAAAATATAGATGAAAATGCTCATTGTTACCTGCATAACGAGTTTAGGCAATGAATGATGATAAAGAAAAATACCGACAAACAATTAGCATATACAATTGCACTCATTTACCCAAAAAAGAAAAAGGCAATTGAGCTTGAGCAGCAATTTGTGTTAAGTGGTATTAACAATTTGAGCAGCAATATTAACATATATACCACCATTAATTATCATCCTCAAACACATGGGATTTGCCAACGTAACAAATACAAACATATGATATGACATGAAAAACCAATAAACTGTTTGAATTTCAAGTTGATGGACAAAAGTCGGAAAATGCTCTATTGATCACATTTAGTAGTAGTATTTTTTCAATATTCCATAAATAAGCAGGCATGAGCTTCGTGCTTCTCATCAAGTTCCAGCTAATGAAAGCATCTCTCCAAACTTTACAACCAACAAAAGTTGTAATGAATCGAAGGTTCTATTCCACCTTTGATCAAGACACCTATAATCCCTACACAAGGCTAGGTCTTCAAAAGCCTACTCATCCAGTGGCAGGTTGTTTTGCAGCCAAGAGACCCCTAACTGGTACAGATAAGCCACTTTAGACAATGTTGCTGTTTGGTTTTAAAATTAAATTTCACAGAGGAAAGAGTTCAAGGTGTTACTCCCAAAGGCTACATGAGCTCAATACATAGAGCTATTATCCCTCAAATCGAAGAATGCAGTCAGGAAATAAATTATAAAGAGATAAAAACTTCATTTTCTAAATACTACGGCAATTAATTAGCAGCCAAAAATAATCCCAGCGATGTTACTTTCAATTATAAAGCAGCAACGGATTGGGTTCCACTAAACTTAATGACCCTTCCAACAAGCTCCAGTTTTGTGATCTCTGTTAAAACAAGAAACTACTCAACGTAACAATAGAACAGCTCTGTACTTTCACTCAAAGATAAAACAAATTTCACCAAATGAAACATGCCAAACGTATAATAAACAAATGCAGCACCAAAAATGGAAGAAACAGAGAAAGCCAAAAGAAGGGTATTAAGGTTAAACCGTGTAAAGTGAGAGAAACGCCATAAGGTGATATTTTCCGGCGAAGAATATTTGATGCCATGGTTATTGAGAAAGGTCAAATAATAGAAAAGGTATTATCTCCAGAATCGCTAGCTCAGAAGTTAGATATGCGAAATTTTCAGACGAAAGTCAAACAAAAGAATAGGGTCAATTGTAAGGTAAGACGTCGCGGATCAGAGTATCGAAACGCTTCTTTCTTTGGCCCTCATATTTATTTTGCAGAGTTCCTCTTCCTCCGCAGGCGCCGCCGACCTTGGCTCCCGAATTCCAGCACAAACATTGGTAAGGGGAAATTACACACAAGCCCGGACTATTTTCAAATTTCTAATAAATATTTTAAAAACTAAAAAAAATAGAGCATTTTAAAGTCTTATGGAATTAATTTAATTATTGTATGACTGCAATACCATATTTAAGCAACCAACTGACCAAGCATTGGGATCAATTGAAATGGACTCATTTCTCTTTTATGCAAACTAGTATGTTCAAATTTTATTAATGAAAAAATCGTTTTAGAAAAGCTACCAAGTTATAAACTTGACAATACTTAAATCTAGTATGGTATCGTTGGATCATAGATGTGTGTGTGTCTGTGTGGAGATTTATATTTAGGCATCATGAACCTTGTTCTCCAATTTAATTTTAACTTTTAGTATACAAAATAGAGTATGCACCCCTGGATCACGTAGCTAGGGGTAGAATTCAAATTTTGTTACAACTTACGAGGTTAAAAATCTAGGCATGTTGATAAGTAAGAAGTGTGGTAGCGTGTGTTGTGGAAGTGTGCTAGATTATAACCGGGCATGCACATGGAACACTCGATTGCAGAACAGATGTTCATTTTATTTTGAGAATTGTTAACAATGTATATATACTAAAAGGGTTACTACACACACACGTCATACAAAAAGCGTTTTATCCAATGAATTTGATTCAAAAGTTGTGATAGTTCGAAATTATTTTCCAGATTTTGATTCGAAAGTTTTGGTAATATTAAGAAACAAATACTGCAACTCACATGCAAGCTGATAACATGTAAGTTTATACTTATACTCTACCTTCCATTATACTAAAGGAAGAACACATGTCTAGAGCTAGATTGAATTGGATTTGGAGGTGTTTGTCATGCTTAAATATGATGGTGGTCCTAATATGGAACAGGTGTCAACACCAAATCATTCTGACAAAAAGTGCAAGGCCATTAGGCACAAGATGAGAGATAAGAGGGTGCCAATGCATCATAGAGAGTGAAGGGGATATATTTTGTATGGGGAATCAATATAGGACGGTGTGTGACCATTGTGAGGTTCCTTTCTCTCCTTATATGATTCTTCTCCTTCCTCTAGTGTCTTCTTTCTCTTCTTAAGTTTATTTCTAGTCTTATAGCTGAGATTACAAATTTTGCTTGTTCCTACGAATGGATTGTGATTCTCAGTTGCAAAATTAATAATACAGAGTTGTGCATATTTCTACCCAATTTATTTTGTATTCATCGCATTTGACTTGTGCAGGAAAAAATCGTAACATTTTGGTGCTCTCATTGAGCTTCAATGGCTGACAACGCTTACTTAACTACTATGGTGTCAAATATGAAGCAACTATCCGAAGATAATGTTGAACGCTGACAACACGAAACCACTAATGACCAGCGATTAACTCACCTTGAATCCTCCATGGAGTCCATTTCTCGTCATGTCAGTGTACTGTCTTTTCTGTGAAAGCATATTAGACTCGACTTTCCAATTTTTGATGGCACAGATCCATTAACTTGGATTTTCCAAGCTAAACAAGTTTTTCCTTTTTACGAGACTCGGGAGCTACAACGATTAGCTCTTGCTTTTGCTCGTCTAGTGGGGCAAGTTGTTCCATGGTGCCAAACGCTTTAACAGAGTCACTTGGCTCCTACATGGTCGATACTTGCCAAAGTTGTGGAGGAACATTTTGGTCCCTCTAGGTTTGATCCTGGTCAAACTTAACTTTTTAAATTAACCTAAACTGATACGTGGCCCAATACTATACTACTTTCATGATTTTGGCAAATAGGACAGAAGGACTTTCCAACGAGGCTCTTTTGGATTGTTTCTATAGTGGATTGAAGCCTTCTATCAAATGTGATGTTTAGTTGAAGGAGCTCACATCATTGCTCCAAGCAATGGCAATGGCTAAATTGTATGACGATCCCCTTTCTTCTGGATCTACTTCCTCTAAATCTCGACCTCAATCCCTTTCGGTAGCAGATAAGACACCATCATTCTTTTCAAGTTTAGCTCTCTCTTCACCTCATTCTATTGCTGACTCATCTTCATTTATCCCTTTGTTACCAACGATTGAGCCATCAGCCCCAGTTAAGAGGATGACTCAAGTTAAAATGCAATCTAGTCGGGAAAATGTTTTGTGTTTTACTTGCAATGCCGAGTATTCTTGGAATCATAAGTGCCCTAATAAGCAACTTATGTTATTTTTTTGGAATCGGAATACCCACCCAATGCAGTCACGCCTAATTCTTCCTCTCTAACAGAGGATACTCTTACACCATACACTAATGACACCCTCCAACATTTATCTCTCTGTGCTTAATAGGGTACTCTAAGTAATGCTACTATTCATTTTACTGGGTCTATTCAAGGAACCCAGATTCGCATTTTATTGGACGGGGGCAGCTCTAACACATATCTTCAACCCCGTATAGCCCATCATCTTAATCTTCCTATTGAACCTGCCCCTGGTGTTCTTGTGGTTGTAGGCGATGGGGCTTTCCTCCCTGCGAGGATATGATTTGTTCATTGCTACTCCTTATTAATGGTCACCTGCTTCATTTAACTACTTATATTTTGCCAGTATATGGCAATGATGTTATACTTGAAGCTTCTTGGCTAGAAACACTGGGAGAACATATAGCTAATTATCATTATGCTTATATCAAATTCTTTTATGGTGTTGACCTCATTACTTTATAAGGGTACAAATTAGTACGACCTACTATTGCTTCCTTACACCAATTTACTTGTTTTCAAGTTACTGATGTTGTGGCTAAGATGTACACCCTCTCTTGCTTTCTATTCTAGAGTCCCATGTTTCTAACCATTCTCTAGATACCATGCAGTTTCTTGATGAATTACATCCAGCCTTAGTTTTAATATTACAACACTATGCGACGGTGGTTACTATTCCACATGGTTTACCACCCACCCATAGCCAAGATCATTCTATTACTTTGAAGGAGGGTGTTTCTACAGTTAAGGTTAAGCCTTATCATTATCCTTATGCTAAAAAAACTGAAATAGAACACATGGTACGTGATATGTTGAAAGATGGATTGATACAACCTAGTAACTACCCCTTTTCAGCCCTAGTTTTGTTAGTTGAAAAAAAAAGATAGCTCTTGGCGATTTTATGTTGATTACAGAGCTCTAAATGTTGTTACTGTCAGAGATTCATTTCCTTTACCCACTGTAGATAAACTTTTGGATGAATTAAAGGGATCTTCATTTTTCTCCAAACTTGATTTACGTTCTGAGTATCACCAAATTTTGATGAAAGATGAGGATCGATGAAAAATGGCTTTTTGCACTCATAATGGGTTATATGAATGGTTAGTCATGCCATTTGGCCTTACTAATTAGCCGACTACATTTCAAGCCCTTATGAATGATATTTTCATACCTTATTTGTGCAAGTTTGTTTTGGTCTTCTTTGATAACATACTTATTTATAGTTCTATGTGGACTTTGCATTTAGAGCATTTATCTACTATTTTAGGCATTTTGCAACGAAAGGGCTTACACGCACTAGAACAAGAGATATCTCTGCCCAAGCTGATAGGATATTCCTTCTCTATTGAGTACAAACCAAGCAAGAATAATCAAGGTGCTAATGCTTTATCTCGATATTGCAATATGGCTTTTTTCCAACCACAGTCATCTTTTATTACTGATATACATGTTGCTATAGCAAATTCATCTGCAGCTCACAGTTTGCTACTTCAGTTTAAAAAGGATCCCGCTTCTTTACCTCATTTTTCTATTCGAGATGGGTTACTTTATAAGGATAACAAATTGTTTATTCCCATTAATGCACGTTCTCTTATTGAACAGATTTTATTAGAGTACTATGCATCTACTATTGGAGGTCATTCGAGTGTGAAGCACACGTTAGCTTGTATTGCTAATCATTTTTATTAAACCAATATGCAGAAAGATGTTAAGAGTTTTGTATGCCAATGCCAAATCTGTCAAAGAGGTAAAACTATTCAGTTACATCCAGTCGGGTTATTGTACCCACTTCCCATTCCCACTAAGGTTTGGGATGATATTGCTATGGATTTTATTACTAGCCTTATACCCTCTAAAGGATACACTGTTATTCTGTGGTTATTGTTCGGTTTTCTAAGTATGCCCATTTTGGTTCACTCAAGGCCATATTTACTTATGCCCAAGTGGCTAATTGTTCTTGTAAATTGTGGTTAAGTTGTATGGTTATCCATCTTTCATTGTTTCTGACCATGATAAGGTTTTTACAAGTTTATTTTGGAAGCACTTATTCAAGTTGTAGGGAATTAAACTCTCCATGAGTTCAACTTATCGTCCTTAAATGGATAAACAATCAAAGGTTTTAATTCGATGCCTTGAAATGTATTTAAGATGCTTTGTTTCTAAACAACCTCGTTTATGGCTACAATTCCTTCCATAGACTGAATATTGGTATAATTATTCCTTTCACACAGCTATTGGCATGACTCCCTTTAAGATTTTATATGGATGCGATCCTCCATCACTCCTTCCTTATGCAGCTCACGATGAAACTCCCTTTGATGTGTGTGAACTACTACAACATCATGATCAAATTTTATCTTCTCTCAAGGAACTTTTACAGCATGCACAAGCTCGAATACTTAAATTTACCAATCTCAAACATACAAAGGTTGACTTCCTTATGGGAGAATTTGTTTTTGTTAAGCTGCAACCATACTAGCAAAACAATGTTAAGCTTGAAAAAAATCAAAACAGTCTATTTACGGTATACGAGTCTAAACAAGTCTTCATCATATCTAAACTTCCCATACTTTTCTTTCCATTCAAACATATCTAAACAAGTCTTCAAACATCAATGCTTCAATAAGGTTCGTGCATATGCCAACTCTCTAGAAGTTCTACTTATAATCTTGATTGATTGCAAAATGAATCACCATTTGATCTAAAGTGAGAAATTTAGTGCTTGTTTGGATTAACAGTAGGAGGTACTTTTCCAATATGATTTACGGTATACGAGGTAAGTTTATAAGAAGAGTTTTATCTCGACTTGTGTGAACGAGCTTTTCCACTGCTTTCTCAAGCAGGCCCTAATCTTCACAAACTACTACATTGTAGTGAATTATGTACCACGCAAAGTAAATATTTGTTTGGATTAACGGTAAAAGCTGCTTTTGCAACATAATTTATGATATATGAAATAAGTATGTGAAAAGAGTTTTATTTCGATTTGTGTAAATGTACTTCTTGAACATTATCTCAAATAGGCACTAATTCAATACGTTGACCCCCTCACAAAGGAGGCCCACCAGTATGCTAAGTGTAAATGAAGAGCTAGTCCTCTTACCCAACCCTCACCCTTACGGGCAGACAGAACCTAGTTTTATGAGGTTTCTTTTGTTTTGTTGGTAATGTTGATCTCAAGTTTTAACTTTTAATCTTTGCCATGTAACTGACGGTTAGGAATTTCTATAAACCAAGGGATGAGATCAATTATTAACATGAGAATGACATGGCACAATGTGAGACGTTGGATTGCATGAGCAGTTGCAATTCGCCCTATGCTTGCGCTGTGCAGAGATGCGCATGAAGATGACAGCGTATCCAGATGCCTCAGAAGACAACTGACCCACTCCCATACATACACTGCTGAGAATAGCCCCTTCATTAATGACCTTCCTTTTATTGAACCATACCATACTTTCCCAATATTTATTGTGACAACCCAAAACACCCACCAAAAAGTTTCAGGTACCTCGTTGCCTTTTCTCTTGTAAACTACTCGTAGAACAGGAAACAAAAAATAATACAACAAATAAAAACCGTTGAACGTTTATTTTTCGTTATTGCGAGTGATGGGACGGAAGGCCTGCTTTACACTTTAAGCTTTGTGCGTTAAATCCACAATTGGGCCTCCTCGTAAATCTCCCCTGCCACATTCACAAAAAAACGCGCGCACGTGTTACCCTTCATCCCAAACAAAACCCATGCAAACAAAAATTAAGCCATCATCACTTTGTTTTACTTTTACCCTTTAACTTCAAACTTTTTTCTAATTTATTTTCCCTCTCACCAAATTTTTCCCTCTCACCAAATTTTAGCACTATATACTATAAAGCCCCCATGCATTTTTTTTTAAAAAAAATGAATTCTCACTAAACAGTCATCCCATGGGACTGAAGAATGATGCAGCAAAAAGAAAAAGAGACGAGTCTTTAAACAGGAACAAAGTGAGTGAGATGGATCCTATGAAATTGGGCCAACCAATCAGGAAAGGGGCCCACTCCCCATTTTTTGGCACGCATTATCCATTCATCATATCCCCCAAAGAAAAGAAAAAAGGGAGCAAATTTCATTAAATATATTTTTATGATCAGTATTTTCTAATATCAGAAAAAAGAGTTCATACCTGCGTTCTGGGCCGTTGATCAGCGTTGACTTTCCTAACTTGATATCTAATCTTCTTGGAGAAGAGACGTGTACGGCGCTTTTCTTTGTATCGCATAACGCTGGCCTCTCTCGTCACCCCTCCTTCTCCACTCTCCCACAACAAGTCTATCTGTGCCAGCCGTGCCTGTCCCAAAAAAAAAAAAAAACTATTTTAGCTATGAAATTTCAAAACAATTATTATTCATAAAAAATATAAACATATACATTAACTCATGGTCGAAGAAAATAAGAAGTTTTAATGTCAAGTTGTGGTTGATAGGAGTGAGGCAAAATCTGTGGGAGCCAGATGGTTGTTGAAATGAAGGGCACCTAGATTTCTATTTTTCAGAGATAATGATCCTTTTTTCTTTTCTTTTTTGCAAATTTCCAATGATGATTTTAAAATGTAAAAATACTGCCATTTCAGTTTACTCTTAATCTAAATTTATCATCATTAAGTTTAACTTAGATATTATTATGTCACAGAATAAATAAATCAAGAAAAAATGACATTCTTTTGTGCATGAGAAGATTTGAAAATTGGAGCTTCAACTTAGATCTCAGTTTATCCTTAGGGTGTGTTTGGTTTGGGGAGGGAGTGGGGAAATTACAATTTTAGACAAAAAAACCTAAAATTTACCCTCTTATTTTTTTTAAAATTTTGGGTTCTTGCCCAAAATTTACTTTCTCATTCTTTTTAAATTTTGGATTCCCACCCACAATTTAAATTCCTTCAACACCCTCCCATTCCCTCCCACCCCTCCCCTCAAATCAAACACACCCTTACTGTCAAAATGTTAGTTTTCTACATTGCATTTCAATAACAATGAAATAAAATGGCCAAGAGTTGGCATTATTAAGAAATTAATTTGAGATTATTTTATGGGAAATCCACTCATTTATCATGTTTATGTCCTGTGTTAAGAATGTAATGTTTCTAAATATATGTTACTAATATATAATTCAACGGGGCCACAAATAGGGTCCAAGAGAAGGGAATAAAAAAATTATACCCCAAAGTTCTACAACATGCACGGAAAATTTTATAACTACAATCAACACACATTTTATAATATCATAATAAGTTAAAAACCATGTGAGAGCTAATATCACACTTTAAATAAAAGCAAATCCCCCATAAAGATGCATAAAGTGCATATCCTTTATAATTATTGTTATTATTTATTAGCCGAGAAAGGCTAATTTTGTTTGGTTAGGAGAATCCAGCTTAGTGTGTGTTTGGTTAGGCTTATATTTAGATAATAAGTCCTTATTACGTAAGCCAAAATAAAATTCCTCTCACATACTTACCTCGTATACCGTGAATCACGATTTATAAACACTTATTGCCCAAAAATAAACTATTCCAAACCAACACTAAGATATTGAGAAACATACCGCGATATCATTTCCGGGCACGTCGGAGGCGGGACTGTCGCCGGTGAAAGGTGAACTCCGGTCAGACCAAGCATTCAAAACCTCGTTGTAATTCAATTTCAACAGTAAACCAGAATTCGATTTCGCCTTCGGAGTCGAACTCTCCTTCGGCAATTCCGGAATCTTCGATTCGATGTTCGTCAGCTTTTCCACCTTCTTCGTCTTCTTCTTTTTCTTCTCCGGTGAAACAGATGCCGGCGGCGTAATCTGTTTGATTTTCGGTGAGATTTCAAGCATATTGACAACGGCGGGAAAGCCCCAACAATAATTCCCTTCATCGACTCCACGGAGAGCACGTAGCCGGAAATCGAATTTCCCGCCAAAATTAAATCCCGTCGAATCCACAGTCTGGGGATTCACGTGTTCGTCGTGACAAGACGCGCCGTGTGAATCCTCAGCCCTGCTTCCCATGATGCTATCGATTCCCTCTCCGAGTTCCTCATCGAGAATCGATTCAGCATCAAAATTTTCTTGGAAGTCGTCTTCGAATTCTAGAGTAGTATTCACTCGTGAGCTAATCTCCCCCGGACTCTGGCACGCCTTTTCTGTTAGATTAACCGCTTTGGGCTCCACCGGAAAATTACCAGCAGCCTTCTGTTGGATTGGTTGGTGTTGAATTAGGAAAGAGGAGGTATCAAATACTTGAAAAGGGAAAAACAATTCTGACGATTCATCCGCAAAATTATCGGTTGTTTTGGTGAATTTGCCTGGTTTTTTTAGGCTATCGGAGGGGAAGAGATTTGGGTAAGCTGTGGAAAGCGTTGCAGCAGCTTCATTGTAAGTTTGATTGGGTCGCTTTCGAGGGGTTCGAGATTTGCGAGTGGAGATAGCAAGTGGAGAATCACTCGATTCCGAGATGGTTGAAGAAGGAGAAGAAGATGTATGCGAGGTTCGGGTCGACGTGGATGGAGATTTGACAAAATTAAAATCGAACCCATAAGTTCTTTCACTAGCTCCGCTTAAACACGCAGACATTTGTGAATGGAAGAAGCTCAAAACAGATTAGATATTGAAGGTCATTCAAACTAATTCAAAGCATTAGAAAGAAAAAGACTTGAGTCAGCATGCAGAATTCAAGAACACCAAGAGTTTCAGGGGATTAAATTAAACCCAGAGAGGCACAGGGAAAAGCTCAGAACAATGAAACATGCTTCATTTTCTCCAGACCGATAGTGAAGTGGTGGGAGTAAAGCGAGAAGCGCCTGGTAGAGGGAAGGAAATAAAAAGGTACAAAACCCTAAACCCAAAAAGTACAGGGGAATAAAAGGTGTTGGCGGTGGTGGCCTTGTTTATTTGGGGGAAAAATCAAAAGAAATAGAACTCTGAA
This sequence comes from Inga oerstediana, assembly GCA_963210345.1. Classification (NCBI taxonomy): domain Eukaryota; kingdom Viridiplantae; phylum Streptophyta; class Magnoliopsida; order Fabales; family Fabaceae; genus Inga; species Inga oerstediana. Next base: position 55,636,700 of record OY723407.1, on the reverse strand, counting down.
TGAGAAATGAGGGAAAAAGCCAATAAGTTTACGAATATGATTGAAGTGGAACACCCAGAACCACACAAAATAAGTAAAATCAAGTAGTAGTAAAAAAAAAAAAAAAATTCCCTCCCTTCCTTGCCTTATTGATGCAGGAACCAAAATTTGATGACATACACTGCTACCAAGTAGAAAACCCTAAAAACAAGATCATTCCAAAATCACAGAGCCCCAGGAAATGGAACACCCAACCCAGCATTGAAGAGAGAGAGAGAGAGTATAGGTCACGGGGGAAAACAAGCGTAGAAGAGAAAGCACCGTTTTAGAATCTTTTTTCAGATTTTCTTTTTAGAACCTCATCTCCAACCTTATATTAAAAAAATTAAATGATCTAAATTTTATATCTTTTAAAATTATTATTTTAAATATAAATAAATAAATTTAGATTATTAAAACATGATTTATATAATTCATAATTATAATATAAATAAAATTAATTAAAAAAATTGATTTAAAAAACCCAATAGTCATAATTTTTTAAAAAATATTAAATCTTTATCATCTATTTTTTAATCTAAGGTGGAGATGAGATTATAGGAATAAGTGTTAAAAAAATATTAAATCACAGGCGGTGTGTATGGACAAGGGAGAGAGACTATAGAGAAGAGAGAGAGGGAGAGAGAAGCGAAGTGACTGGGCAGAGTGAGGGAGGTGGGAGAGATGAAGGATGGAGATGATTGCTATGTTTGGTTGGACTTATTTTTGGATAATAAATCCTTATTACGCAAGTCGAGATAAAATTACTCTCACATACTTACCCCGTATATCGTGAATCACGATTTATAAGCACTTATTGTATTCGTTTGGAAGAGCTTATTTTTGGATAATAAGTGCTTATAATTCGTGATTCACGGTATACGAGGTAAGTATGTGAGAGGAGTTTTTTCTCGGCTTGCGTAAATTGGGTTTATTTTCTCAAAATAAGCTCTCCCAAATATACCTATTACCTAAAAATAAGTTATCCCAAACAAAGAAAGAGACAATGCCAGGTTTCTGCTGTTCCGAATGTGGGACCATCTCATTAAGCTCTTTTGGCTTTCTTACTTTCTCTTGCTTTCCTTTGTTTTTTTTAACCTGTTCAGTTATTTTAGTTTACGATGCCGTTTTACTAAAATATCCTCTGCTTTCCCTGTTGCCTCTTCTGATTACTCTTGCCTTTAATTGTATCTATGCCTGAAAATAATTGATGGTTGATGTGTTGTTATTATAGTTGCTGCTAAGTTTTTTTCAACGAATTTGCACCAAACAAGTTTTATAACGAGTCCAAAGTATGGCAAGGAAAGAAACAAATATTGAATTTCAGATAATATTGAAAATGAAAATGATTGAATTGATGTGGTGAGGCGGCAACTTTTATTCGTACATGTAAGTGTGATCAGCGCTCTTGCAACGTTCAAAATAATAATGGGATTTGCTACCATGGTTACTGTTGGACTCGTGTGAAAAAAAATATTTTAGGTCGTTCGATGAATTATAAGATATTTTAAGGTGTTTTACACACTTAAAAAAATATTTCAAGATATTAGATAAATAATAAAATACTTCAAAATTTTGGAAACATTTAAAGAAATATTTCAAATGTTGGATGCATCTTAACTCTTTTTAAAATTATTATTATATTTTTAATTAAATATAATTTTTTATTTTTGGTTTCCCATAGCATAGCAGTTCATCTAAACGCGGTGGCACCTACTTACATTACTTTCTAAATATGTAAATTGAAGGTGAACGTACTCAACCTTTATGTTTAGGTTTTAAGGTAACAAAATCTTTATAGATTTTTAGGTGTAAGAATGAAGTCACTGAATCAATTATTCAACTCTAACCTGAGGATGTTAATTTAATTCTTTGTACGAGTGAAGAAGAATATCGCTTACTTTTAAATCTTTTGCTACAAGACTTCAGTAAAAGTTTAACGAACACATTTAAAAAGTATACATATAATTAAAAAATGTAAAGGAAATTTCAGACGAATGATTTTCTAGAATTAGAACAGACTTTATAGCTATATTATAGAGTATTTATAAATTACCTATTACTATGGTCTTTTAAAAGATTGTCTATTTTTTTAAAATAAAATTACTGCTAAATATTCCAGATATTTATTAGTTTCATTTATTCTTTTAGTTCTTGTTTTGAAAATTTTTAGTTTTATAAAATTATATATTTAAATATATGTAAAACATTATTTATTATGAATTTTAAAAATCTTAAACAATCAAAATCAAAAGTTGATCGAGGCTCTTTAATCTCTGTAAGACAACCAAAGGAAAATTAGGCGCGTGAGTATGTTCTAATAGGGAGAAAGGTGTCTCCATTGACCTCCCTCTCTATTTACTCTCCATTTATTGTCTCTACCATTAGATCAACTTTTAATGGTTGAGATTTAATTATATATTTTTATTATATTTAAAATTATAGTAATATTTTTATACTATCATTAAATCTCAACCATTAAAAGTTGATCTAATGGTAGAGATATTAAATGGAGAGTAAGTGGAGAGGGAGGTCAATAGAAACACTCTTCTCCTCTTCTAATAACCATATTCGCATTACTGCCATCAAGATTTTGTGGCTCAATGACATCAAACTCTTTTTATTTTTAAATTCTTTCGTAAAAGTGAGATGGTAAATTATAACCCTATGAAGAAATAGTGAATATGTCGTTGCTCAGTTGTGTAAGCATAGAGTATATCATTTGTTCATAATAGTATTTGACATGTTGTTAGGGAAAATTATTGTGAGATCTCAACTCTCAAAGAAAAAATTAATAACAACAACATTTAAATGATAAGTGAATAATATGGACTTATTATTAATTCTTACATTAAAACTTGTCATTACATGTTACTACTATCTTTAATCCCTAATATAAGATTTTATTTTGCGGTTACATTCATTTCTTTGGAGTAATTTTCCCTTACCATTACTGTTAACTAGGCAAACCCACGCCATGGGCATATAAGAGGCCGGATATTTATTAATGTGTTGTTATGTAAAAAATCACTTAGATTTTAAATAATATTTTGTAGTATGGAATACACTATGACTCATATAAAGATATATATATATATATATATAGGTAGAGGTGTGATGCTATAGCAATTTTAACTTTTATTTTTCAACGTGCACATAAAATACTTAAAACTACTTTATATAGAAAGTCGTAATTAATTTATTGGATCCCCTATATTTTCTATTGAGAAGATACCCTAAATATGCACATTTGCCACATTTTTATATTTATAATTATAGTATTATATCAATTCCTGTTAAAGATCTATAGGGGAATAATCAAAATATTAAATTAAATATTTACTAAATATTAATATTGTATAACTACCTTCGCCATTATCTATCTTTCATAACCGCCTTTCATTATTATTATCCTTTTTTATTTTATTTTAATGTTTTGAGCCTATCAATTTGCTAATGTGTCGACCAACAAGACTTTTCCTGCTCAACTTTTATATACTCCCTTCGGTCCACAATATAGAGCACCTCTAGAAAAAATACATGGTTCAGGATATAAGTCACCTTCATTTTAATTAATGCTCGTTTTCCTATTTTGCTCCTGTGATTAATACTCAGTTTCCAACTTTACCCATGCCACTCATTATATCCCCTTAAGCACATTTCTCAAGAAGAGTAAAAGTGAAAAATATTTATATTTTAAGACATATCAAATGACTTAACTGTCATTTCTTATTTCATGTAATATAGTATAAGTATCATATATTATGAACAAAAAGGAATAGTGAAAATAGTTAAGATTGGGTTATGAAGATAGGGATATCGCTAGCATAGTAATTTGTTGAAGATGCCATAAACATGGACAAAAGAGCTCGTTGTGGGCGTAGTACGATTCGAAGGCAGGCGGGGTCACAGCAATAATAGGGCCCGCAAAGCCTCGTACGGGGTTTCTGGAGAAGGTATCTTATCTGCTGAGGTGGCATAATATGATTGGGGGCCCTAGATTCTTATTAGGGCTTACGTGGAAGAGGCGGTTAAGGAACTAGTTGAGAATTCACGTGTATGAAGGTAAGAGGTGGCCTTTTGGATCCTCTCCTGTCAGTAATTATTTGAGCTTCTCTGGTGTCTTTCGCCTCTTATCTACAACTACAGCTATGCCACCCCACCCTCTTTATTTTGTCCTCCAACACCTTTTAATTGTGTAGAAAATATAAGACCACATTAATTTAATAAATTTATTTTAAAATATAATTCAAAACATACGCATATTTGATGAGAACAAATAATTTTAAATCTTTTTAATTGGCTACATTATTTATAATTATCTGGACTCTGGACTATATGTAACATTTAAAACTTAACATTGAAACCTGATTCGTACATTTACATAGAAAGTTTGAGAAGGTTATATGCACATAATAATAAAGTTTAGAGTGATATAATAGTATCTTGATAGTTAGGTTATTCGCCCTGATTTAATTTAAAAGTTTGTGAAGGTTTATTATTAAGCTTTAATTTTAAAAGTTAAGAGGATTATTTGTCCATTATGATATAAAGTTTATGAAGTTTCATATGATTTAACCTTTTTTATCTTGTGTAAAACCTGTTAAACATCTTTTATAAAAAAACTGGAGGGATTATGGAGTATCTTTAATACTAATAATACTGAGTTAATCTAGTAGTGTAAAGCCCTGTTAAACTTTTTTGAATCTCTAATTCAAGTCATAAAGGAGACTCTATGTTAGGAGGGTAACTACAAACCTCAAACCAGATACCAAATGATAATATAAAAAAATGAGTATCTTTATTCATAAAAAGATACCGTGAAATAAAATAATCCTATTACACTATATATATCGACCTTCTCCTCTCCATACTGACATATTTTTTATTATAAAAGTAGTGGATTGAATAATAACAATTTGATTACAGGATCAACATAAAACATAATTTTAATTTAATTTCATGATTTATGATTTTGCTTGATAGTCCTTCTAGTTATGTTTCTAAATTTTCATTAACAAATATGATGAATGCTTTCTAAGTTCACAGGAAAAATCAGTTAATTCGGTTATTGACAAATTAATTTTTTTCATGTTGAATTGGTTAACTCCTTTTATCTGCAAGCGTTGGCGTTATTCGGGTATTGAATCTTGATAAACTTTTTTGTTATTTCAAATTCAAACTTACACTTTTGCCAGAGGGAATCAAGTGCATGCTGACAAATTAGATTTTCAGAGACCCATGCGGACTCACATCCATTATCCATAATTTTACAGTACACACGTGAGTAGAAGACAGATAAATAATTTGTAGATATTAATAAGAGTAGTTAAATTAGTTACATTTCAAACCTTTTTTTTTTATAGATAAATAACTGAACTACCGTTATGAATATTGTCGTCATATGAATCTTACATATTATTAGGGCCAATTTTACCCAATGCCATTGAGAGGGGCGATGTCTAAGGTGAAATACACAGAAGTATTTTATAGATTAATGTTAAAACAAAAATTATACTCTCTCAAACCCTTAGTATAAGAGTCAATTGATTTCTGTTGGAGAAGTTAAAGAACATAAATAAGTTAGATTAAAGTATTTATATTTATTATTTTTCTCTAAATTTTTTTTTCCTGATTTAAAATTTAGTAATACATTATATATACTGTGATAAAGTAATTTATTTTGTTTTCTTAGTCTCTTAAGGAAAAAAAATCAACAAGTTCTTATAAAAGAATGACACCTGAAAATTATAAAGACTGAATATTAAAACAAGTTTGAAAAAAAAAACATTAGAACCAGAAATAATATTGAAGAATAATGTATGTATACAAAATATTCAATAATATTGTTCCATTTGTAGGAAACACACTTTCAATTATATTTAAAGAAAAAAATAATGTTGGGATGCTACGCCCAAATAATAGTGCTCTTTTGGGATAGCTTATTTTTTAGTAATAAGTGCTTCTAAATCGTGATTTACAGTATACGAGGTAAGTATATGAGAGGAGTTTTATCTCGACTTACGTAATAAGTGCTTATTGACCCCCAATAAGCAATACCAAACACATACATATTAAAAAGGGATATATCCGGAGTCAAAAATAAAGTGACGTAAGTATGCTTGGGGGCATTTTTAAAGAGTTTATAAGTATTTTTCACATAAATTGAAACAAAACTTTTTTTATCTGCTTATCTTATATATTATAAATTACAATTAAAAAATTATTTTTAAAGACATCCATCCTATTTCAAAAAATACAAATACAGTAGCATTATGAGTAAGATATTCTTCTGCTACCGCGCTTCCAGACTAGGCGTGTGTTCGGATAGGCACTGAAAAGCGCTTATTTACCCAAAACCAAGGTTTTGGAAAAAATTCACTGAACACCTCAAAAAAACGCACAATCCCGTTTTCTGATCAAAACCATGGTTTCAGCATGAAATCATGGTTTTGTCCATAAGCTGATTTTTTTGGATTTTCATGCTATGTGGGCCCCACAGCCTATTTCTTATTGGTTCTTTTTCATTGTGGGTCCCACACCAGACACTCTCTCTCTTCTGTTTTTTTTTTCAAAAAAATTTCACAGTTTTTCTCATCTTGTCTGTCACTTTATTTTTTTTTAAAGATTTTAAAATTTTAATACTCCCTCTTATCTTTAATATAAGATCTATTTATATAATTTAATTATATTAGAAAAATTAGTTAAGTTAATTAACATTACATATGGACAAATTTATTTTATTTTTGATATTAATTATGAAATTTAATGTTAAATAATGGATTAAGATGCATCATTTTTAATGCCGTTAGGGGTTTTAATTGTTCATTTTTAATTGTTCATTGTTATTTGTTCATATTCTAAAATTTATTTGTACCAAATGCCCCTCAGGAAAAACTTGACTGTTAAATTTGGACTTCAACCCTTAAATAATACATAAAATATAATATTATTCTTTACATGTAATTATCATAAAAGTTAATGTCCTTTTTAGTCATTTGACCATGAAAAAAAGCTATTATGCTAAAATCATCCAAACACTCTCATTTTATTAAAATCACTTTTTTCCATAATCTATTCTCCAGAAGCTATTCTCCATTTTTTCTCCAGAAACTATTCTCCAAAAACTAATAAGAACACACCCTAATATTGAAACTTGAAAACAATGATTGTTGCGTTGTTTTTCAGGAAATTGTCCCTTTCTTTCTAGATATTTCCTCAAAATATCCCACCTGTTCGAGTATTTCCGGTATATTCCCCAAAATATCAAATCATTCTGAGCTACACATGTCAATTTTTCCCAATTAAATTAACTATTCACGGAAACCAACAACTAATCCCTATGCAATCAGAAAACAATTAGTTTGTATATTATTCAAACTAATTAAATTCTGATCGGTTACTGAATTAATTAGGGTATTGGGATAAAAGTTAGTAGATCAAACTGAAATTAGACCAAAACTAACCTGGGGCTAAACCCGTAAAAAATTAAAAATTTTAGAACTACCAATATAAAATTCTAAAATAAAAAGTGATTAAAAAGAATACAGAACCAGACCAATTTAATAACTGGTTCGCCTGTTTCCGGTATTTAAAAACAATGATATTATCTCTCTATCTATCTTTATTACTCTCCCTCTGTCTATGCACGCACACATTGTACATGCATACACACTATAAATAGGTAAGCAAGTCTGCCTCGGGGGTGTTTGGACATACGATTTTTATTTACATAAAAAATATTGAATATTTTGATTATTTTCTATTCGATTTAATTACTGTTGATATTTTCTTAAAATATTTTATTATTTTTTTAATATTTTTTTTAGTTATGGGCTTAAATTTTGTATATTATCAAGAATTTGTCCAATTCAAGAATGCAATATGCTCATAAAAATAAAAACCTCCCATTTTTATTCCCATGGACAAAGATAAAGATGTTGGAATTTTATCAATAAAATATTGTACACACACGTGAAGTTGAATATATCACATAAAATTAAAAAATTAAGTAATAAATGAATAAAAAAATTAATCATAAAAGCTAAAAATTGTAGTGTGTGGAGAAGGCAAGAGTGGACGTGGCCAATACTAGATTATAGAAAAAGAAGTACCTACTGATAAAATCGTTGACGTTTGGTAGGATCTTATCTTTACCCTCATTGGTGACTTGGAAACCTCAGAGCCATTGAAGAATGAAGGTGGATAAACCCTAATATTTAAAAAATGTTTCTTCATAATAAATGTATGCTTAGCATGTGACCCTAAAATCTTCAATGACCAATTAATGCCCGGCTTGCTTCTCATGTTATCAGCATAAATAAACTAAATAACTAGGGATAATATTTCCATAATAAACCTATAATAATATTACACCGTATCTTATTATTATTTTCTACTATAAATATATAACACTCTTCTAGTTGCTAATGTAAGATCTGATTACTTAATTTGATTATATTCCTCTGATTCTTATTATGAAACATATTTAAAAAGTTAGTTAAATTAGTTAATATGATATTTTTTTATTCTGAAACATTCCAATTATTTTTTTTTAATGTTCTCCCTCTCTCTTTTAGTAGATTATTGTTGTGTGAATATTAATATAAAATTATAGTTTTTACATTATTTAAACAAGATAAGTAGGCCTATGCAGTGCATAAATATAAAGAAATTGTCACATCATTTAAGATCTGTTTATAATGAGATTGGATGTAATAAAATTATACTACCTCTAGTCCTAAATATAGGACATAGTTTGTAGTGTAATTACACTACAAACTATGTCCTATATTTAGGACCGGAGGGAGTATTTAATTTTGGCGATGATTCATAACGATTTAGCACTAGCTAGATGATGATTTAAGAGAAACACATAGTATTTGTTTCCATCAAGACACGCAACTTTGGTAGTACTGAGACTAATTCCATTCAATTAGTATACTAGTTAAAAATATTTATATTGAAGAACATTAATCAATATTCTGAAATTTAATGTAAAATCATGAGTTGTAATTTTATGAAAATTATCTAGAATCTCATGCACGCACACACTATCGTTTAAGATAGATTCAAGCCACCATAAACTCTAAAGAAAAGCAAGAAAAAAGGAAAAATGTTTACCGTATAAAAATGAAAATAAATATTTAAATTAAGAATGTTAGTTAAGTTAGTTAATAACTAATATGTGAAATATTGTTAAAAAATAGTACTCCCTCCGGTCCTAATTATAGGATAATATTTAGGAGTTGATTTTGGTCCTAATTATAGGACAAAGTTTTAATTTTTGTCAATTTCTTCCCAAAATACCCTAATTGATACTTTCTCAATAATAATAAAACACAATAATAATTTTATAGTACACCTATGTATTCTATAAAGTAAGTAATACTTGCAATTCATTAATATCGCATACACTTCAATTCTACTGTTTCTTTTATTTTATAAGAATAAAGGGTAAGAAAATCAATTTAACACTATCAACGTCTTCATCTCTATTTTTAAAAATTGTAACTTTCCTTTTCTTTAATTCCACTCAAATCAAACCGACATAACTCCATTTTAATGACTAGTAAGATCACTTGCTTTACATCAAGGCAAGTGATTAATATGAACAGAACATGATTTCTTGTATGTATTAAATAAGGGCATTTTAGGAAAATAAATAAGATTAACTAATTTAACTACCATTCTTAATTTCTCCAAAGTTAGGTAAATATGTCCTATAATTAGGACCGGAGGGAGTATTATATAAAATATATATTATATTTAGAACTAATATCAACTCCTCAATTAGGTCATTCATTAAGAGTTGGAGATGTAATAGTTATACTGAACAAAAAAATGAAGTGGTTTTAAGAACTGAGTGTGTTTATATTAAAACTTAGAAGGGTTCTGCTTTTACATTGAGTAGCATAAATATATTGTCATTTTTTTGCACTAGGATTTGTTATTACATACTGCTTAATTGTTGTTAAACCTTTTGGTGATTACTTCCTTGAGACCTAATATTAACTTCCCCAATGAAACACGTTCAAAGATCACAGCTTTATGAACAAAAAGATCGGTGCAATATTTCTGATTTAAGTCTGTTATTAGCATTGAAAGCGATAGGGACTCAATGAAACCTGAAAAAAAAGGGTCATAAAAGCTGTGAGAAGCAAAATGCTCTACTCACGTGTGGTGATCAGAATGCGGCCAATTAATCTGACAATGAAGAAGAACATATAATTTTAATTTGAATATTGCTACAATGCCTAAATCAAGCCAGAACTAATTTCCATTTGTCGGCCTCACAATAGAACATCCCATTTCAAATATTATAGAAGACAATTAATACAATTTTTGACACAGAAAAATCCACTTGCAGCACATTTTAGAGGCATACTCCACAAGATTGTTGCATTAAAGAAGACTAAACCATGGTTGACAAATGTTTGTCCAGTTGATAATTAGGTTAGCTCATAACCATAAGATTGTAAATTCAAATTCCACTAATATGAGAATCATGTTGGTGCATTGGCAAAAAAAAAAAAAAAAACAGAGAGAATTATTTTGGTGGACGATCTATAAGTATCTCTTTAAACTCTTTAAGTTTAGAGGTTTGCCTTGATCTTAACGAGCGCCTGGAACTCAATTCACTTGTACTTTTCTAAAAACAAAAAATTAAATTGTAGCAATAAATAAAGAAGAGAATACTATGTTAGTTCAATTTGGTAAGGTAGAAGAAAGAAGGGACAGAAAGAGACTGTGATTTTTAGGGCATGGAGACTAGAAATCTGTGGAAATAGGGTTAAATTCGACTCATTTTATTCCAATAAGTGACCTTTGAGGGTTTGGTTGGGCCACCATGCATTCACATGTGTCACCTTTAGAACTTGAGTCACTATCTCACACAGCAAGCCATTTGGTGAACACAAAGCAACAACACTCATGTTGTGTTTGGGACCATATCCTCGTCCACATTCCTTTTTCAAACATATATGGAGAACCATGAATTTTACTTTATACAATTTCATCCAATAAAACACTTACAACTTCTTCCTGTCCCATTTATTCCGTGTTCCATAATGGGGTTTATCCCTTTTTTGAAAACCTCAACCATCTTATGTTATACTCTTCTTCTTTTTTTTTAGGACATTTTTTTCTCATACTCCTTTGGTTTTTGATATTTATCTTATTTGATTAGATTAAAAAAGTTAGTTAAATATGACATGTTTTTTTCAAAGCACCATAATTACATTTTAAAACACTATAATTATCTTCTTTAATTCTTTCAATCTCCCTCTTACTTGATTATTGTTGAGGGAGCCACTACTACAAAAAACGCTTTTAACGTCTGAAAATAAGGGGACATCTATGTGAGCGACGTAGTAAAAAATGGCAATAACGTCCGCAAATAAAAGGACGCCTAAGGTCTGCACTTTAGACGTCCCTATTTTAAAAAGGGACATCTAAAGTCCCATTCTGACATTTTAAACTTCCCCATTTTAAAATGGGGACGTCTAAAGTGCTTTTTTCTTTTTAAAAAAATCGTTTATATTACAGATCTGGACTAAACAGTATTTAAAATCAGAAATTATAAATCATCGTCAATAAAATTATAGATATAGTATCTGAACTCCAAATCCAAAATCTACACAATAATAACTCCAAAGCTGAAATCTCATAGGCAGAAGATGAAAATAATAAGAGGAATCAGTTACAAAAAACTTATCTCCTATTATTGAAATTCATTTTCTCATAATAATGAATAGAGAAGAGCGATAGGGAGATATGAACCTCGTTTTCTCGGTAGGAACGTGGCCATGAAGCATGTTTCAGAGTCTCGATCTACAAGTCATAACGACACGAGTTATAAGATAAAATAAAAGGGAAATCCAAAGAAAAAGAGAGAAAGAAGATAAAATAATAAAAAATGGTAAGAAAGCAAAATAGATTTGGAGGTGAAAAAAAGAGAGAGAAAGGAAGAAGCAAGAGTTAAAAAGAGCATATAAAGAAGAAGAAGCAAGAGTTAAAAGGCGTAGTGGCACTACAAAAAAAAGGTATTTTGTAGCGGTGCAATTGTAGCGGTTATATTAAACCACTACAAATTATAGTATTTGTAGCGGTTTTCACCTAAACCGCTACAAATTTGTAGCGGCAAGGTTTTTTGTAGCGGTTTCCTACAAAAAACCGCTACAAATTTAGCGCGAAATTCCCGCCAAAACTTGTAGCGGTGATTTTGTAGCGGTTAATGCACAGAAACCGCTACAATATTCCTACTTATAGCAGTTACAACAACAGAACCGCTATAAAATACCAAAGGTCAGAATTTTGTAGCGGTTATGCCCCTATAACCGCTACAGAATTTCAAGAGTCTCGACATTTGTAGCGGTTCTGGGCAATAACCGCTACAGAATTTCAAACGTTGTGAACTTTTGTAGCGGTTATTATAGAATCGCTATAAATTTAATTATTTGTAGCGATTAGAGTAGCGGTTATTTTAATAACCGCTACTAATATCTGGCCTATTTAAACCCCCACGTCCTTCATTTCTCCTTTTGCTCATTTTGTTTCCTGAGGTTTCTCTGAGTGATTTCTTCGAGATTTAAGCGTTCAGACGTTTCTATAGGAGTTTTTGCTCAGTATTTCTCAGTATTTGCACTTGAGGTACGTATATAACACGTATTTTTATTTATATTTGTATTTTTATTATATTTTTGCATAATAATGTGACTAATTTTTTTGTTTAATTTTTACAGTTGATATGGCTTCAGGACAGGATAAAGGGAAGGCCCTTGAGGTCCCCAGACTGATTTTACGGGGTAGCAGCAGTCGGGCAGGGGGCAGAGGGAGGGGGCAGCGCGCAGGCAGGGCTACCGCGGCATCTCAGCCCATCCCCCCACAGGCACCGTAGACGATCTCACAGGCGACGACCGCACCAGAGGTGCCTGAGGTAGAGAGGCCAGAGATTAGCGTTGAGGACTTCCTCAACGAGGAGGAGTTCGAGATCCCGATTGGGTTCAAGGAGATGGAACAGTTCCTCGATGAGGAGGACGCTCGGGAGCAGAACAACCCACGAGGGTCGTCTTCGCGGTCTACTGGGTTTGAGGTGCAGGTCGAAGGTAAATTAAGTTTTTAATTTAGTAAATTATTTATTTAAATTAGAAATATTAACTTTGAATTGTAATTTATCTAACGTGCGGTCAACTGTGCAGATGAGCAGGGGAACGTGTCGACGAGGAGGCTGGATGTGGCCGATCTGAACAGCATGGACCGGACCCTGCGAGTTATAGTGCCGTGGAATGAGGGCACTGACCAGCCGATCCACAATGGGGGTCACCTACTCAACCGCTTCCTGAACGACCTGGGAGCAAATTGGATGCGGTTCCCCCTTCACTTCCCGACGTGGAGGCACGTTCCGAGGGGGCAAAGGACCAGGCTTGGGAGGAGATGGTTCAGGTAATTAAAACTATTTAATTAATATTTTTTGTAATTAATTCTATTTATTTATTTTTTTAAATTATGATTTTTATAATTATTGATATTTAAATAATTTTTTTTCAGCTGCAGTTTGCCGTCCGGGCCAACCGGAAAAGGTATGCCCTTGTGAAGATGGGCGATGCATGGAGGAATAGGAGGAACCGTCTCTTCCACAGGGTGGATAAGGACGGGACGATGCCTCTGGAGCAGCTGATCGAGAGCGTCCTGGACGGCGTGCCGCCGAACGACTGGGCGCGTTTCATCCAGTTCAGAAGGAGCCCTCAGGCGCAGGTAATATATTTATTAGATTTTTGATATATAATTTTGTAATTGTTAAATATTAAATTATAATTTCAATTTAATTTGTATTTAATTTTAAATTATAATACATTTAATTATTTATTTTTCCAGGAGCTTTCTCAGAGGAACACCGAGATCCGGGTGCAGCAGACGATCCACCACACAGCAGGATCGAAGACCTTTGCTGTGACCTACAGCGAGCTGGTAACTTTTCAAAATATCACTTACTTTTAGCTGATTATTTCATAATACTAATTATTGTTTTGTAATTGTTTCAGGAGACGAAGGCGCAACAGGAGAACTGTCAGACGGACTATGCGGAGCTGTACGCTATCACACACAGACACCGTGACGGGACTGCGACCTCTCAGCAGGCAGAGGCGGCCATTGTAAGTAATTTTATTATTATATTTTTTATAAAACCAAGTTAATAATTAAAAATGCTAATTAGTAATTGTTTCATAAAATGGCAGGAGCGGATGCAACAGTCGCAGGCTGAGTTGCGAGTTGCGACAGACCCAGCCTGAGGAGTCACAGGGGTCAGTGGACCCGATGGCTCCTTTGAAGGCGGGTCTGGCTCAGCCTGAGCACCCCGGACGCGTGCGGGGGATGGGGATAGGCGCCAGACCCAGCATGGTCTATGGCAGGAGCGTCGCCTCTGAGGCTGGCAGCTCTAGAGGGGTCAGATATCAGAGGGACGAGTCTATTGACCAGCTGCGGTCAGATTTGGAGCAGACGCAGCAGCAGATGCAGGTGCAACAGCAGCAGCACCTGCAGATGCACGCAAATATGCTGTACGCTCAGCAGACGCAGTGGCGTGAGATCGCGAACACCATGCTCGAGGGAGCATGGAGTCGCCTGTTCCCGAACGAGCAGCATCCAGCGGTTCCCCCTGTCCCTCGCTACGTCGTCCTGAGTACTACTCCTCCTGCTGCTGATGACGATGGTGCGGTTCAATCTGCACAGCGGCCCGATCCAGCGGCATCTGAGGGAGCCCCACCTGAGGAAGCACCAGAGGATCAGCCCCCAGCTCCTTAGTTTAGGACATTTTCTTTTGTTTAAACATTTGTAAATATATATATGATTTTTTATTTCAGAACTTTCTTATTGTGTTTTATATAATATATTTATATCATTAGATCGCGTTGAAATAATTTATGAATTATTTATATCTAAATTTTAAAAAAATAAAGTATATATATATATTTGTAGCGGTTTTAAACTAATAACCGCTACAAATGTATATATATAATTGTAGCGTTTTCTGAAGAGAAACCGCTACAAATATATATGTTTGTAGCGGTTATACAATAATAACCGCTACAAATACTCATCATTTGAATTTTGAAATTTGCCGCCTTTGTGCACATTTGTAGCGGTTATGTTATGTATAACCGCTACAAATTATAAAATTATTTTTAAATTTAATGTCCAACGGCTTTAATATTAGTAGCGGTTTTATATATATAACCGCTACTAATACGCAACAAGTAAATTTTGAATTTCCCAACGGCTTGAACATTAGTAGTGGTTTTATATATATAACCGCTACTAATACTCAACAAGTACATTTTGAATTTCCCACCAATGTGTAACGGCTTGAATATTAGTAGCGGTTTTATATATATAACCGCTACTAATATTTTATAACTGTAGCGGTTGGTGTAGCGGTTTAATAACCGCTACAAAATTATAAACGTTGGAATTTCAGAATATAAGGTTCTAGGCATTCGTCATTATCTTCTCACTCATCTTCTTCTCTATACTTTCTTCTCTCTCACTTGTAGCTATGGATAAATCATGGATAAGGTTGCCGCGCAATTCTCCTGAATATTTGTACGGATTAAACAGTTTCTTAGATTTTGCATTCACTCACGCCAGCTGTAACGGCAAGATCGTCTGTCCGTGTCGGAAATGCAAGTTCAAGAAGTGGCATACACGAAATGTTGTGAAGGAATATTTGCTTGTGAAGCCTTTCCCTGAGGACTATACGTTCTGGGCAGTTCATGGTGAGAAGGCCGGCATTAGATATGACGATGCTCTTCCTCGAAGTTCTCAAGTAGGCGTTCAAGTAGATGAAGATGATCCTGTGAATGATGCTGTGCGTGATGCGTTTGGATTTCAAGGCGACAACTTCAATGAAGAAGTGCACGGCTCTGAGCCGGCTTTTATGGGGAATGAAGCAGCTCGGGATTTTTTCAGCTTGATGGATGAGGCAAATCATCCTTTATATCAAGGTTGTCACAAATATTCTAAATTATCTTTCTTGATCAAATTGTATCATATCAAGTGCTTATGTGGGATCACAGATAAGGGAATGTCGATATTGCTCGATTTATTACAAGATGCATTCCCTGACGCCGAGATTCCCACAACCTTCTACGAGGCCAAGAAGATTATCAATAGGTTGGGGTTGAATTATCAAAAGATTGATGTGTGCCCAAATGATTGTATGCTGTATTGGGGAGACGATTCCAACAGGGAGACGTGTAAGAGATGTCACACATCGAGGTACAAGACAATTTGGAAGAGGAAAAAGCAGAAGAAGAAACCTGCAAAGATTCTAAGGTACTTCCCTTTGAAACCTCGTCTACAAAGATTATTTATGTCGTCTAAAACTGCTGAGCACATGAGGTGGCATGCCGTTGATAAAAACGAAGACTGTAAATTAAGACATCCGCGGGATGCAACTGCTTGGAAAACGTTTGACAACGACTTTCCAGATTTTGTGACTGACCCCAGAAATGTTAGGCTTGCGTTGGCGACCGACGGTTTCAATCCTTTCGGGAATCTTAACATAAGTTACAGTATTTGGCCGGTAGTCTTAGTTCCCTACAACTTACCCCCTGGATGTGTATGAAACAAAGCTCTTTCATTATGTCTATGATCATTCCAGGCAAAAAGACACCGGGCAATGACATCGATGTGTATCTCCAACCGCTTATTGTGGAATTGCTTGACCTGTGGAATGTCGGCTTGGAGACGTACGACGCTTATAGCAAGACTTTGTTCGACATGCGTGTAGCCTTGATGTGGACGATTAGTGACTTTCCTGGCCTTGGCACATTATCTGGTTGGAATGTACATACTGGGTCGGTGTGTCCAGCTTGCAATTTTGACTCTGATGCATTGTGCCTTCCCCACATCCGAAAGTGGTGCTTTATGGGGCATCGGAGGTTTCTCGATGGAACGCATAAGTTTATATTGCAACGGAATCGCTTCAATGGAAAACCAGAGAAAAGATTACCACCTCAGACTTTGTCCGGTACAGATATCTTACAGCAGCTTGAGCATGTTGACTTCGAGTTTGAAAAAAGCGACGATTCAGCACAAACTCGCCAAAAGACGCGCAGGACTTCGGCGCCTCAGCAGTGGAAGAAGATAAGTATTTTCTTCACGCTTCCATATTGAAGATCTAATTTACTTCGCCACAGTCTTGATGTAATGCACATTGAAAAGAATGTTTGCGACAATGTGCTGTATACGCTGCTTAACGAACCTGGCAAGACAAAAGATCACCTTCAAGCGAGGAAAGATTTACGCGACATGGGAGTTCGTGAAGACGCTTGCCCAGATGAGCATGACAGATTTACACCGGCAAAGTTTACCCTCACAAAACCGAACAAGGATGTGTTCCTCACGATGTTGAAGAAATTAAAAGTTCCTTATGGGTATTCAAGCAACATTTCTCGATGTGTCGACTTGCAGGCTCGAAAGGTTGCTGGACTGAAGAGTCACGACTCACATGTTCTTATGCAGCAGTTACCCCCTCTGGCTATAAAGAATACACTTCCTCCCGATGTTTCCATCGTTTTGGTGGAACTTTGTTCTTTCTTTCGGAAGTTGTGTTCTAAGGTTTTGATCGTTGAAGAGCTCGATCAGATGCAGTCGAAAATCATTCTTACGCTTTGTCATTTGGAGATGATCTTTCTTCTGTCCTTTTTTACTGTGATGGTTCACCTCACAGTCCACCTCGTTCATGAAATAAAGCTCGTTGGACCAGTACAATATCGTTGGATGTATCCGATTGAGAGGTGCTCATTTTAAATATGTGCTTTAATTTATTGTCCGTATTTAATGTTTGCTAGTCGTCATTTTCATCATTTTATATCAATTTTCTCTTCTATACTTCGTAGGTTCCTTGGGAAATTAAAATCTTACGTGAGGAATAAGGCGTGGACAGAAGGTTCTATAGCTGAAGGCTATATAGGGGATGAGGTGCTATATTTTTGCTCAAGGTATTTTGATGATCTTGAGACGGCTTTCAACCGCCCGCCTCGTGTTGACGATTGTCCGGAACCTGCGCCGACATCAGGAGAATTTATCCCTCGTATTGGTAAACCAGTTGGAGCAACTGAGAACTTCAAACTAACGGCAACTGAGAAGTTCCAAGCACATAGACATGTCTTGATTAATTGCACTCAAGTTGAACCTTTCATACGGTAAGAATTGTACACTCACATGTTATTCGATCTATATCTTTCGTAACATTTCTCACTTTCATTTCACTAACGCCTTCCATTATTAATTACAGGGAATTCAGAAGTCATGTGAAGCGTCAACTCAGGATCCATACACAGACATCCTCGGAAGTTGATAGGAGGGTCCACAAAGAATTCCTGAGCTGGTTTGCGCGCAGAATACTAAATGACCACAACCCACACTCACCAGATTTTAGAGCTCTCGCAATCGGCCCTCTTGATCATGCAAAACGGTTTACAGCATACAATGTCAATGGTTTTAAGTTTTGCACGGTTTCACGGGATCAGGGATTGCAAACACAGAATTCGGGTGTTTATGGCACATTTGGGACAAGGAGTTATGCGAGCAGCAGTGACGCCAACATGCAGTTCGAAGGCGTCCCTTACTATGGCAAGCTTCTTGATGTGGTCGAGCTTAATTATCAAGGCCGTTTCACCGTGACGCTGTTCAAGTGTTTGTGGGCAAATACCACTACTTCTCGGGGACTGACAACTGACGACCTAGGAATCACATCAGTCAATTTCTCACGACCGATTCATACTGGTATTTCTCAAGATGATGAGCTGTATATTCTAGCTTCAGAGGCACATCAGGTTTATTATGTCGAGGACGAGAGGCATAGGGATTGGCACATGGTCGTTCATTTAAAGCCAAGAGACCTTTACGACATGGGTGAAGGCAATAACATCGCCTACGAGAGTGAGCCATTTCAGCCAGCTGATTTTGAAAACTACTTCCCTGAAGGCGTTGACAATTTACCTCTACTGCGGTGAGTTTTTTTTTAGTCCACGTCATTTGAATTAAATTTTTTAAATTTAATAATACATCAATAATAATAATTTTTCTACAAAATTTCTGTAGGGATGGCGACGATGAGTGATCAAATTCAAGTGTAAAAAATTTGTTAAAATAAAATGTAAAAAAAAATTAAAAAAAAATTAAAAAAAATATTTGTAGCGGTTATTGAACCGCTACAAAAATATAAATAACCGCTACAAATAGCACTATGAATATTAAACCGCTACAAAAATATAAATAACCGCTACATTAACCGCTACAAATAGTACGTGGATCCCTATAAATACCCTTACCACAACTCATTTCAAACACTCCCCAATTTCTTTTCACCTTACCTTTCTTTCATTTCCTCTCATTTACAACTTCTTTCGTATGAGTAGAGGAGCTGAATAATACGATCAAATATGGTAACAAGATTTTCAATTTTTTTTAGAATACTTCTTTCCTTTCTATAAAATTTATTCTAATCATTTTTTTTTCTAGATATGTCATAACTCTATCTCATTTTCATCTATTTTTCATACACAATTACATTATATTAGAAAACATAATAATTCCTTATTACCTAGCTATCCTTAATAATATTATTAATATAAATTTTATACTAATCCTATTCAATTACATTTTAAAAACCGCTCCTAATTTCATGAAATTCAAAATTAGTAGCGGTTCGTTAACCGCTACAAAAAAAAATGTCATTTGTTTTTCGCCAACAAATTTTCAATTTTTTATATTTGTAGCGGTTTATTAACAGCTACAAAAAACATTCTTTTTTTTAGCTCTCAATATAATTTTTTATATTTGTAGCGGTTATATAACCGCTACAAATATCTCTGGGTGTTGTAGCGGTTAAGCTGAACCGCTACAAAATATGTAGTGGTTATTTTTGATTGAGTAGCGGTTTTATAAAACCGCTACAAAACTGCTTGCAACGTACGATTTAGTAGCGGTTTGAGTAACCGCTACTAACCTAGTTTGTAGCGGTTAGAACCGCTACTAATACCCATTTTTAACCGCTACTAAATCACATTTTTTTTGTAGTGTGGTAGTGACTCTTCTTGTGTTTGCGGTGATAAGAAGAAAAAGATAAGTGTAAAAGTAATATAAAACTGACAAATAAAGACTGTCAGTATAAGTTTGAATTGTTTTTTGCATCCCAAATTTAATTTAAGGATGGCTAAGTTGTCCAATTAATTTTTTTTTTTACTTTAGACGTCCCTAATTCAAATAAGGACATCTAAAGTTACACTTTAGACGTTCCTATATGCATTGGAGAAGTCCAAAGTTAAAAACAATTTTTTTTAAAAAAATTAGGGACGCCAAAGATATAATTAGAGACGCCAAAGGGCTCCCCTGATATATCATCAGGGACGCAAAAAATATTGTATCAGGGACGCTTGTAATAAATATTAGGGATGCCAAAATGGCGTCCTTGATGATACCAGGGATGCCCTTTGGCATCCCTAATATATATTAGGGACGCTTCTTATTAGGAATGCCAAAGGGTGTCTCTGATTTAAAAAAAAAAAAAAAAGTTTAACTTTAGACGTCCCCGATATATATATAGGGACATCTAAAGCTATTTAGTTCTCACCCATAATTACGAAAATGCCATCATCTTTGTTTTTTACTTTCTTTTTTTAAAAAGGGATTTCCTTTAGGGTAGTAGAATATATATTTTGTAGTAGTGAGCATCAATAAAGATAAATTAAGAAAATATTGATAAATATAGGAAATAAATCTTACATTTGGAATCAAGATCAACACCCCAATAAGAGCCTATATTAAGAGGCGAAGGAGTATATCATAATTAATTCAGTCTCAAAAATCAGTCATTTATCTAAGGGCTTTCTTTTTATCCAAAATAAAAGTCACCGCTCTAAATTGTCTGGAATGTTGTAAATGTCTTCTCGCTCTCTTACATATCCCTTACTCAATGTCCCTTTAGGGACATTTGATAAAACAAATATGCCTCGCTCATGTTTGGGAGTTAAGAGAGAAAATAAAATCTTTTACTCATCTGAAACAATAAAATGTGAATTGTTTTATATGAGTTACCAACCAACTAAAATTAAAATGATTGTATTTTTGTTGGATAAAGTTCAGATGACATAACACTTCTAGAGTATGTAAACTGTGACACTCCGACTTCTAAACCACATTTAAACTATGGTTCAAATATATTACCATGGTAATAAATAATCAAAACTCAACAATAAAGATTATCATGGTAGAAAGTGTAAAAGCCAATTAAAAAAACATTTATGAAATCAATAGACCTTACTATCACTAAACAAGGAAGAAAAGAACAAAACTGCATATAAAATGACTATCATGATTATTTACAATAACTTTCTTTAAAACTTTTAACATAATATCATGGTAGAAAAGAATATTTCATGATAGAATAGTTTTAATAACAATTTGAGAAAAAAAAAACTAATTCAAACAATTTAATAAACCATATTTCTAAACACAGCAAAAGTAAGTACTAGAAATCCCTGACAGAAAACTAGGCCTCGGGCATTTGAAGTCCAATATGATAATGGTCGTTCCACAAGCCCAAACAACAACTTATTAAATCCTTTATCCAAATCTATTATCACAAAATCATAGCAACAGGAGCTCTGTTCAATAGCAACAATATATATTTATCGAATATCTCAATCAAACACCAAAACCAATAGTTTCCAAAAGCATAGTTCACAATATTCATATAATATAGAATTCTCATATCATAATTAAATAGTTCCTGGGTCATGGCACTATATATGTAAACAAGAATGACAACTAATGACATGTGCAAGTAAGAGGAACCTCAATAAGAGCCTATAACCAGGCTCACCTCATATAACTTCCCTCCAACTCTACTTAGATCTCATCTAAAAAAAAGTAAAAATAGCAACTATAAGATCCAAAGATCTCAATAACCATTGGTTATTTAGAAATATACATGTAAATTAAGAACGAGAACATACAGTTCTAAAATCAAGTTCAGCTCACAATAATTAATTTGTATTATTCTTTACATAAAATCTTTCTCAAGCTAGTTCTCAATTCAATTATCAAAAAAAAAAAAAAAAAACCCACTTCCCAATAGGTTCCAACATGATTGAAAATCATAATTCATATTCAAAATATCATTAATTTCACAAAAACATGTCTCAACATTATTGCAAAAACAATTATAAAATAGCTTTATCATATTCAAATCATAAATTACATATATAACATACCAAGCAAATGATTGATGCGCAAACCATCCTTATTACCCCTGACTAGCCTTATAATCGCTGACTGGAGTCGTAGTTAAAAAATGATTTATGCATTTAATTGGATTACACAACACAAGGTTCCAAATCATGAGGCATTACCAGGCCAAGGTCCCTAGCTTGTCATGATTGGACTATGACTCCCCTCTTTTTGACGAAACCAAGGAGGTGTCATTGTCCTCTAGACTTGTTGTAATTCTTGGTCAAAGGAAAAACATTAGAGACAGGGCCCTGAGGATTGCCACTCACTGTGCATCGAGTAGTGGCATACCACGTGATATTTACATACACAATAACTCCAATCACCACTCCACATCCATCCATGTGCATCGAAGACATCAATCACAATTTTGTCAATTTTTTTCAAGTTTCTAATTATAAGTATGGTTCGAAACAAGATTTATAAAAAAATACATCATCCCAATGATCATTAAGATAACAATACTATGTCAACTCAAGGAACCATAACAAAATTGTTATCATCTAAAACATATAACATTATTTCCAAATTACTTATAACAAACTTTATTTTCATCATAACACACAATCATGCTTAAACAATTTTCAAAATACATATCCATGAGTTCTAATACACACAAGCATACTTGAATAGTTTCTAAGTATAATATTAGGTTTTATCAAATATGCAATTCCAAATTAAGCCCTCCATAGGCTCAACAATCCCAAAAACAGTTATATTTATAGTTAACAAGTATATGAAATAATAACCAATGTTACCCTACTCCAAGCTTATATTTACCAACACTTGAATGCTTCCAATTTGCTAACACCAAATAATTTAACTTCAATCTACACCATTATAATACAATTTCTCATCAATCAAATTGCTAAACAAATAATCAATTTATTTATATAGACTTAAAGTCTCCAACTCTGCCTTTAACTTTCAAATATCACTTTCAATGACTAAATCTCCAATCCAATATCAAATTATATCTTTGCCAAATCCTAATATCTCATTTGAACCACTAATTAACCTATAATTGCTCCAATAGATCAAAATCCCCAATTTCTCCAATTTATGATCTAATCAAAATACCAAATTTTCATTTTATAAGCTTTAACAACATTCTAAACTAATTAAACATCAATTCTACCTCCAATAGACATAGCCCAACCATTTTACTCAAGTTTAATTGGTACAACTATCATATTCAACAAAACATTTCTCTAATATTCAAACCCTAGCTCTAATCTCTTAAATAATACAATATAAAAATTCTAAACCGATTAAATGTAAATATTTACTCACCTCTATGATTCTATGGTTTCAATTTGTTGAAACCAAAAACTTGCTTCAAGCTGTAACATTCAAATTTGCTCTACTCGCAATAAGATTTATACTTTTAAAAAGCTCTCAATGAGTAGAAAAATATTTGTGAAATAACCATTGAGGTTGAGATATTTTATGAGAACAAAATGAAGCTCAAAATTATCACAATCCTCCATTAATGGAGGATTGGATCTCCCTACATCAAAGGAAGAGGGAAGAAGAAAGCCGCAGGAGGGATAGAGGAGGTGTGAGGGAATATATTAAGGAAATTTGCACTGAGGTCTCAAGCTAGAAAAAATATGACATAAAGGTCCCTTGAAATCTCCAATTTGCAAGCAAGTTCACATTAGTGCAATAAAATAAAAATTTGAAAAGACTAAAATGTCCTTAGTAAAACACACACAAAGTTGACCCTCAATTCAAACTCCTTTTCCCCCCTAGCTGAAGCTCTTCATCATTGACGTCGATGTTGGATAAACAACACTCACCATCGCCTAACCATCGTCGTCATCGAAACCTCTTCATCTTGGGTGGCTCATATTAAAGCTTTTACTTGTCGTTGGTGTAGCTTTCCTCATCTCAATGAAGGTGTTTGTCATCACCATCGGTTTACAAAGTCCTTTCTTAATCTCATTTGCATTTGGTGTACAAAGTCAGAATGTGTTGTTAATAGAAGTAGCGATAGTTGTTAAAACAAGCCCATGAACTTGTCAGTGGACGCCCATAAGCTTATCAGCACATTTCCCTAAAATTGTTAATATATATTTATATTATGTGTGGATATATTTATAGAATACTTTGTTATTGTAATTTAGTCCACACATATTATGAATTTTAAAGTTGTTTATAATCTGATTGCACTTTAACCACATTATGTAAATATAGGTAAATATACTTAACAAGTGCAGGGAATCGCATTGACAAGTCCATGGGCATATATTTACAAGTCCATGAGCATCCATTGACAATTTCATGGACGGCCATTGACGAGTCCATGTGCCTGCGTTGACAAGTGAGATAGCCAATAGTCACAACTATCATGTTTGCCTAAATAATATTAGGTGAGACATTGTACAAATAATATATCCACGTAATTAATAATAAATTACAATAACAAATGTATTCTATAAATATGTCCACACATCATATAAATATATATTAACAATTTTAGAGGAATGCACTTATAAGTCTATGGGCATTCACTAACAAGTCCATGGGCTTATTTTAATAACTATCACAACCCCTATTAACAACATATTTTGACTTCGTACACAAAATGCAAATGAGATTAAGAAATGACTTCATAAACCAATGGTGATGACAAACACCTTCATTGCAATGAGGAAAAGCTAAACCAGTGACGAGTAAAAGCTTCAATGAGCCACCCCTGACAAAGAGGTTTTGATGACGACGATGGTCTAACGATGGTAAGTGTTGTTTATCTAATGGCAACAACAATGATGAAGAGCTTTAGCCATGGGTGGAGAGAGAGAGAGAGAAGTGAGTTTGGATTGGGGGTAAGCTTTTAGTATGTTTTACTAAGGGTATTTTAGTCTTTTCGCTTTTCGATTTTTTTCGATTTTAGTGCACTAATGCCTCGTGGGACTTGTTTACAAATTAAAGATTTCAAGGAACTTTTATGTCGTATTTTGTCTAGCTTGGGACCTCAATACAAATTTCCCAATATATTATAATGGTGTGGGCCCCACACCATTATAATATATATTCTTTTTTTTTCTCTTTTTTTGTTTATTTTAAACAATTTCTACACACGCACACATATATTCTCTCTCTTTTTTTCCTAAAAAAATATAATTTGGAATTATGACCTCAAAATTTACCCATTTTGGATAAATTCTCTATATTTAATAATTATATTGTAAATTCCAATCGCCATAAAATAATTGGGAAAATGACAGCTAGGTCCCAAAGTACAGAAAAAATACTAAAAAAGTCCCTTTGAAAAGTCAATGGTTTTCTGACATGAATTCCCAATGTCCATTTACCAAAATACCCCCAAACAATTTAACCACTGTCATTGGTTATAACATGTTATGCTATGTTTACAACATCGTAAGTTATATTAACAACATAATCAGTTACGTTTACAACATGTATATAAAATGCGTGATTGTGTCGCGTTTACAACCTTTTCAATTACGTTTACAACTCATTAAATATATCATAACATGTTGTAAACGTAACTGACTATGTTGTTAATATGATTTATGATGTTGTAAATATAGCATAACATGTTGTAACCAATGACAATGGTTAAATTGCTTGGGGGTATTTTGATAAATGGACATTGGGAATTCATGTCAGAAAAGTCCCTAAGAACTTTTTTGACCATTGACTTTTCAAAGGAACTTTTTTAATATTTTTTCTGTACTTTGGGACCTAGCTGCCATTTTCCCAAAATAATTTCATCAAATCCATCTCAATATTAGTAAGTATGTATTTCCTTCACTATTCAATCATATTACATTTTTGCTTAATTTTTATATTTCTATATCTCAAATAACTCATTGATCTACTCTAAACTTCAATTTAATTAATAAATCACTTCTTAATAACATTTAAATAATAAAATAAAAATTGAGATGTTACATTAACGTTTCTCTAAAGTTTTGAAGGGCTAGAAGGGTCTGGCTAAAACAAAAAGAAGGGTTGGTAGGGATTTTATTGGATGTTCAAACTAACTTGAAGAGATCTGAAGGCCCAACATTGTGTATCTATTACCTGGCCCAAAAATGCAAGGTCCAGTACATTACAATGGGTCAGATAGAGAAGGAATAGCGGAAAGGTGAGTGACACATTAGGAGCCTTAAAGTATTTTTTTCTCATTCATCAAACATTCTAAAATATTTTTTTAAGTGGGTATAGTACCTTCCAACAAGAAAATAAAAAAATGTGTATAATACCATAAACTATTTTTTATTACATCTAACACTCTGAAGTATTTTTTTATATGCGACTGTCATCCTAAATTATCTAAATTATCAAGTGCAAAATTACATAAAAAAGTACTTAAGGTGATGAATGTACTTAAAAAAATACTCCAAGATGCTACATGCACCACAAATGACTTTAGGGCACTGACTGCACCTTAAAAAATAATTCAGGGTGCTAATTACATCTTGACCCTTGAAACAAAGGCTTCAAACATCTCAAAACTGTAATAAAAAACTTGTGTCCTTGAGTGAGTAGAAATTAAATTTTAAGGACGTGAATCAAACATTTTTACTTTGCTTTATTAAAAATTTAAAGATAATTTATAAATATATATTGATTTTTTTAAAATATCATCTTTCATCATGATTACTTTTAGATAAAATTATTTAATATGTTTAATCAATAAGGATACTTGAAAATAAATTATAAATTTGGGAGCTGTGAATTAATAATATATTTTTTTTTAAGTAACATTCTTTTCAGTTTTCATGGTTTCAAGAAGAAGCCATTTTTTTTGTCTTTGGAGCCAAAAAATTATTATTGTTCATGTCACAATTTTGCCCTGTCATATCTCTCTTTCCTTTTCTTCATTTCCACTTTTTTGCCTTCCCTCTTTTTGTGCTCTATCAATTCGATTCTTCATTGACTTCCAATCTCAGTGCATCTGAGGTAAGAAGGAAAAATAGAAGAAACAAAGACTTTCTTTTCGGCCAACAAAAGGGATAAAAAATAAAAAAAAAAATTTAAAAATGAAATAATCTCATGGACATACAAATTTTGTAATATGGGAAATCAGGTATCTATTTAAAATGAAATATTATTTTTTTTTCATAATTAAAATATCAATTTTTCATAATGAAAATATTATCTTTTTCATAATTAAAAAATTTTAAAATAAAATTTTATACTTTCCTACATAAAACTAATTCAAACACTCTTATAATTTAAATTTTGTAAATAAATTTATTTCATTTTTGATATTTATTATGATAAAATTTAATATTAAATAATATATAAAATATAATCTTATTCTTTTAAATGTAATTATTATGAAGTTAATGTCCTATTTAATAATTTGATAATAAAAAAAATTATTCTAATCATAATATTTAAATATTCTGATTTTATCAAAATCATTTTTTTTTATAATCAATTATACTCATAATCTAGTAAAAATTATTTTTCACCTTTTACTCTGAAAACTAATTCGACCACACCCAAGACGAAGTAGTGTACCCAACCAAGAATCTTCCCGAGCAAGTTTAGTATTTCTATGAAAACCAGGTGGCGCATTATATAATTTGGCGGTTCCTCCTTCAATTGAAAACCCACTTCAATACACAACCGATTCTGTATAAGACCCAACCATTTCAAACTCTAAAACTTGATTCAACTGAGCCGGATTCCTTTTGTGCTAATGACGGAGCAGACCCAGTTCAGTGTTCTATGCAGCTTCTTCACATGGACCCAGAAAAGCAAGTCGTCCGCCCAGAAGCGCTCGAAGTTCCGCAAATTCCTCGATACCTTCTGCAAAGACAGGAATTACTTCAGTGCAATTCGGTTGATTCTTCCCAATCTCGACCGAGAGCGAGGCTCCTATGGGCTCAAGGAGTCTGTTCTCGCTACCTCCCTCATTGACGCTCTTGGGATGTCCAGGGAGTCCGAGGACGCTTTACGCCTCATCAATTGGCGCAAAGGTGGTGCGAAGACTGGTGCCAGTGCCGGAAATTTTGCTCTTGTCGCTGCTGAGGTGTTCTTTCCTCTTTTCTTGTGATTTGTTTGTGGGATCATGATGGTTTCGTATTGTTCAGTTGACGATATGAATTATGCTCCAACATTCTTATTGGACTTGCATTTAGGAGTTTTGATATTTTTTTTTAAAAGAGAAAAGATTGTTTATTTATTGATGTGAATAAATGAAAGGGAAAAAATAAGTAAATAACAAGAATGATATGTTTCCAATGTCGCATTCTTCTTTGAGAGACAGGTGCTGCAGCGTAGGCAAGGGTTGGCATCTGGTAGATTGACAATAAAAGAGTTAAATGAATTGCTTGATAAACTAGCTTCAAGTGAGAACAGGTTATGCCATTTAATTATTTCTATACTTCATCATTGTCTGTGACTGCTTACTGGGTTTTGGACATTGCGGAATATCTTTTGTTAGTCCTTTGGTTTTTGGAAGCTAATGGTAAGCCCATCAAAAATTGTGATTAATGATGCGTATAACATGTTATACCATATAATAGCCCGGTAAAGGACCAGTTAATGGGAAAGAAGGATTAATAGACATCAAGAAATAGGCATGGCATGAAAATTTCTTGCCTCCCCTGATATCCCTCGCCCCATCCACTTGAAAAAGATGCAGAATAAAAAGATACTATTTCCTTTTCCATAATCTTTTTGCTGCTGAATCTTGAAGTGGTAATGATTCATGAAATAAAATGGTTAGGTTTTTTAGTGTCTTTGTTGTTGGGAATGTCTTTTGACTTTGATTTAGGTGATCAGAGTTTACTTAGTGATGTCAAAGAAGGTGTGAATCCATTTATTGCAGATTCCACCAAAGCAGTGTTCTGCTCAAGCTGAATGTGTAGTTTCTTGACATGCTGCAGATGGAATTGAGCTATGTTTCTATATTGTTGCTGGCCATGATGCTAGTTGCTAGTTTAAAATAGCTTTATACATAGTAAAATCTCACAGAATGTTTAACTTGAAAAGATCTTGACCCCTTGCTTATTTTGCTCGTAACATATTTTCTTATTTTAAGTTTTCTGAATAATGTTAAGACATTTTGATGGTTCTGAGGCTGTCTTCTTTCTTAATTATGCTATATTTTTCAATGTGTTTTTTCTGTGGCTTGACCATTGTTACAGGGCTGAGAAGACTTCAGTTCTTTCTACCCTTATTCAAAAGACAAATGCACAGGAAATGAAGTGGATTATCATGATAATACTCAAAGGTATGTGTCTTTTATGCCGGAAAATTATGCTCTATACCTTGTGAATGTTTTTAACAAGATTTAAAATTCTCATGCAGATCTAAAGCTTGGAATTAGTGAAAAGAGCATTTTCCATGAATTCCACCCTGATGCTGAAGACTTGTTTAATGTAACTTGTGACTTGAAATTAGTTTGTGAAAAGCTCAAGGATCGGAACCAACGTCATAAGAGACAGGTAGGTTGTGATTTTGAAATGTTGATGGGCCTATTATCCCTTATGACTGAACCTACTAGAGGAAGTGCACTAAACATGGGCCTATAGAGCAGCTACTAAGAAAAGGCCCACTAAATGCATAGCAGCCCAATAGTCTCAAGACAGGAACTGAGTGGTTATCTAGGGTTCTATGCCCTGAGTGTGGCAAACAATAAGTGCTTAGGCGTTGTTTTGGGGAGAGCCTCTGACCTCTCGAAAGCTCTGGGAAGGCTCCTTGCTTATTGTTCTGTTATTACTATTCATCTTGTAGCTAGGATTGTTAGTCGTTTTCCCTATTTTTCCTCTTCCTTTTCTCATAGAAGAGGCTTGTACTGGCTATCCCAGTTATTCGGCATTAATAAAACTCAGTTCCATCAATCTGGTATCAGAGCCAGTGGATGGCGGACCGGAGAGGGCTTCTTATGGAGGGTTCTGACCAGAGGAGCTGATCAGCAAGTGGCTGAGTGAAGCGCCGAGTGAAGTGCCGTAGAATGGAGCCCCTGAGACGTCGGCTTTTCGGGGAGGGTGTATTGATAGGGATCAAGGTAGTATGAGCTAGTAAAGTCTCACATCGAGTAGTATAGGCGGCTTGATTGGGTATTTAAGTGCCTTGGCTGTCCCACCTCAATAGCTAACTTTTGAGGTGTGGTTCTCTAAGGTGCTGAGTGCCTATCATTTGGTATCAGTTGGGGTGCTGAGTGCCTATCATTTGGTATCAGTTGGTGCTGGGTGCCTTCCTGTCTTGAGACTATTGGACTGCTATGCATTTAGTGGGCCTTTTCTTAGCAGCTGCTCTGTAGGCCCATGTTTAGTGCACTTCCTCTGGTAGGTTCGGTCATAAGGGATAACAGGCCCATCAAATGTTCTCCGGAAATCTTATCTTTCCTAATATGTGTATGTATGTCCTCTTGTTAAATTTCAAATAAAAGTAAATTTCAGATCTAACAATTGACATAACTATGGGGGGAACATGTCTGCGTGTCAGGTCTTGGCCATTTTGCTATTCTGAATTTACTTTTTAGTTGATTTAGTAAACTTTTCTGGCCAAATATTTTTAACTTGTATGTACTGAAGACAGTACTGTCATTCTTTAATAGTTTTTTCCCTGATTTTTTGGTTTGGGGGGGGGGGGGGCAAGGGTTTGGTATGCACATTGCTTCTAATACATTATGTAAATGGTTTTAAAAAGTTAAGGGCCCGTTTGCTTATTTTTAGCAATTAGAAGGTTTCATTGATGGAATTGTGGTCATTATGGATCACATCACTTTTAGCCCTAAATATTCACTTCCATCATATGACTCCAATGAGGATTTTTTTGAAAATAGTAATTTTTATTTTTTATTCTTAAATTTGTTTTCAGGGTCAACTATCCCGACAAAATTTATTTCTCTTAGATTTCGGAATTGTTTTCAGAATAAATTTTCTAAATGGATTGTTTTGGCGTTATAGTTCTTTGAAACTTTACCTAAACTTTCCTGCAAATGTGTAGTGGAACTCAACAGCTAAACTAGAACCAAAATAGCCCAAACATTTTTGTTCCTTGTCTACAGGATATTGAAGTTGGAAAAGCTGTGCGTCCTCAACTAGCAAAGAGAGTTGGTAGTGCTAGTGAAGCGTGGAAAAAGGTTGGTTTTATTAGGCCTTTCAACTGTTTCCTACAATACGTATGGTATGTGAAGGAAACAATGGGTTCACCTCCTATGTAAGTAATGGAGAGTAAGTAGAAAAAGGTAGAGAGGGGTCGCTGGGCTGGCCCATAGATTATCTCTATCTAAATTTTCAGTTATTGTTAAACATCTGTCCTATTTCCTTGTGTTTCTTATTCTACAACATCAATTGACAATAACCATCATATCACTGTAGGTGTGTGTTTGGATGATGTTCAAAACCATGGTTTTGCAAAACATAGCCCACACCCACTTATTTTTCTCATAATCAATTTTTTCATCAAAACCTTGGTTTTGAGAAGAACAACCCAAACACTTTTTCTGCGGAATCTATTTTTGGCCATGAAACCATGGTTTGGGGCGGAAAATCATGGTTTTCCCAAAAGCTATTTTTTTCTACATTCTCAGAAAATATTCTCCAAAATCTATTCTCTCAAATCACTTTTTATTAAAAAGCTATTCTCCAAAAGTTAATCCAAACACACTCTAGATTATCTTCTAACATTGTGCAATCTTCTGTCTAAGGTAATGATAACTATGTCAAATGGCTTGATGTATCAAAATGCATGATTGTTTGCAAGGTCTACTTTTGCTTGATACATGTTTACTTATGATGTCTAATGCCTGTCCTCATTTTAGCTTCATGGGAAGGAAGTTGTTGTCGAGTGCAAGTTTGATGGTGATCGAATCCAAATTCATAAAAATGGAACAAATATACATTTCTTCTCAAGGCAAGTTCATGTTGTCTCACTTATATAAATCTGATTTTTGTTATTCCGACTATGTACTTTATGCCCAGGAGGATTTCTGCCCCCTTACACTCTGTTTTTTGTTTTATTTCTCTCTTTTAAGTCACGGGCTTCTTAGGAATGTTGTATTGTTACGTGATTTTATTTTATTTTACTTGTTTTCTTAGTAGGGATGTATGTCCTTATGTATTATTTTTAAGTTGACTGATTCACTATTGCAGGAACTTTCTTGACCATTCAGAATATCAACATGGGATGTCAGACATCATATTACAAAATATTATTGTTGACAGGTAGATATTTATGTCAAGTTTCTGTTTTCTTGCCTAAATTTTGTTTGTCTGTTTACATTTCTCTATGTTCTCTCTCCCTCTCTCTCTCTTTATGCAAATATGCTAATCCTACTCCTAAACTAAACATCATAATTACAAAAGTTGTTTAAGGAGTTGTTCAACCCTGACATATTCGAGTCCCTCATCAGGCAGTTGTAAACAATTCCTAAGATACTCAAGTTTCGTGGTTCTTCCCCCTTATGAGTTTGTTTTTAAGAGGGTTTCCCCATACTTGCTTAGGTTTCCATTACACATCAAGAAGGCATTCCAGAAATGCGCACTTCGTCTCAGTTTCTGTTCTGGCAGACAACTTCTTTTTCTTCCTCCCCCCCCCCCCCCCCCCTCTTTTTGGCTATAAGACAACAAGAAATTTCCAAAATATTACATTCAGAAAAGATATATAATACTGGATCTCAACTCAGTAAAACATGCTCACTTTTTTGCTCTATTTTTTCCCCCCCTCTTTGTAGGAAGCTTATCCACTGTTCTTGTATTTTTCCCTCCTAAAAGAGAGTATAAAAGAACAAAAGAAACAGTTTACATTATGTCTGTCACTCAAATGTGAGGAGACAACATACTGTTTGTTTGATTAGCTTATGTTTTTAAATTTACCTTTGCTTCTTGGTTTTGTTTAGGTGTATTCTCGATGGTGAAATGTTGGTTTGGGATAAATCCTTGAACCGTTTTGCTGAATTTGGTTCAAATCAGGAAATTGGTACTTACTGTCATCTGGCTTAGTCAAACTTTTTCATACCTTTTCATCTTATGGCTTTTATTTTCCGGAGCATTTTTTCTTATACATTTTTTCTGTCTTTTGTAGCAAAGGCAGCAAGGGACGGGCTTGATAGTGATAGACAGGTATTCGTTTTTGGATTTTGTCATTTTTATTGTGACAGAAATTGATAGCTGAAGTTTAAATTTTTCTCAGTCTTAAATTTTCTCCCTGGTGCAGTTGTGTTGTATCCTTGAACTAGATGGGTTCACAACCATTAATTCAGTTTTCAAGGCTTTCTTGTGGGTTGGGTGTTAGTGGAATAAAAAATGAGCGGCCCAATGCACAAGACTCCCACCAGGTGGGGTCTGGGGAGAGATAGATGTACACAGCTTTACCCCCGCAAGCAAAGAGATTATTTCTAGGATTTGAACTTGTGATCTCCAAGTCACATGACAGCAACCTTACAACTACGCCAAGGCTCACCCTCTTATCAATGGAATAATTGTTATCTAATTTTGCATGATGTGGGAATTTGCCTATGCAATAAGTGATTCAATCATTCAAGTTCAGATCTGTATCCCTTGACTTAAGAATGGGTAGACGTTGCGTTTGATATCCTTTATGTTGGAGATACAAGTGTAATACACCAGACTTTGAAGGAAAGACACGAGCTTCTCTGTAAAGTGGTTAGGCCCTTAAAGGGTAGTTTGGAAATTTTAATACCTAATGGTGGCCTCAACTCTAATTGTCCATCTGGTAAGATTCTCAGTTTTTTTCTTTTTTCTTTTTGCTTTTCATTTTGCACTTTGAAGGAAAATTTTTCCACCTCTTCATATTAGTATCTGTTCATTGGAAACATAAATTGAGTCATCCATAATACACGTAACAACTTGGTTTTCATATTTTGCTAATTTTCACATGCATTACTGATTATGCAATGACATGACAATTAACATATAACAAGCATTAGTTCATGACTTAGCCGTGTGCTTATGTATAGATCTTGCTTCTCACCCATGATGTTATGCAGGGGAACCTTGTTGGTCATTTATTGCACGTAATGTGGATGAAGTTGAGAGATTTTTCAAAGAAACTATTGAGAATAGGTAGCAAAAAGCCACATTCTTCTTTGCATCTTAGACTATATGAGGATATTTGATGTACAATCTGTTATTTCTTCTCAGAATCCCAATTTTCGTTCATGACTTGATGATTAGAAAGTGTGAAGTGGGAGAATTTAGAAAGTCTTAACCACCTAACATGTAACTGCTTGGTTGCTACAAATATAGCATGGCTGGTAGGGTAGTTAGAAGAACTAAAGTTGGGTTCATTGAGGGGTTGATCACTTTTTTAATATTAGGGGATGGTGATAGTTTATGGCTGAACAGGTAATTAGGATTGTGGAGCATGAGCATTGTGATAGAGGTTCTACATTTGAATTTGATGGAATTCAGAGATTAATGCTCTGATTCTCTTATTGTTCAAGTTTCAGCAGCGCAATATATACAGAGGAGTTCGTATAGTATAGGAGTCTTATTTTCAGATTACTCTATAGTTCATTATATACATAAGGAAGATAGATATCATTGGAGTTCCTTGCAATTTATCTTGATCTTAGGAGTTCATCTGTGCTTCAACTATTTTTCCACATAGCTGACCTTAGTAGGATAAAGCTTCTTGTTGTTATTCTATACTAATTATTATTATTATGATTAAACAATAAAAATGTACAAGACTAGTTAGTAGAGTTTATATTCAGGCCGCAAATTATGCTGTCTATGTTACTTTAATTTTGGATTATAACCAAGGAAATTAAGCCCGGACTGGTTACTGAACCGGCCAGGGTGCTGAGTCAAAGGTCAGTGGGTCAAATCGGAGCTAACTCAAGACTAAACTGATGAGAAATTGAAGAATTTAGGATTATTAATATGAAATTCTAAAGAAAAAATTTAAAAAATTGATTTTTTTTTTTTTTTTTTTTTAAATTGACCCGGACCGGTCTACCGGCCGGTCCGGTCCAGGTCTGAGAACCTCAATTATAACATCATTATCTGCTGTTTATATTCCTATGTAGGCATATTTCACGGGTAACCTGTTCTAGTAGAATTAATTCAAGCTGTGTAGATCTGAAGTTAGTGGTAGTTTTTTGTGTTGTTTACTAATAGTAGTTAGCTTCTGCATAATAGTCTGATGTAGATAGCTTTAATTTATTCTCTGGTTTTACTGTAAAAAGCGCACACTACATGTGATTTTTGTAAAGTGCTTAGTTTTCTCCTCCATTTAGAGATGAGGGCATTGTTCTGAAAGACCTTGGTTCCAAATGGGAACCCAGCGACCGTAGTGGAAAGTGGATGAAATTGAAGCCAGAGTATATACATGCTGGTTCTGATCTGGATGCACTTATCATAGGTATATAATTTTTTTTCTAGCCTTCTATGCATTCTACAGAATCCTCTTTTTGACATTGCCAATTTGTATGTGTTGTTTTGACTTTGTGAAGGTGGCTATTATGGCTCTGGACGAAGAGGAGGGGAGGTTAGTCATTTATCCTTATCAGCTGACTTTTAAGATTCTTTTCTTGCATATGAAGTTATAGGGGAGTGCTTCTCATTTCAGGTTGCTCAATTCTTGGTAGGCCTAGCAGAGCGGCCCTCCCCCAGTGCACATCCCAAACGGTGAGTTTTTTTTTTTTTTGTTAAATGTAACGTACTTCTGTTGTGCAACTCTATGTAGTTTTTCCTGATCGCCATTTCTTGTCTTTTTATCAGCTGTTTAGAACATATTAGATCTGCTGGATGTGGATAATTATTGTCAGTTGTTTCATTCTTTGACCATCTAGGGACATTTTAGATTACATTAGGTTTGTGTTTATCTACTATCTTTTTTTCTTTGCAGATATAAAAACAACTTGTCAAGGTTTTAGTTAAAATTGAGTAAACTATGCTTAAATGAGCCACAAAAAGAATTCCCACATTGCATTCTTCTCCTTGCACGAATCACTAAAATTGCTTTTCTAGATTCCGTACATTATGATTTGAGGGCTAAAATCATGTGTTTCTTTCATTGCAGATTTATCTCATTTTGTAGAGTTGGTACTGGACTTTCTGATGATGAGCTTGATGCTCTAGTAACCAAACTGAAACCATATTTCAGGTAACTTGTATATGTTGATTTAGTGTGTTGTGCACTCAAGTCGGATGGGGAACCTTCTCCCAAAAGTTAGCTATTTAAGTTGGAGAACCAACCTACTTGATTAGCCCATAGAGCATCCTGTACTACTTAACATAAGACTCGTGCATCTCATACTACTGCCTTGGTTTCAATCAAAATGTGTAATGAGCCAATGAAATTTTTCATGGCTAAACCCATGATCCTTTTCCTAGAAAATTGAGAAGAATGCAGCTTAAAATTGGCTTTAGACATTTATATGATGTTCCAAAATACTGCTAGGTCAGGTTTGCTTGTTCATAGAGCTTGTCTGGCATGTTGTGTTTAAATGAAATCATGTGGTTGAAGATTGAAGGTGTTTATTCATTTTCTTCACGTTATAATGAGCTTTTCCCCTGATAGGAAGAATGAATACCCAAAGAAGAGGCCACCAAGTTTTTATCAAGTCACTAACCATTCAAAAGAACGGCCTGATGTGTGGATCGAGAGCCCTGACAAGTAAATATATTCATCTTGATGTCTGTAAATAAAGTTTTCACTTTCAATTGTGATCGATATTTACCTCTCTCATGCAGATCAATAATTCTCTCTATAACCAGTGACATTCGAACTATAGAATCTGAGGTGTGTCAGATGTCATATGTTTTGGTAACTGCAAGGGTTTCAGGGTCATATTTTCTTGTCTCCTAAATTGTTCGGTTTTCCATTTGAATGGTTGGATTTGCAGGTATTTGCTGCACCCTACAGTCTGAGATTTCCTCGGATTGACAGGGTGAGATATGACAAACCCTGGTATGAATGTCTTGATGTGCAATGTAAGTAAATTGTATCAACTGCTCCTTACTATTAGGCACCAATCAAGTTCAATATAGCAGCTTCATCTTCTTTAATCAAATTCCCTATTCCTTCATATTTGTTAAATAGCTTGTGTTGATGTGAATCTGATGGACACTGTTAAACTTAAGATTTATTTTTCTCTCTCCTGTCTCTGCAGCATTTATAGAACTCGTGCATTCTAGCAATGGCACCACAAAGGCAAGCACAGAGTATGGCGGCATGCAGGATAGTAAATCAAAACGCATGAAATCCTCTAAAAGGGAAGGGAAAAAAAACATGTCCGTTGTCCCTTCTCATTTAATTCAGACTGATGTTTCCAATGTTAAGGGGGGCTCCTTAATATTTTCGAATATGATGTTTTGTATCCCTGAGAGCCTGGCAAGTTTACCTATGATTTGTTCACAACAGATTGCTGATTTTTTTGTGATGTGTCTTAGAAAATATTTTTTCCTAAGTTAATATTTATCAAAATAGAATGTATTTTGTTGTGGTAAAATTAGTAGGAAAATATTTGATGCCGCTTTATCCTTTAATTTCTCTAACGCTGGAAAACATTGTAGGAACTTTAGGTAATAATCCTCCATATCAGTTGTCCTTGGTCCTAACTGGATCGAAAAGGAGAACAGCTTCTCTTCCTTGCTGTGTGGCCAAGGTGCTGCAAGGAGAGAGAAGAGAGAATAAGTGCGGGGCTGGGTCCCTCCTCTTCTCTCTTTCTCAATTGGAACAGTACCTCTGCTGCATGGAGGAGAAGCCAGGGGATTGAAAAGTCTTGATGGTTGATGGTACTAAAAAAATTTTCCTTGACAGATACAGATTTCGTCAATGTGCCTCCATCCCATTCTCTTGATTCCTTGCATAAGATGATTGCTGAGAATGGGGGCACTTTCTCAATGAACTTGAACAATTCAGTCACCCATTGTGTTGCAGCAGATGGCAAGGGTACTCTCTTTCTCTCAGCCCCCTCCCTCTCTATCCCTTTTATGTGCATGCCTGCAGGTTCTTGATTCTATTTCTCAAATATATCATAGAGTTTTCTGGCAGGTTTTAAGTTTGAAGCTGCAAAACGTCACGGTGATATCATTCATTATAGTTGGGTAATAGATTGCTGTGCGCAAAAGAAGCTCATTCACTTACAGCCCAAGTGAGTAGGGTCATTGAGTCTGAACTTATTTAGCTTCATTAAAAGCAGTTCTGATGGGTATTCCTTTCAATGGTCATGTTTAAAAGGTACTTCCTTTTCATTTCTGAGCGCACAAAGAAGAAGTTATCTGAAGAAATTGACGAGTTCTCAGACTCATACTACTTGAATCTTGATTGTGCGGACATCAAGCAGGTAATATTAGCTATTTTCTCATTCTCAAATGCTAAGTGTGCTGTACTCTGTATGTTAAACATGGAAACACAAGGAGCAAACAGTGGAGAGAATCCACGTTTATTTGATAATTACTCTGGGCTGGATAGATTTATCTTGACTTTTTTTTGGTGCTTTGCATGTCAAAATGAGAGGGAGAGAACGTACGATATCCTTCTGCATGAACCTTTTTGAAGGAAGTAACATCTCAATTTTCTTTTTTGTATGGACCCTTGGATGTAAGAGATGGCTTGTATACATCTTAATTACTTGAATGATATGTCGTTGTTTTTTAATTAAATGATAAAGTCCGCCTCAATCATATACCTATGTAGTGTTAATTTAACTCTGTTTCGTTTCTCCTCTAGCTCTTAAGCAATATTCCCAGATCAAAAAAAGATATCAGCACTATCGACTATTACAGGAAAAAGTACTGCCCAAAGGATAAATGGTCTCATTTTCAAGGATGCTGCATTTATTTCCACACTTTTTTACCACTACCGTAAGATTATCTAATTATTTACCTCAGTATATAAATATTTACAATATAGGACTATGATGGTTATGTTTCTGTCTTGCTAAACCGCTTTATGATTATTTAACTTTTTTCATGAAGGAGAGGAGATTGGGAAGTTCTGTGGGGACTCTCACTGAGGAGATTGCAGTCTGAAATTCTCATGCGTGGCGGAAAAGTTACCGATAGTCCCACTTCTGCTACCCACTTTGTGGCCTTGTCAGTTCCAGGATATAATGTGGACTCTACAGAAATGCTAACGAGGTTGGCTGCTTGTCTGTCATCTTGTTAACCATTGTGTGTGCTGGCTGCGTCATTTTGGCTTTTCATGAGTCTGTCGTGTCATCCTGACATGAAATCATTTTATTCTTAATGATATTATGCAGAAAAAACAATTTTTTCCGTGGTTTTCATTAGGGGTTACTTTTGTGGGAAAACTAACCTTGCATTTGTTCTTTTTCCCCCTTCCTTCCTTGGGGTGGGTGGATTGTCAACTGCATATAGTTTCACGTCAGTCGAAGGAAAATTTCTTTTGAGCAAGCTGTTGCATGTTGTTGGATCTCAGTGGCTTGAAGATTGTTTGGATCAAGGCCGTAGATTACCAGAACAAACATATACATTGAAGCCCAGCGGAATGGAAGAACTAACTACTGAAGAGTGGTAAGTTAAAATATATGGATGATTATCCACATATTTGTGAGACCTGTGGTTTGAGAGAAGAAAATTTTTTGGGAAGCTAATGAAATGAATACAGTGAATTTAACAACGCCTTTACAGATGCTAATACTAATAGTTGCGAGTATAATATGCCAGTGGAATAATGATTAAGCGGACATTCTTAGTTTTTTTTTTTAATTAAAAACATTTTCTTTTCTTACTTTGCTTGAGAGGTAAATTGATAGACCTTATGGTATTTTAGCCATCAAATGCTACTTTAATGAATTTAGCTTTGTTTCAATACATAAGCTGATTAACATGATGGTTTTGTGCCAACTGTTACAGCAAACATGATTTGGCTTTAGAGGGTCATTGTAGGGGAGATAATGTAGAAGACCAAAATTCGTCACGTCTCTCTGAAAAGGGAAATCAGATGAGAAGTGCCAGACCTG
Organism: Inga oerstediana; assembly: GCA_963210345.1. NCBI lineage: Eukaryota > Viridiplantae > Streptophyta > Magnoliopsida > Fabales > Fabaceae > Inga > Inga oerstediana. The sequence goes on along the minus strand of OY723407.1, from coordinate 55,596,487 downwards.
TTGATGAAAGTTTGGTCTCCCTGGAGAAGAGTGGCAAAAGGAAACGAGGAAGACCTGTAGGCAGAGGCAGTAAAATGGTTAAAACAGCCAGCAACCAAACTCGTCGATCACGAGCACATATTGGGAAAGGGCCTGCAAAAATATGTGAATATGAAACAGATGAAAGTGGTTCTCATGATGAAAAAGTATGTGAAGGTGAGATTGACTCGAGAGAATTCAGTCTTGACTATCATAATGGCACAGAAGTCACCGAGACTGTGACTTTACAAAATCCGGAGCCATCAAAACAAGAAGGTGCAGTTAAGCAAGAGTTTTTTAAGCACGTTGAACGCGAGGAACATTCTGTTCCCGAAGTTGAAATGACTGAGCAGCGTGATGACCAAAACAGTAGGACTGAACAACTGGAAGTTATGGCTGATCCGATACAGGCAATGCTTTTTAACATGTTTCCCAGCCTTGCGACAAAGAAAGTTGATGAAACAAAGAATGATGATGTTAAAGATGATAAGCCACCTGAAGAATTCAAAGGTAATGTTAAAGATGACAAGCTTCCTGAGCAATTCAATGATAATGTTAAAGATGATAAGCCACCTGAACAATCCAAATCCAAAGCTGAGCCTACAAGGAAAAAGAAAGTTAGCTATAAGGATGTTGCTAATAAGCTGCTTGAGGATTGGTAGAGCATCATCTCGTTGTAATGCTATAAATTGCTTCTTTTCTGTATATATATGTACCAAAGTTTTGTTGCCAAATTATTCACTTTCTAATATTGTTACCTGTATTTTCCTTTGCACACCTAGCATCTGGACTTCTGTTGCTCAATGGTAAGTTGTTACTAGTTTGAGAGGGTGATGGTTGCTAGTTGACTGCCATCATCCAACGTGAATTAGAACACTATCTGGTGGGAGCATCTTCTGAAATCGCATCTGAATTCACATGCTTTGTACTGGATCTGAACAATTGTATTTTGTTCTCAAAGAAATATCCATGAATGAAATTAAATTATAATTTCTGGTGCATCGCTCTCTTGGCACTGATATCTTGCAGGTCAATCTAGTAATAAAGATTTGTCATAAGTTATATTCAATTAAATAATTAGTGAAAGGAGAGAAATAAATAATCTAGGGTTAGGGTTAAGGGATTAAAATACCCATAAATTTTTTTTAAAACTGCATCCAACATAAATTTTTTTTGGGTGTAAAAGTAATCATTTTTTTTTTTGCCAACGGTGTAAAAGTAATCATGAACTTTCAAAAAGGGGGTAAAAGTGACACTTCCATTAAAACTAATTAACGACCGTTCACTGCAGTGTAAAAGTATCAAAATACCCCTATCTAAAAAAGAAGTTTAAGAGGGCAAAATACCCATAAACTTTTTTTAAAAGTTTAAAAATACCCCTAAACTTTTTTCAAAAGTGCGTCCACCATCATAACATTTAAAGATAGGGGTATTTTGGTACTTTTGCACTAAAGTTAACGGCTGTTGTTAGTTTTAATGGGCGTCACTTTTGCCCTCCTTTTGAAAGTTCATGGTTATTTTTACATCTAAAAAAAGTTTATGGTGATGGATGTACTTTCGAAAAAAGTTTATAGGTATTTTTTCCCATTAACCTAACAATCTATCTCATCAAGTTTTTTTTTTTGTTTTTTGGGAATAACTTCCTCCTTTCTTAAATGAAAGTCATAATTCTTTCTTTCTGTTACAAATTCCTAAATATAATTAATACTTACTCCAATCCTAAATATAAATGAGTTGACTCTTTTTAAATAGATTAAAGAAGATAAATAAGTTAACTAATCATATCATACGTTGTATATCATTAGATTATATATCAATTTATAAGTCAAAGAACTTAGTTTGGAAAAAAAGTAAAAATAAAAATAAAAATATTTTAAAATAATTCAATTATCTTCTTTAATTTCTTCTAAAAAAACAATTTTTGCTTGTATTTTAAACAGAAGGAAGTACTTGTTTTCAAAACCACACCACATAAGTTCTAATTTTGTTTCTAGGCAGTTGAGGTTAAAATAGTGACAGAGGATAAAAAAATTTAAAAAACAATACTTTTACAGGCGAATAATGGTTGACATCATCCCTCTGCTCAAGTCTTGTGATATCTGTTTCTAGTCCCCGCCACAACGATTCCAGTTATAGATGATCACCAAGAGGAAAACAAGGTAAGAAATGAAAAATTACAGGCGTTTACTTAGAAGATTAGGCTATTACCCAAACATGAACCTTGTACAACTATTCTCTCCTATCCTAACTATAACACAAAGTTATTTTTTTTTTGAAAAATTAAAAAAACCAATTAAATTACTTTAGAGTATTTATATTTATGTTTTTTTCTCCAAATTAATTAATTTAACTAATAAACTAATATATAATCTAAGGATACTAAAAATATAAACACTCTAAAATAATTTAATTGGTTTCCTTAATTTCTCTAAAAAACTCAACTTTATCTTATAATTAGGACCGAGTAACTTGCTGCAGATAGCAAAACTGAAAAAGTAATTTTTATGAATAAATAATTACTATGATATCTCTACTTCAAAGAATAAGAAAATTATATACTATAATACTGACAAACATTACCCGAACAATTGAAAAATATCCTCCCCTTTACACGATCCAATAAAAGTACATGGGTTTAGAGTAAATTTATCAATAAAGTTTTAAGAAAGAAACGCCCGACACAATTACATACACAAGGTTTTAAAAGTAGAGTATCCAACACAACCGTTAAATTTGATCTAATGCCGTTAATAGTTTTCTTCTCTAATAATTTAACGATATTAGGTCAAATTTAACGGTTTTATACTGACTATTCTGCTTTTAAAACCTTGTATATATTTTTAACCCCTTTAAAATCATAATTATGCCAGACGCTTCTTCCTTAAAACTTCCTTGGTAAATACACTCCTTATCCCAAAGTACATTGCTATGATAGAGAGGAAAATACATTTTGGCAGTAAAAAAAATAGGGCAATATGTACGTTGTAAGGATGCGATAGTTTTAGGCACAAAAACTGTCCATAGATGAACAGTATCATCGTTATGCCTTCTGTTTCAAGAGCAGTTCACGAAATTACAACAAAGCGAAGAATCCCAAGATCACCAGCCATATTTGGCTTGTGTCTCAGCTTTTGTGAGCATGCCCTTCGCACGCCGGTCAGAAAGTTCTGATTCCTTTTGTTTCATATCGAAATACAACGAGCCTATTTGATGCTTCCTCCTATTCAGCTTGGAAGGCTTCCCCTTTGCTGAAACAGGCTGCGAGAGAAGAAAAGTTTCAATAGACTAATCTTAATACTAAATGACACATAAATTCAACATAGTGCAACTCACTTTCTTTACTATGTGATATGTCCTTGTGTTCCAAGGATATTGTTTACATGGATTAGATCGGATCGAACTTTCCCCCAACATGCATGGTTCACATCATGGACCAACAGTTAGAAAGCTATCCACCCCTCAACCAGAGCTAGCTTATTTACATGCCAAACAAAGGGGAAAATTGTCCTTTGAATATGACGGGTACGTGGCCATTCAATAAGTAATCTTCCAATTCTCCAAATGTTATGTTCGAAAGGGATTACAAAGAAGGCAAATCTTCCAATTTGCCTTGGGGTTATTTCCTAGCGGACACCAACAAAGAATCTACCATTAAGCCAAGAGGCAAAGATATAAGAACAGAAGGGCGTAACTAGACAAAACTCCTCCCAATCGTCTTTTATTTATTTGTTTATTTTTTTGAAGAGGGGCGATGGGGAAATGGAAATAAAAGGAATAGAATCATCAAGAAATTGTACATGAAGACCACCAACCCCTCCAAAGCTACCGCAACAATTTTAACAAGACACCTATCAATGGCTTAGGGCTCCTAAGATCATCCAACTACCACTTAAGTAAACAAAAGAAGGCTAGAGGATCTGGTCACGTTGCTCCTAGTTAACCTTAGAACAAGGCTTTCAAGCTCCCTACGGATAACAAAAACGTGGAAGAAATTTTCAAGAGTCCTGTTAATTCCCTAAATTTCTACAAAATATTACATATAACAACGTAGCATTGCTCAGTAAGTTCATACTAAATTCTATCAAGTATGGCATCATGTTATCGAATATAGCACAAAGAGGGGAAGTCGGGAACTCCTGCATATCAAAATTTAAAACATGCATTATAAAACATCTTGGTACCTTCCCATCAATGTCTAGATGTCCAATGATGGATATGTATACAATCTGGACTAATACTGATGCTTTAATAAAAAAACATTTTAATGCCAAAATTTACATGGCTCAGTTTTCATTGGAGACAAGAAATCCAACAGAGCTTGCTTTTGACAGGTACTCCTATCACTATTTGAGCATAATTTCACATCAACTAGAAATGGTGCTGTTGAGGCAAGCAATTGACTAACGGAGCATCACTACTATCCAACTAAAACTGACACCCCAACAAGCTCCCTTGATTGTTGGTCAACTTGACAAAATGTAATTTGCAAAACCATGTATTGACTTTTGACAGAATCGGCAATAAATTGAACCAAAATGCCCTTTCATGAGAAAACAGCCAAAACACAGAAAACACAAGCAAACAATACCTGATAAGCAGGTCCGAAAGCTATCCCTGTTAGCTTGACCTGGTCCTCTCTGGGCCGATTCTTAATCAACTCTTCTTGCTTCACCTCAATAATTTCCGAGGGAATCTCACTCCTTCCACGCTTCCCAAAAACTTTCACCCCGTTGTCACTCATCCCAGACATCTCAGGCACTGTTGCCCCGTAACCATCAGCCCAGTTATTTCCATATTGTGCGTAATCACCATGGGCATTATAACTTGCATATGCATCATTATTTACATAATATGACGCAGGGGTAGCCGTATTAGCAGCCCCAGCCTCCGGCTGACCACCCACAATATGATCAATACCCGAACTGTAGTTGCCATAACTATTACTATCCATATAGTACTCCGGATTTTGGTCGGTACCATATTGGTAATAGCTATGACTCTCATAACTCGCACAACTTCCTCCATTTTGATCAGCATTCACGTTATTCTCCGCCGCAGAACCCTCAGCATTCGATGCTTCAGGTGCATCCGTTTCAATTATTGACCGTCGGCCTGAACCAGATGTGCCTTGAACGCCCAATGTAGTCGAATTTCTGGGAGCCGGAATACTGGACAAGAATGACTTCACCGACGAAGTTTGAGGCATAGAGTCGAACTTTTTCCTCTCGTTTTCTGCTTTAAGTGCCTCATCCTCCTCCTCCTCGTCATCCACTTCGTTAGATTTCTTCCAAGGAATTATGGGAGGCCTAAACTGAATAACTTTTTTGGTTCTAGGACCAGAGGCAGAAACCCTAGGAGCAGCTTCTTGCTCGATTTGGGATTTAGGTTTAGGGAGGGAAGAGAAAAGGGACGTACGCCCACTAGATTGATGAGTTTTTATTGAACCCACCGCATAACCATCGATATCATTGCTCGTCGTTGAGGGTGCAGCAGATGAAGGGTTACATGAGCTGCTTTCGGGTTGGGGAAGAGACGAGAAAATAGATAAGGATTTACCACCGATGCTTCCGGAACGAGTTTCTGAGTCATCTTCATCGCTTATAGCGTTCCTGGAACTGGAGGATTGCTTGGGTTGAGGAAGGGATTGAAAGAGGGAGGAAGATTTGGGTTGAGGAAGAGACGAGAAGAGCGAGTGGGTCTTTGAAGTCGTTGGCTCACCATGTTCAGAGCTAGGTTTAGATGAAGATGAAGGGGTTGGTATCTGAGGTAGCTCTTGTTCTTCTTCGTCAGAAGACGCGTAGTTCGCTAGCAGAGAATCCATGTGAGAGGAGAGGGATGGCTCGACAGAGATTCGAGCAGCGATCTCAGGAGTTGGGAGGGTCCAGGATGCAAGAGAACGAAATGAGAAAACCAGAAAACGGGTCGCGATTGGGCTTAGGTGTTTTTTGGGCTTTATTTAGCTTCAAACTGGGCCAAGTTAAGCCCGATCCGTACAAACTCCTTGAGAACTCATCTTTTTATAAATATTTCATTGTGATCGTTTGGAATAGCTTATTTTTAGACAATAAGTGCTTATAAATCGTAATTCACGGTATACAAGGTAAGTATGTGAGAGGAGTTTTATCTCGGCTTGCGTAATAAGGACTTATTTTTTAAAAAAACGCTGAACCAAATAAGCCTAATATTAACTAACAGGGGTTGGATCTAACGAAAGAAGCTAGTCCCTCATAAGATAGTAAATCAAGGTTTGAATCTCTGTTGAGAGACGCATCACATTTAGTGCCCAATAATACCTCCAATAAGAAATAGGATAGCCTGATAGTGTAAGTACTCCTAAAAGGGCATTGGGTAATGCAACCCCTTTTTTGGTGAAAATCTTGACAAAAGATGGGTCAAAACCTGGGAACTTTGGTCGCTGTGGGTTGTTTCTTTTACTTCTATATTTTAGCTTTTGTTGTGTTTTTTTTTTTTTGTCAGGGTTTTTGTTTGTTATTATTTATCAGAACTAGTCCCTCACAATATGACAAATCAAGGTTTGAATCCCTATTGAGATATGTGTCCACATTTAATACCCGGCAGTATTTTAAATAGGTTTACCTCCAATAGAAAATAGCATTGCCTCCAATATGAGAAGAACTTTTGTAAGCCCCTTGGGTAATGCAACCCCTTTTTTGGCGAAAATCTTGACAAATGATGTGTCAACCTTTTGTCACTGTGGTTTGTTTCTTTTACTTCTATATTTTAGCTTTTATTGTTGTTGTTTTTTTGTTTTTGTCAGGACTTTTGTTTGTTATTGCTGGGTTGAGATTGCTGTTACTGATTTGCAATGCTGTGATAGAGTTTATTTGGTTTGGGATGAGATCATGTCGATTTGATAGGCAAAAAGAATGTGTGTAGTTTAATCAAGATGTCTTGTAATTTCTACAGCAGCTTCATTAGATAATATTTATGAGTTACCTCCTAATGATATTTCTATCCTCAAAGTCGCAACAATTCTATGTATCAAGTTTTCAAAATTGAAAATCAGACGTTTAAATACTCCAAATTAACTCTTAGCTGATACGAGTCAGAGGAAGAGTGTTAGAGATGAAAGATCCTTTCATCTAAAGGGGTATTATAAGAGAAATCTATCCTAAAATAACAAGTTAATTAGGAAAATTTTCCCTGTCAAATTTGTCTTTGTTAGACTGCAAGTGATTGTTAGATTTGACTACAGCTAACGATGGCATTATTCTTAATCTCACATTCAATGAAAGATATATCTAGTTTCATTAAACATCTCTAAATCTCCTTAATTAAACTCTCACAATATTTTAGACAGTTTGAATTAGATTAGTGCCGTGGAAATTCTAGTGCCAGCACTAAACATGAAATGCAACTTTATTGCATCAAACATACATCAAACTTACAACTGCTAGGTTTTATATAAAAGCAGGAGACAAACACAAGCTTTATAACAAACAAGATCAGAGAATGAAGACGTTGGGTGAAACAAAGAAGGAAGGAAGGAAGGAAAACCCCAACTCGTTTCTCTCTGAAGTTCTTCATCATGTCGATGGATTAGATGCTCATAGGGCTATCGGGATCATTAAGAGCTGCAATGGCCGTTTGGATTCTTATCTCCAACAGATCTTTCTCTTCTTCCTCTGCCTGAAAAGAACAAAAGGCAAAAGCACACGACAATGCATGGGTTAGTAGTGAAAATCCTAGTACTTGTACCCTCTCAGTCTGATGAGGTGGTTGTTTAGTTGTATTTTGCAATTCTGGTTTATGTGTAAAAATTGCATGAATTTTGTTCTGAACCACTTTTTATCAAACTGGTAAAATAATCAAAGGACGACACAATATTGCATCAGATTTCCCACTTACTTTCAGATGCATTGGATTATTCAACTTTCTTTTCCAATCAGTATGGTTCATTGGCAAGGACTTCTCTCTTACAATAGAAACAAATTTTTGTTCGGTTTGAATAGAAAAACTTGCTCTTGCTAATTCGACGTGACAGCTACCTAGCTGAATGGTTCATTAATTAGGGTTTATAGTTTTCACTTTAGGAGGTCTTTTTCTTTTTCTTTTTAAGGATAGAGTATCACATCTTAAATAAATGACAGAATATCTCTTGGTTAGTTTATAAGAAATGTTAAAATTACTAGCTAAAAAACTAAAATAGCAGAGAATTAATGCATCTTAAAATAGACAAGGGCCAAGTTCAAGAGAGACTTTGGATTAAGCTTAGCTAGCTTCCAATACATAATCAAATCGATTTATATTAAGCAATATATAAGAGGGAAATTAAAAACACACTAGAAAATAATACTTCTTTAAGTTTTAATTTAACCTATAAACATTTTCTTCAACCTATAAGAGCATGTGCGTGATTCTCTAGTTAGTTAATATTTGTAGATATTAAAATTATGGAGAATTACTGAAGTCCCAGTATTCATAGAAAGCCTTAATGACAAGTGGGAAACATAAATTAGTTATTATTTCTTGTATTAGAACTTGTCATTACATACTATTTAATTATTATGAAATTTTTAGTGATTACTTTACAGTAATCTTCATTAAAACTATTACAGAAAGTTGGAGTACCGATTCATCAAGTTGAGTATAATACCCAGATCGGAAACTCTAGTCCAAAAAATTGCCTCATCACACCGCACTATTCTAAACCCAAGCCTACCAACCCACCTCGCTTTTTTCTCAAATATTTTTTAAAATTTTCAAATTAAGTTATAAATGGTTATAGACAAAAGTTAAGTTGATTCTATATTTTCGTAAAGCTATATAATTAAATTAATTTCAAAACTTACAAATATAAATATATAATTTATTTTGAAAAATTAATCTATCAAAAAAATGAGAAACTGAACATGAAATTAAGTTCATCACATAAAACAAGGCTATATTTATTTTAGATGTAAAGCAATAACTTTTTGTTAAAACTAAAAAAATTGAAAAAAAATTTTTTTGCCAAGCACAAGTATCTTTATATTAAAAGCAATATTACTCGATATACTAAACATAAACACTTCTTCTACTCAAACCTTTAAAAAACAGAGAGAACAGGCCAACTTGCGGGCTAAAAAAACTGAGAGAGAGAGAGAGAGAGCAGGCCAACCTGCGGGTTAAAAAACCCACACAAAATCATTTATATTTTACGAACCCAACGTGTGAAGTTTTTTGCAGATTGATGGGTTGGGTCTACAAACCGAACCCATATTACCTCTTAATTCAAATGTTTGAATTGCTTACATTTATCCTTCGATGAAGGGAAAATTAAAAGGAAACAATATTAGGAGGAAAAATTCTAAAAAATAGTCAATTTCTTTACCATTTTTAGAAATTTTCATTCATAGTATTCCCTCCCCTTTTTTCCCTCCACTTTTGTCTTCATCCAAATATAAGGTTAGTATTTGGCAATGCCTCAAAAAGGATTATATCTAATAGGAGGATACTTGTCCCTAAAAAAAAAATCCTAATATAATTTTGTCTCTTCTAATTTGTTTAAGTGAATGAGACTGCCGATTTTAATTGACTTTGAAACATTTTAAGACACGTTTTTTGCACTAGAATTTAGTTTTTGTTTTTGGGCAAAAAGATGTTGATAAGTTGCATCATACTGTGAACCCTGAATGGAAAACTCTTTCTCCACTGGTTCACGACAAATTAAAGCCACGCGGAAAAAGAAATACGCGGATTGTTCTTTAGTTTTTATTGTCAAAGCAATAATTTTCCAAAAGTTTAAAATCTTCAGGATTGGATTAAAAAATTTTTAATCATTTTAAGCTTATTGAACATGTGGTCTAAAAAAATAAATACACATTAAATTTAATAATATTATATGATAACAATTTTTAAAAAACAAAACATTTATGCCCGCAATCCAGAAAAATTCAAATATTTTAATGAGTTAAGTAGTAAATTTGCCCAGGAAGTATAGGTCTAGGAGCAATTTTGCCCTGAAATTTTTTTTAGGATCAAGTTCGCCCCGAAAATTTTATAACGTAGCAATGTTGCCCTTTTCCATTAAAAAATTAACAGTTAACATCAATTTTTTCACGGTCAACTTTTGTTATTTAACTGAAAAAAACAACATTGCTACAAACTTCCAGGGCGAAATTGATCAAAAAAAAACTTTCAAGACAAAATTACTCCTTGACCTATACTTTCAGGATAAATTTGCTACTTAACCCTATTTTAATAAGTTATAGATATTGTATGAATTTAACACGGATGGCCCACAAAACTCCATGATTAGAAGAGACATAAGCTAAACGACATCTTATAATATTTTCAAACTGTGAGCGGTGGGCCTTTTTTTTTTTTTTGCCAAACTGTGATCGGTGGGCCATGCTCCATAGTATGGCGGGTGTGCATTGTGAAATGACATTTTATAATCATCATTTTCAAAATAATAGAATATATATATATATATATATAAAGCATTCATTGTATCAAAAATATATATATATATATATATATAAAGCATTCATCTCAATTTTCATTTAGTTGGTTAAAAAAAATTTATTGAAAAATTAAACTTAAGTATTTAAAAATTTATAATTTGTTTAAATGAAATAAATTTAAAATAGTTTTTTATGACAGGATTTTTAAAAAGTTATTAAAATTTAAGATATGAACTTTGAATTTAAAAAGAAAAAAGAAAGGAAGGCAGGTTGGCTTATAACGTGTGTTGGAGAGTCAAACTAAAGGATCCCTACATGGGAGTGTGGTGTACAGTGTGGGGTGGGGGGTGGAAGGCAAGATTCAATGGAGCAGCCGAAGAGGGGGTTTCCAGGAAGAATTCAAATAATAAAAAGAGGTACGAAATAGGAAATTGGGAAAAAATTATAAGCGTGTTTGTTTTGGTGATGGAAACCGCGTGCTATTTAACACGCACAAGGACCATATGGGGTTTTATATTACATTTGTGATTGCGCAATGGGAATGACGCCGGCGCCAAATTTGGATTTATCCATTTCTCACAATAACAATCACGTTTTAAATTCATTTGTTTTTATGGCTTTTTCAAAAAAGTATAATTTTGTCCCCTTCGAAGCAGCAGTAACCACGTTTTGGGAATCTCCGGGAAGTTTCTTGGCTCGTGCGCCAACTTTGGATTTATCCATTTCTCGCACGAGCTAAATATGTTGGGGACAATAATTTTGGCTTCTCTTGGCGTCGCGATCCCGTTTTCAAGTCAAAGGTATACGCGGTCTCTGTTTCCGAGTAATCTAGATCATATGGGGGAAATTGCAGCACAAGACAAGGGAGTATGCCCAAGATCTAACCGAAATCATAGGTAACAAATCTAGTTGAGTTCAAGTTCAGTCTTCTGCTGGTTTTGGTTAGATACTGAACTATTTCAACCTAAATTAACCTAATTGGATCCCAATACTACTCAAGGTACTGAAAATCAGATCGGACATTGAACCGGTCGAGACACTAGGTCAAAGGTCAGTGGTTTAGACCGGGGTCAACCTGGGGGTCAGACCGGGAGTCAAACCGGGGTTAATTAAAAAAATATATAATTTAAATGTTCATGTATACCATTTAAAAAATTACATAAAAGTTTTTTTTCCAACCAATAGTCAAATATAACCTCGTGAACCTAATACCTACAAAAATATCATTAAGTATATAAGGATTTTACTCCAACCAATGCAAAACAGCAAAAATATTCCACAATACTTTTAAAACTCCTTGCAAATCAAAAAATTTCAAAGAAATAATTTTAAAAAAAGACAAAATAATGTCATTTGAAATATAAAAAATTTTAAAAATTAAAAAAATTAAAAAAAGGGGCAAACTGGTTCACCCCGGGTCAGTTAGACCCCAGTTTTTTTACCTCAATCGGACCGGTCCGGCGACCGGTTCACCGGTTTCCGGTCTGAACCGGCCGGTCCGATCCGATTTTTAATACATTGATTCTACTATAATAACTTTTTAAAAATCCTCATGACATGAGTAAAATCTTGATGAATACTTATGTTCCTATATGTTTGTGGTGGGGTCAAGGAAAAAAACGTAATCAATACTCATTGAAGTCCTTAATATAAAATCTACTATTTTTATTGAAAAAAATCTTCTGTTAAGAAGTGAAAGAGTATTAAATTTGTTATCCTAGAAAGGTTGAAACCTCAACCTTTATTTACATATCACCCTCTTCATCTTCAATCAATCACAATTAATTAAACATATATAAATTTTTTGTTCATTTAATTAAAACAACAACATAAATAGGCTCAATTGGCCAAACCCAAGTAGCCAACCGAACAAACCGAACTAAACCCAAATAAAATAGCACGGGGAACCCATGATTTGGCACCAACAAATACAAGCAATATACCACTAGATCGACCACAAGGCTATTAATACCATAAGAATTTTTAAATATAAACATTAGGCTTTAAAGTTTTTAAAGAACACCCCTTCAATACATTTTGAAGAGTAATTTAATTTTTCTTATTAATGTCATATTAATCAATAACAAACAAATAATTATGGATTATTTTAATCTTATATGGTGTTTGATTGTAAAACTTAAATTTAACCTATTACTCCTAACCCTTAAAGCTACATGACTAATTTATTAATTTGAATAAATGTGGTATGATCTCCTTAAAATATTTAAATATAACATTAAACTATATATCAATTGATAAATTAAATATTTTATTTTGAACCAAATTCAGCCCCTAACTAAGTTTTATACAGAGGAGTCAGTGTGATCTCCCCACAACAAAACTTGAGAGTAGGGGAAAGGAGAATGAAGGAAAGGGATTGGGGCAAGACGCAAGAGGATAGGACTTTTGAGAAGTGACCGGGGAAACAGAGCAACAAGTTATCCCTTCTGCCAGGGACCCCTCTTAGCTTTCATCTTTTCAGAAAGGCTTCAAGTTAATTAAAGCCCCCCAATATATTTGCAGATGGGCCCTTCCCTTGCCCGTCACTTTTCATCACTATTTTGTTTTTATCCCAACATCCTCAAAAATTTACAGGCTGCCTACAGCCTCATCATCCATTATTCCCCCTTAAAATACTAATATTGTCCCCTAAATGCCTCTCCCACTTCCCTTTTGCTAAAATCCATCAATTTCATCCCATGTAGGCCCCAATTCAACGTCTTATGCCTGACCTTATCAAGTTTTTAAAATTAATTATATACGTATTTATGAAGAGAATAAAGCGGTGGCATCGTGACGTTGTAATTCACTAACTCATTGCAGAGAATAAAGGTGGGGATGGAATTAAAACTGACCTCCACGAAGACTGTCTTCACAAGCCTGCCTGAGAAACAAGTTATGTTGGCCGTAACGATCTTCAGCTTCAGAGATTCGAACACTTCGCACAGTTTCACCATTGTGTTCGTCCTTTTACTACACGTCAAACTCACCACGATCGTCTTCTCTCCCATGTACGTTACCTTTAGCTGTTCCGCATCACACCCAATCCAAACCCGCGCGTCAAAAAAAAAAAAACAGAGAACCCGCCAATTTTATAATTTCAATAATGGAAGAGAGAGAGGGGTTGTAGATTTAATTAATGAATTAACTGATAAATTAATTAATAATTACCTCTAGGACTTCGATCGGGGAATTTCTTGAACTGATGACAGTATCGTAAAGCTGCTGCTGCTCTGTTTTCTTCTTCTTGGACCTGAGCACCACAGGGAGGTCTTGCTCGTAATCGATATCGCTTGAGTTCTGCTTGATCTGTTTACCAGATTCAAGCTCCGATATCTCCGCCTCAATATTCCTCTCCTGGTCGTGCAAGTGTTGGATGTAATCGATTGCGTCCTTGATTATGGAAGCCTTATCCATCTGTTCATAATCAAGCAAAACGGTCACTAACTCCTCCATCCTCATCCATCAGCGAACTAAATGTTACCACTAGTAATTAAATCTGCTCGAATCTGGAATTGAATCTTACCTTGCTAATGTTGGGGACGACGGCTCTGAGAGCGAAGAGTCTCTCGTTGAGCTTCTTGCGGCGGTTGCGCTCGGAGACAATGTTCTTGGAGGCGGCGGAGGAGGCTGCGCCGTCGGGGGAGCTGGAATCGTAGTAACCGGAGAAGGCCTCGTCCCATCCCAAACTGCCGGCTCAGTAAATCGAATCACAGAACTCGAATAATCTGAATCTGTAGATCAATAATGAATCGATTAGAGTGAAAAATTACCTGTCAAGCTCTTCGGTTTGAAGGAAGCGGTTGGTTTCCCAGTAATGCCTGTACTCTTCGCCGATATTCTCCATGAAGACGGAGACGGAGTGGGAGAAGAGAGAAGAAGCTGAGAGTGTGGTGTGTTTTGAGGAGAGGCGATATGGTTTTGGGAATTTCGGGAATTTCTTAATTTTTCCAGTGAGGAGGTAAGAAGCGAGAAGTGCGGGTATATATAGTGGAAGATTTATTTAAGCACGTGTGAGGATATGAGAAGATAAGGGGCTTGTGAGTTATGTGATGTTATTGTTGCTGCCGTTGCGGGGAATAAGACCCTTTCATATGCTGGGTGCTTCCTAGAAGCATCTATTCGGCTATTCCCCTTCAAAACCATTGTCCTTTCTCTAACGCCGCGTTTGTCACCTCAACCCTCTGGAATCCAGATAGATACAATAAACAATTATCCATTATTCAATGGGCAAAGGGGGAAAAAACAATTCTAACTCCTGTAGTCTTGTGGAATTTGCATTAAACAAATTTCATAATTCAAAATAATTTAGATATCTTATTGCAATATGTATAAAATCTGGTGATGCTATACTTAGGTTTTAAATTAAAGTATCAAAATTCATAAAATTAATTATATTTTTAAAAAATTATTATTAATAAAACGTAGATAGTAAATATCCATATATAATACTATAATATTTAAATAATATGTATCATTTTAAACCATCTATAAGACTATTGATGAATATTAGACAGTAGTACATCCGTCCTTAATATAAGATTTAGTTGACTTATTTAAAGAAATTTAGAAAGCTAAACAAATTATTTTAAAATATTTACGTTTACTATCTTCCTTCAAACTAATTTACTTGATCTATAAACTTATATATAATCTAATGATATACAACATGATTAAGTAACTTATTTAGTTTTCTTAATCTTTCTGAAAAAAGTTAACTATGTATTATATTAAGAACAGAAGGTAACATAATATAATACAATATCTAATTTATTTGCATACATAAGGTATAGTATAATATTTTTTTTACCAAAAGGAAGAATAAATAAATAAAAATTGGTTAAAAAATAAATAAAAATAGCGGAGGTGGGAGACGAAAGTCAATTGATGAATGGAGTTTTATTGGGAGTGGAGGCGTGGGTCATGATGGTCAATTGGTCTACCACTCGGTTGTTAAAACTTAAAAGCTTGGTCTAGCCCCAGCTCTTCACTCCTCGTACACGGTCACAGACCACACCCCGACGCGTTCTTGGGATCGCTTTAGCACAATTAATTTCCATCTCCCTTGCAACACGTCCAATTCAGTCTCATTTAATTTTCATATGGTCCATGGTTGTAGTCTTGTAGATGTAGTCAAATTATTTCCTTTTTTTTTTCCTTCTTATTTGTTTTATCAAATGATCCATCCAATTAAATAAACCCATACTCCCCCTAATCCTTTTTATAATATATTTCCAACATTATCATCAAAACTAGATGGATACTTAAAATTCATTAATAAAATTGGTAAAAAGTTACCCATCATCCGTGGGTTCAGGGATAAGGACCGCATCTTCTCACAGATAGGGAGAGGGTTCGATTCCCCGTCGCGGCACTTGGGGAGGCATTCTAGCTCCTAGGTGTCTAGGTAAACGTTTGAGGGTAATTGACGGCTCGTCTTGCCTAACATTGGTATAACCTAGGAGGAAGAGAGATTTCGCCCTATTCTTGGATTGTAAGTGAGCCCAACTCATTTTCTAAAATTTCAGTATAAAAAAAATGGTAAAAAGTTCTTGATTAAAAGTTTTATTGATTAGAAAGACTTAAATTGGATTACTAATGCTTTCTATATAACAAATTAGATAGAACAGCAATATTTTCTCGGTTTAAAAACATGTTAGATTATCCTGATCAATAAAATTTTTAAACGGGAGTTTTCCACCAATTTTCTGAGTTTTCTCAAATTTATTAACTTTGTCTCAAAATCAAATAAATTAAAATTTTGCTTCTCACTTGTTGTAACTTTAGAAAAATAAACAATAAGGACAAAATGAAAACAAAATATAATTCATTCAGTGTCTAGTAAAGAAAGCAAAAGAGTCTCCTTTAAATGTCTTGTAAACAAAGTTGAGGAAGTGCATATTTATATCCTTTCAGTGAAATGATAACGATTATAATTATCTAACATGTAATTAAAGAATCCGAATATCTATTTTTTTGCCAACATCTAAATATCTATTTATAGCGCATTAATATATTTTTGTATGCATGCTTGCTCGGTATCTCATGTGCACCATTAGATTTATTATTTTTTATGTTTTTTTAACTAATGATGATATATTAGCATGTTAGTGTTGAATTACAGGCTATATATTCAAGAACAGAGTTAAATCACGAGAATGAAACTGGCATGACATTTTGTTTGCACAATAACATTATAACAGGTATCATTTTATTCGGGCAAAAAAAATAAAACAGGTATCATTTTTTTTTATGGTTTATGCAATGGACCATTTTGGCCTTCGGTGCACCCACCTTCCAGGTATCCGACGTTAACCTGAAGGCCAACGCCAGATTTACTGACATGGGCCCCCGACAACCGACTAGTTCTGGCGCCTCCAATTTAATAGGCCCGACAGGAATTCACCTATTTGAGGCGCCCCAGGGGAGAGAGCTCCCAATGAAAATTCTTTATACCTTCCGTTTCCTGGGATCGAACCCAGGAACGGATTGGTGTGGCGCAGATGCCTACCCATCTGCGCCAACTTCCGTTGGTAGGAATCATTTTAGTTGACATTAAAATCGACCGTGATTGTTGTGTCTCTTATTACTGGTTTGCAACTGAATGATATAAGTTACTCCATCTGGTTCTTAATGTAAAGCATATTTAAAGAGTTGATCTTAATCCTAAATATAAAATAAAGTTTTTATATTTATCATTCTTTTTTTAATTTACCCATATTGACGCTTCTTTAATAATAATCCATGAGGAGATGTAAGGGAGGAATTAAGTTAGATACTAGGATGTTTTAGAAAATACATGTCACTTTAACTAACTTAACTAATTTTTTTAACCTAATCAAATTAGGTAAATATGTCTTCTATTAAAGACCGGAAAAATTATTTTATTTAGTGGAAATAAATAATTTTTTGCCTCACATGATTGCACGATTCATTTCAACTCCATTTAAATTATAGTAGCTATTTTTAGACTTTATAGCGCTCTATCCTTAAAATTCAAATGTCCCGTGCAGAACCAAAAATTCAAAAATCGCATTTCCATATGTGCACGGCAAAAGCAATTATATCCTTAATTACACATTATACACATTTGATATCAAGAAAATAGAGATGCGTGGCATATTCAAATAGGAGGCAAAGTTAAAAAAAAAAAAATTAATATAGATCTAATGAATTAATCATTTTTTCTTAATTCTGATATGTTGTTTGAAAACCAATAACTTTCAATATGTTTTACCAGAATTGAAAAGAACCTTAAAAGTTAAACCTCATTAACAATGCATTAATATGTAACAATTTTTTAATGTTATCCATATTTAACTTATATTATACTCAATTAATTAGAACAAAATCTACACAATAATCAGTGAAACATAAAATTATACATAAAAAAATAATAACGCGGCTGAGACAAAAATTATTCTCTTTGTGCCTTAATTATTAAGTATATTTGTTCTTTAATATAAGATATATTTACCTAATTTGATTGCATTAAAGAAGTTATTTAGATTAGTTAGTATGACATGCATTTTTTAAAATACTCTCGTCATCTTCTTCAATTACTTCCTTAACTTTGCTTCCTTACTTCTGATCTTTTTTTATTATTGTTAAGGAAGCATCAAAAAGTCAATTTAAAAAATGACTAATATAAAACTATATCTTATATTTAGAACCAAAATCAATTATTTAAATATTTTATATATTAAGCATAGGAGTGAGTATAAATATAAAACCCATGTTTTTTTGCTAGACTATAAATAAAACCTTTTTTTTTTTTTTTTGGTTGCTAGAGTGTAAATGGCCTTCATAGTAGTATGAAACTTAAGTGGGTACCACCGTCCCACAAGAAGGTTGTAGTGTGAATGAATGAGCCGTGTCTTTGAGAAACAACGGCCGAGGGCACAGCGGGGAGGGACATTTTCATGGGCCCATGTGGGATTGGGATCCACACAAATGATGGACGGTGGGTGATTGAATTTGAATTTTGGAAGAAAATGACTTTGTCCCCCTTTTGAATTTTCCGTTGGCAGTTGGGACTAACTATTAACTAATTAGTTTTACATGCCATGAGGGGAACAAAGGCTTGAATTTGAGCCTCTTCTTCTGTGAATGATTCGCGCTTTCACAATCTAAATTAGTGTTCGTTTGGAATAGTTTATTTTTGGATAATAAGTGCTTATAATTCGTGATTCACGGTATACGAGGTAAGTATGTGAGATGAGTTTTATCTCGGCTTGCGTAATAAGGATTTATTGTCCAAATATAAGTTCAACCAAACACACACTTAGTTGAATTTGATCTTCTTCTAAAGTTTGTAGTAAGAAAACTATAGATACTTTACATATTTAGCTTTATTATATAATATATTTTTTATCTAATGAAAACAGACAAGGAAAAATAGAATTTAAAGTAACAATGACATTAACAACAAGAATTTGCTATTAAAAAAATTTAAGAAAACCATGTGTCTTCTTTGATTCAATTAATAACACTATTCCCTCTGATTTACAATATAAGTCACTTGTAAAAGAATACCTTAGTCCATAATATAAATCACTTGAAAAGTAATTAATACTTATTTGTCAAATTCGCTTATATAATTAATATTTAAATACAACTTTTTATATGTTTTCTCTCATTTTAAACTTAATTTAATATGGATAAAGTTGGAAAAAAATTTAATTTAAGGTATATTTAATCAGCTAACTATTATTTTTTATTCTAATAAATTATTTGAATTGTATTATATTATAATGAATTAATTAAAATATATTATATTATAGACAGAGGGAGTAAAACGAAATGCAAACGAGAAGTAATTCTGTGGCATATATATTATGTATAAAACTGAAAATTACTCTCTCCAGCACCAGAATATAGTGAACAGTGAAAGTTGACATTATTGGGGCTACATTTTTTTTACTGGGCCCTCATATTCTACGACCGGGCGACATGAATGAATATGCTTTCCACCTTTAGCCTTTAATCTTTATCCCTTGCTTGCTTCATAATAGAAAGAAATGCTGGTGAAAGCGTGGGATATTTTTATCAATAGGAGAGGGTTTGATCTCAGGAAAGTCTATTTAGTTATAGTTGTTGGGAGTATCCCAATTTAGAGTCTTACACTTAGATTGTGGATGAGTCAGATCTCTTTCTTAAAATTTATGTATAAAAAAAAAAAGAAATGCTGCTGTGAACTATTTTCATGAGAGTGACGTCACCATCCCGGGTTCCAATGACGTAAAGCGGGTGAATCAGGGTCAATTAGGATCAAAACGCAGAGTTTTTGACAGATGGCTTGAGAAGGGCAGCAAGCAGGATTCAAATGGCGACTGCGGAATACAGGATCGTGTCTTGGGCTTTTATTGACAAGACTCAGCATCCAGCAACCAATGAGTGTTCTTGAGAAATAACGGAGTTTTTTAATGGAAGGGCCACTATGACAAAGATATTTTTTTTTTTGGACAACTATGACAAAGATATTTGATAAAAGAAATTAATAATTTTTCAAAGACTAGTTAAAATGCAGAACAGAAAGATCTTTTGCATATATAGATTTTTGACAAAGTATTCTCATGAAAACTAGCTAAAACCACGTAAGAAATGTAGAAAATTCAGGTTAAATTGGAGAATATATATACTCCCAGGCTTCCATGTTCTGTATTTTAAATTGTGTTTTCTACACTTTTAATTTGTTTTTTTTTTTTTGCTAGTGTATAAGCGAGAATTCTTGACTCTTCTTGATTCTTTTTTTTTTCATCTAATATATATCTCTTTGTTATTGGGACATTTTAAGGAATTTTTTTTATTTTAATTAAATTTCTTAATTTATGCAAAGTTGTTATATAAAAAGTCCCTCCAACATATATAGAAAGGGCCAACAACCATGTTGCTTAGTATCTGGTGGTATGAAAGCACCCGGTATGTGCATGGGAGGTCGTAGTTTGATTCCATTTATAACCTTATATTGATAATACTTACTCCTCTAATTTAGAAAAAAAAAAATTGAAAGGAGTATTAATTATATATATACCATTCTGGTCCTATTTATAAGTCTATTTTAACTAATTCTCATATTCTAATGAGAGTTAGTTAACTCATTAATTATGAGCTAAATTTTCAATTTCGCCATTATCTATTATTGGTTCCAAAAATCAACATGAATAGATTTATTTTGTTTATTGTAATTAATAGGGGTAAAAAAAGTATAAAATGCATTTATTATTATAAAAGTGGACTTATAAATATGACCAAATTTTTTGATAAAAAAGGACTTATAAATAAAATCAGAGTGGTATAGTGAAAAAAAATATATGAGGGAAATACTAAAAGTGGGGATAAAATTTCTTTTGCAGCAAAAATCGTTTTCTTTTGATTTTTTCCTTCTACGAATAACAAGATTCATGCATATGTACGAGACTCTTCACTTGTTCATTTTTTATTCTACTCGCCCTGACTAAATCAATCACTTTAAAATATTTCAAAACATAGAGGCCTAACAAAATGGAAGATTAAGGACTTATTTGGTCTGAGGGAAGGGGAGGAAAAGTGTGTCGAGGGAAAATTTTTTTGAGTTAAATTTTAAAAAATTAGAGAAGTGGGGTTAAAAATTTTTAATTAATTTTTCTTACTCTTTTATCTTATATATTCTCTTTATTAAAATTTTATTACCTCACTTCTTCAATCTTTTAAAATTGAACTCATAAAAATTTCTCCTCTCCTTATTTTCCCTCCAAATCCCTCACACAAAAAAGACCCTAAATGAATAATGAGGTTTGGATTTGGACAGATGGTGGAGGATATAGTGTTGACTGGTGCGATCATCACTATTTAATTTTATATTTTGTATCTTCTTACTTTAACTGCTTCCATTTTCGTTAATGGTGCTGATTATATCTCCATTACAGGAACGTCCCCACTCACCACGTGTGGTGTGTGGCAGTAAATAAACTATTTTTCAGTTCAATTTATTAGTAATATTTCTTGCATTTTTAATCATCATTCAATCATTTTAATTTGCTTATTCTTATTATAGAAAGCTTGTAATAACCATGCATACTAATGGTATTAACTTTTTAATCTAGCTTATAATAACCATACATACTAACGGTGTTAACTTTTTAGCCTTGATTAGTGAAGCCAAATGCTATTCAAGTTTTCATATATTTATTGATGGTTGGGTTAAGGGATTGAAAATAAAATATTAAAATTTTGGAAGTAACCTAAAATTGACTGTAATATTCTAACAATACTAGTGGAAAAATCGCTTTTAAAACCGGTTAAAAACAATATTTTAGACCGGTTTTGGATTCGGTCTTGATATAACCGGTCTTAAAAGTCAGCTACTTTTTAGGCCGATTAACGAAACCGATATTAAAAATCACCTTTTTAGACCTGTTGCTCGAAGACCAGGTTTAAAAAGTCCAAACTTTTTAGACTGGTTGTTTAAAAACCGGTCTAAAAACTTTTTTTTAAAAAAACTTTTAAGATCGGTTATTAAAATAACCGGTCTTAAAAGTGAACCATATATTCTATCTTCTATTAGTCACTGCAATACTGTAGAAGAACTTATGAATTATCTTGAATTTATGTTCTCTGACAAAGGGAATATTATTAGGGTTTACAAAGTTTGTAAAGGGTTTTATCGTTCTCAGCAGCAGGATCGTCCCTCGAAGGACTTCTTCTTGGACTTCAAAAGGTTGTATGAGGAGATGAAAGTACTCATGTCTCCACAAGCGGATCTTTCGACCCATATCAAGAATCTGGAACTTCAAGCTATCATCAGTTTTCTTGAAGCTCTTGACCCTTTCTATGATACATTCGCTCTTAGATTCTGTCCAATCAGGAGCTTCCCTCTCTTGAAGATGTGTTCTCACAGGTTAACTTCGTGCTGATAGTTTGGTTCGTTCGTCTGTTAATCCAAATGCAAGTGCTTTAGCTGGACGTGGCCCCTTTGACAATAAGAATTACGGGACTAAATATAGAACTAGTACTCCAATCATGAATTCTGACAGTTTTATCTGTAATTATTGCAAAGAACCTGTTCACATTAAGAAAAATGATCAAAACTTACAGAATAAACAGCAGCGCGA
Source organism: Inga oerstediana (assembly GCA_963210345.1). Lineage (NCBI taxonomy): Eukaryota > Viridiplantae > Streptophyta > Magnoliopsida > Fabales > Fabaceae > Inga > Inga oerstediana. The sequence continues at coordinate 55,573,968 of OY723407.1, read as the reverse complement.
TCAGCAACGTGGTCTTGCTCGTATTGCCCAAACACCTAATCAGTCTGATTCTGGGGCCTTCGCTACAAGTACTTTGTCCTCTGGTCTTGGTACTACTTCCATGAAGTAGGTCATTGATTTTGGTACCACCGACCACATGACAGGTAACCATCATTTATTTTCATTGTATGCCCCATATGCCAACCTGTAACATCCTTGTTTTGTTAGTACTCAGAATTAGTTGTGGCTTAGGATTTATATATTTAAAGAGTAAGTAACAAATTAATAATTTCAAAGAAATATCAAGTTATAAATAGTTATTTTATAAAAAAAATAATCATACAAATGAAATACATCCTTAAAATAGATATTCTAAATATATAGGTATGCATGTGCAAACATATATGATTGTTAGAATAAATAATATAAAAACAAAAATACTGTCAAAACCATTACTGTCACTATTATTTTCTAAAAACAAAATAAAAAATATTATTTTAGTGAATTAAACCCTAAAACTACTGTTATATAAAACCATCGTCTTTTTATCAGGGTTATGTAACCAGGATCGGACCGACCGGTCTGGCCTGGAAATCAGCCAACCGGCCGGTAAACCGATCCGATTTCCGGTCCGGTCCGGGTTACTATTTAAAAAAAATTTAATTTTTCCTTTAGAATTTCATACTATAAATCTAAAATTTTTAATTTTTCACCGGTTTGGTCCCGATTTAGCTTTGATTTAACCCCGATCTGACCTACTGACCCTTAACCTAACACCCTGACCAATTCAATACCCAATCTGAATTTTAATACCTTACTTTTCACCCACGTATTCCATCAGCGCAGCACCCCCTACTTTCTTGGGTAAGTATTCTTCTTCTCTTCTGAGTGTTTTTCTTCTCACCGGACATCCCTTATTTTATTTTTACGGCACATTGTCTTGTCATAATTTTCACCTTCCTCACATTTTTCTTAATTTCTTTACTATTTAACATTGCATCATGTCTTGTCTCGTTGTCTTTCCATGTTTCCTTCACCACATGTTCATAAGAGGGTTTTCAACCATGTTTGTAATTTTTTAGATATATTTTCATTTTATTCATTGATTTCTTCATTACCCACCATCGGAACTTTCTTTCTCTTATGTACACTAACACACACTCACATATATTAAAAATTATTCCTTGGGCCATCTGCCACCTAATATACACTAACCCGATTTCTCAAACCCCCTTTTATCCTTTTGGCCTTTTGGGTGTTTATGTGTTATATATATATATATATATATATATATTATATTTATTGTGCACTCATTTGTACTTCCCCCAAGGATAATGTATGCATTTCTCTCATATTTGTTGAACCCATTTCACATTTATTTCATCTCTCTTACGCCCTTCATGCCATTCTGCCTAAAATTAACCTATGAAGCAATGCATTATGTTCCTTTTTTTTTCTCCACAGTGGGCCCTGAACTTCAAGTTAGTTTACTCTTAGTTATATATTAGTGTGTTTGGTAACATCCCAAACCATGGTTTCAAACCATGATTTGCGCAACCTGAGACAAAACTCCTCTCACACACTTACCCCGTAAGTAGTAAAAGCTATTAACAAAAGCTAATCCAAACACACACTTAAAAGGCTTGTGTTCTTCCTACCAATTCTATTTTTACACTAATTCCTTTAGGTAGTTCTCTTCTTGAACACACATTTTCATATGCATCGCTCCGTACATGAATTGTTATTTTTCTGTAGCCGTACATTTTTAAAAAAACATACATACATACATACATACATACATACATACATACATACATACATACATACATACATAATGTATGTCTATTATTACATAATGTGAAGGGTTAAGGTGTAAAAATATATATGTGATTTTTCTCAAAGTGCACCCAACACCAAATACTTTTTTTAGTTGTAACAGTGACTATGTGGTTACAAAATAGGTGCAAAACTACCCTTTGATTGTAAGTTTGACTTTTTAACCTTGAAAATGATGACGTGTACAATGAAATTGACGTTGGAGTAACATTCTGGAAAAAAAACTTGCTGACTGGTGAAGCTTTGCAATTAATATTACCCACATTTCACTATTTTAGTACCACATTCACTGAAGTAGATTCAAATCTGAATGCAGAGTAATTAACTCACTCAGCAGAGTTGTTGCCCTAAAAAACATACTGATTGCTCAATTTTTTCCCAACCCTAGATTCCCAATATTATTAAATTAAAATCATTATAATACAGATATTATATTATTAATTTTTATTAAATTATATGATTTATTAGGAAAATTTGATTTTCAGCAAGTTTTTTTTCCCAAAATGTCACTCCAGCGTCGATGTCATCATACACATCATCACTTTCAAAATAAAAAAGTCAAACTAACGGTTAAATGGTAGTTTTGCACCTATTTTGTAACCACATAGTCACTATTACACCTAAAAAAAGCATTTGGTATTGGATGCACTTTGAGGAAAATCATATGTGAATTTTTGCACCTTAGCTCTAATGTGAATTTAGATGAGTTTATGGACTTAATTGAAGAAGGTAGCTTTAAGGCTCTAGAATAGCTTGGATTGGGTTTAGAATATCCTTAGTAATTCTTGAGTAATGTGCATAATATATTATAAGTATCTATGCTTTTGACTTTGTAGACTCCCTTTAAGAGTTTTGGAGTAAATTTTGGTAATTGTCTATAAGTTGAGGAGTAGTAGGTAACTCTGAATATTCTTCCATATACTTGTGAATTGTGTATGATTATGAATGACTATTTTTTTTATAAAAGAAAAATGGACTGAATTATATGTGTATGTATGTATTATAAATTCTCAAATAAGTAATGTTATAAGTAAATTTATCTATAACTAATTTTACTCACATAATTAATAATTTAATGATAATTAATGTATTTTTGGATTATTATTATTTCCTTTTTGACATGTTTGAATATGTGATGATATTTGATATGAATGGAGGCATGATTTATTGTACCTTGTCTTTTAGTGATATTATATTTATTGGTGATTAAATATAATTGTCATAGCGGTTGTATTTGTGATAGGTTGGAGAAAGGAGGAATTTGTATGTTGAGATCTTTTACCATGTGATATGCCATCACTCAGTGCATAGTGGATGACACTTGTTAGGGCCCCTTCTTCCATGTGTTCCTTTGGCCGGGATTGCATTGGAGCTGTGGGACATGTGACACCTCCTTAGTTTTGTTGTTTTAAGGAGGGGAGCCTTAGTCCAGACTTAAGCACTTGTCATTACTTGTTGTGATGAAAATAGAAGTTGGCATAATGATGATTAAATGTGACCTTATTTTATAGGAGGATTATGATATATGCAAATATATATGTAATCAGTTTCTTCTTTTAAATCATATGTAATTTGCTTGTGTACAATACAAACTTTTAATAGTTACTGAGACGTGGAGTCTCATCCCTATACATTAACATTTTTCAAGTGGTTGTTCAAGTAGGAAACAAGGGAAGGCACCTATGGAGTGAGCCTTGAAGGCTCCTTTGTGCTTCTTGAGCACATGTAATGTCGTTTTATGTGCCATGACTTGAAGACTTCCACATTTTATTTTATTTACTAAAATAGTCTAAGGATTTGGTTTAACACCGAGATATAAGCTTTATTTGAATTGATTTTGATTATTAGGACGTTAAACATTCTTATCGGTGATATTTGAAATACTTTGGTTAAGTACTTGGTTGTTTGGTTTGAGGTGTTATGCAACCCATCCTCTATATTCGTCACCAATGGTTCCTCGATCAGTGTCCTTGGATTGGGCACTGTAAAACCAACTCCATCCCTTTCACTATCTTCTGTTCTTAATGTTCCCGATCTTATATTTAATCTTTTTGTCTCCAAGTAAACCGACTCGTCAACTAAACTATTTTATCTTACTATTCCTTAACAATTGTTTAATTCAGGATCTTTCGACGAAGCAGATTATTGGTAGAGGTTATGAATTTGGTAGGCATTACACCCTTGATGATCAGGTGCCACGTTCCGTTATTTGTTCTGGTGGGTGTCTTCCTTTTAAAGTCCAATGTCATATAGGTCATGTGTCCCTTTCATCCCTCAAAAGATTGTATCCTCACTTTTCGTCTGTGTCTATTTAGATTGTGAGTCGTGTCATTTTGTCAAACACCATCGTGTTCATTTGGCACCTCAAGTCAATAAATGGGTTGCGTCCCCCCTTTGAGTTAATTCATTCTGATGTTTAGGGTCCTTATTCAATTTTGTCTTAGACTGGTTATCGATATTTTGTCACTTTTGTTGATGATTTTTCCCGAATCACTTGGCTTTACTTAATGAAACAACGTTCTAAATTATTTACTCATTTTCGTAATTTCTATGCTGAAATTCAAACCCAATTTAATACCCCTATGAAAATCCTTCAGAGTGATAATGTAAAGGAATATTTTTCCGCCTCATTCACCGATTATACGCATAGTCATGGCATTCTTCACCAATCGTCTTGTGTTGATACATCTGCTGAAAATGGTGTTGTTGAAAGAAAGAACCGTAATCTCTTAGAAACTGCCCAAGCTCTCATGTTTCACTCCTATGTCCCTAAATCTTTTGGGCTGATGCTGTGTCTACTACATGCTTCCTCATCAATCGCATGCCTTCTACTATCCTTAGTGGTGATGTTCCATATTCCATTTTGTTTCCCACTACTAACTTGTTTCCAGTTAATCCTAAAATTTTTGGATGCGTCTATTTAGTTCGAGATGTCCATCCAAGTGTCAGTAAGCTCGATCCCAAGTCCTTAAGGTGTATCTTTCTTGGTTATTCTTGAATTCAGAAAGGTTATTGGTGTTACTTTCCTGATCTTTGTCATTCCCTTGTGTCCACTAATGTGACCTTTCATGAGTCTTCTCTTTTCTTTAAGTCTTCGGTCTTATCTGAGTCTTCTTCTATCGTTGACGAGCCTGATGATGTCTTGATTTATCATGTCCCTATCTCACCAGTCCAAGCTGCTACTCCGGAACCTAATATCATCATTGATACTAATTTTGCCTATGTTCTACCTTCGCCAGTGACTACTTCGCTAATGGATTCTGTTCATGAATCCCTGGTTATTGATCCAAATCCTTAGATCCTCCCATTGTTGTCCTTGACTCAATTGTCCCTGATTCTACTGTTGATCACCCTGATGACTTGCCCATTGCCCTCCGAAAAGGTACCTGTCCTTATTCTCCTCCCAAACGATATGCTGACTGTACCTACCCTATCTCTTCCTTTATATCCTTCCAGCAGTTTTCCTCTGTTTCCTCTTTTCTTATGGCCACCTTTGAGTCCATCTCCACCTCGACTACCCTTCACCAAGCCTTGACTCAAACTGGTTGGCGTGTGGCAATGGAAGAAGAAATGATGGCCCTTGAAAAGGCTGGTATCCGGACTCTTGTTGATCTACCTTCCAGGAAGAAGGCCATTGGATGCAAAAATGGGTGTTTGTTGTTAAGACTAAGGCTAATGGTTCCTTAGAACTGTTGAAAGTTCGGCTTGTTGCCAAAGGGTATGCCCAAACTTATGACATTGATTATTCTGAGACTTTCTCCCTTGTAGCTAAGCGCACCTCAGTTCATCTTCTTGTCTCTCTGGCTGCCACCTATCTTTGGGATTTGTATCAGTTGGATGTTAAGAATTCTTTTTTGAATAGTGATCTCCTTGAGGAGGATTATATGGAGCAACTATCGGGGTTCGTTGCTCAGGGGGAGCATAGGAAGGTGTGCTACCTCCACAAGTTATTGTATAGTCTAAAGCAAAGTCCTCGTGCCTAGTTCGATAGACTTTGTGGTGTGGTTAAGAAGTTTGGATTAAGCCAAAACATGTGTAATCACTCTGTGTTCTACCAGTAGTCCAATGTAGGTATGATTCTTCTAGTAGTATATGTTGATGATATTGTGATTACTGGGAGTAATATCTCCGAAATCTCAGAACTTAAAGTCTTCTTTAACTCTCATTTCTAGACAAAAGACTTGGGACTATTAAAGTACTTTCTTGGTATTGAGGTTTTGAGAAGTAAAAAGGGCATCCTTTTAACTTATAGAAAGTATGTTCTTGATCTCTTAAAGGAGATTAGAAAGCTTAGAGCTGCACCAAGCAGCATTACTATGATTCCAAATTCGTTCCTAGATCTTAATGATAGCATGTTTGATGAGCTTCCTAAGGATCCAAAGAAGAAGATTGATCTAGAGAAACTGAAGACCTTTGCATATCCTGAGAGATATAGACACCTCATTAGGAAGCTAAATTATCTGACAGTGACTTGTTCTGATATAACCTTCTTAGTCTGTGTACTCAGCTAATTTATGACATCTCTAATAGTGGCACAGTGGGAAGCCTTAGAGCATATCTTGTATTTGAAAGGCACAGTCGAATTTGTTAGAACAAGCGTTTCACCCAAGAAGGGGGTGAATTGGGTGATACTAAAATTCTGTCAGAATTATAAAACTTTAACAGTGGAATTAAAACAGTAATGAGTAAGGAGAAATATCACTGAAGTGTGCATCAGGAGTTATACTGGTTCGGTCACAACCACTTTGACCTACGTCCAGTCCTCAGAGCTTCTCTGAGATTTTCACTATAACTTCCAAGATTCAGTGGGTTCTTGGCACCTCAGTACAAGCAAGTTCCTTCACCTGGACACTCGATCCCCCTTACAAGTTGTAATCCAATCCCAACTCAAGGTTCCACAGCCTTAAGTTATCTCAATAACAAATATTGAGTTTGAATGAAATATCTCTCTTACAGAGTGAATAAGAATCACTGAAGCATAGAAATATAATTTCAATGGTAAAACAGAGCAATGAACTTGATAATTCGTTTGTGTATGTTCTTGATTATTTTTCTCTGTTTGGATGTTCCCATATATATAGATATGTTGGTGATGACCGTTGGAACATTTTCTTTCGTCCGTTGGAGAGTGCGCAGCCACTATTGACTTTTCAAGTTTTTGAAAAATATCCGTTGGCGGTGGTTGGCATTTGAACATTTGATTTGACTTCCCTTTCTTGACATGATTCCTTCATTGTTTATCTGTAAATATGCTAGAAATACTAATACAATGAAAGATTAATCATATAGGAAACAATTTAATGAACGTTTGAATGATTTCTAAATTTCTGGGTAAGCTTACTCGAGTACTTACTCGAGTATCATCGGGAAATCTTTGATCAACTGCAAGTCAATGAATAAATACAAGATTACTCGGGTAGTGCATGGAAATATCTGTTTACTCGGGTACCTACTCGAGTAATGCACTCATAACTTTATGAGTTACTCGGGTACCAACTCCAGTAACTCTTCAAATATACTTGTGGTTACTTGATGCTCTACTCCAGTAATGTTGGCAGGATTTCAAGGCCGAGAGCACTTACCTCATTACTCGGGTATGGACTCGAGTAATGCACTCATTTTGCATAGGTTACTCCGGTACCAACTGGAGTAAATGAGATTTTTGTGCATGCCTTACCCGGGTAATGACTTGAAGTTTTTCTTGAAAGTATTTCTGCATACTCGGGTACTTACTCGAGGAATCCACTTAAAATAGAACATTAGATACTTGCATACTAGAGTAAGGACTCGAGGAAAATGAGATAAGATTATATCAAGTTAATCGGGTACCACCTTCAAATTTTAACTTACCTTAGTGCGTTACTCGAGTAGCTCCTCGAGTAACATTAGCAGTAGTACTAAATGCCGAGAGCTCCATATTTTCAGAAACAGAGTTACTCGAGTAGCTACTCGAGTATCTTTGGCAACCTGAAAGCAACTGGAAGTTTTTCACATGGTTACTCGAGTAGCTCCTCGAGTAACATTGGCAGGCCGAGAGCAACTCCAAGTTTTTTACCTGGTTACTCGAGTAGCTCCTCGAGTAACATTGGCAGGCCGAGAGCACCTTGAAAATACTTACACTATCACTCGAGTACTTACTCGAGTAACATTGGCAGTTTACTGGAAGTTGTCTCTGGTTACTTCAAGTTTTGTCTCATTACTCGAGTAGCTCCTCGAGTAATGCCTTAGAAAACTTGCTTCTGATCAAGTTCCTCAGCATTTTCTCTTGGTCTTTCTTTATTACTCCAATACTTACTTCAAGTGATGCTTGTTCCTGTCATTACTTTGTTCAAACTTGTTTATTAATCATTTCCTTTTTAAACCATTCTTTTGTTATCATCAAAACATGAGATCTAACATTCTCCCTCTTTTTGATGATGACAAAACTTGGTGATTTTGAACATAGTTTTTCAAATTGGATTCTCAATTAAATATGTCTTATTAAGTTTGAATTCATAGCATACACCTTGCATACACAATAACTTCATTAGTCCAAACATGTATCATAATTTAAAGCTTAAATGAACTTAAAATGAAATCATAACTTAAACACACTTGTATTAAACTTAAAATTTTCAAATTACAAGATAAAGTTCAAAGAAATTCAAAATGCTCCCTAAAAACCCATGTACAATCAAATACCCCAAAGTAAACTAGGACACATCCACAAAATCACTCTCAAGCTCTTCTTCCCCTTTTTGTCTTCATCAATCAAGTGGAGGGCTAGGAGGCTTGACTATGGAAATGGGTGTCACTGGAAGGACCATAGAATCATCTGACTCCAAAGAATCAAATGAGCTAGAGGGAACTGGGTCAGGCAGATGAACTGGAGGGATATGGATGTCATCGCCGGGAGGAGAAGGTTGGAAGACAACCATAGTAAAGGTTTCTCCTTCTGGAGTGGTCTGAATCTCAGGAGTAGTCTCAACCTCAGGAGTATGATGTTCAGGGGAGGAGGAGGGAGATATCTCCTCTGTTTAGGTAGGAGAGGGAATAGGTTTAGGAGCGGTTTCTGGCTGAGGTTTGGGAGGTGAATCATCAATGATGATATGTGTGGTCTCATGAGTTTCAGGATCGTCCACTGTGAATAAAATATCTTTGCCTTGGGGCTCAAGTGGATCAGAGACCGGAGGAATAGTTGGTTCAGCCTCAGGAATAGAAGTATAAGTAGGAAGGTTCTCTGGTGGAGGTGGTGCAGAAGAGGAGGGACCGGCAGAAGGTCCAGGACCCAAAGAGTCCAAGCATGCCAGAATCAATCTCAGTGTCTCGCCCTGGGCACGTTGCTCTGCTAGCAACTCCTCATGCCTCTTGTCCATTCTTTCAACCAACTCTCCCATCTTGGTATTCATGTGGGTTATTAGTTCGGCATTTGTGTTGGCGATGTCCACATGAAAACCTCTGAGCATGTTCTCCATGAAGTGCTGGAGAGTGGCATTGAGAAAGGATGGCGATGATGTGGTAGCAGCTGGAGCCGATGACTGAGTGTCATCCAACTTGCTGGTCTCTGCCTCAGTGGTCTTCCTCTTCTTCTTGGACCCAGACTCCAAAGGGCCTTTGAGAGGGACGTCAATGTTTAATTTCCCAATTTGATTTCTCCCCACCGGGGTCATCCTCTCAACTGGCTCCTTGCTATCCAAATACCATATCTTGTTATCTTTCAAGATCAGTGACACAATCTGTGGATATGGCATTGGTGTTGTAGCCTTTCCATCCACCTTATATCTTTTCATCTCCGAGAAAATATACTCTCCCAGATCTTTCTGCTCCTTCAGGAGAAGTGAAGCAAACCACCTAAAGTCTCGATCGGAGAAGTGGGTATAGTTGTTGGCTTTGTTCACTAGGGACCTAGAGTAAATGTACCAAAGGACCCTATGATGATCACACATATCACTGGGCTTGAAATTTAGAGGGCCAACTAGCTCACCGGGTTTAAGGATAGTGAAGATTTGATTTGGCTCAAGTTGGGAATAGATATCATCTGGGGGGTTCTCAATTCTCAACCACAAATTAATCCTAGAGGGAGATATAAGTATCTTTTGGCCTCTCACAGTGGTGGTCATCTCTTTCTTAACTGAGGTTCGGTTAGGCTCATCTATGATCTCTAAATTACAATAAAAATGAGTGATTACCTTTGTGCAATAAGGTAATCTAATGGATAACCAAGGCATAAAAGGATCTAGATATGGACTAAGGTCATGCTTCAATACCTCCTGAAGTAGCCTGAGATCCACATAGTGTGTCTTGCACACTTTCCTCCTGGAGAATTGAGATAGATACTTGGGAGACTCCACCAATTTGTTGACGTTGAACCCTTTTGGAGGGTTGGTGATCTCTTCTTCCGGCACTTTGGACTTCTTGGAAGATTGTCCTTTCTCCATTTGATCAATGATCCCAGCCATAGCCTTAGCCACATTCCTATCATATTTAGGCTTTTTGGTAGGCTTTGGAGTGAAAGAAGGGGTAGAGGAATCAGAGGAAGGAGGTGAGGGAGATTTGGCACTCTTCCCTCTTCCGGTTGAGGTACTCTTTTTGGATTGAGCCCTTGTAGCAATAGGCTCTTTAATTACTACACCTTTGGGTTTCGGTTGAAGAGGAACTTTAGCTTTTGGTCTTGGGGTGAGTTTTCTTCTCTTCTTGGGAGGAGAAGAAAGAGGATCAGAGTGTTGTTGGGTTTCAGAGGAGTCTATAGGAGTAAGATTTTTAGTTCTCATCTTTCTGAAAGATTGAAAACTGAAATTTTCTGAAAAAAACAGAGATACAGACGTGGAATAGGGCACAGAGATTTTGAGAAAAATAGGAGGTTTTTGGAGCTGAAATTTCTTGGGTTTTGACGGAAATGAAGCAAGGAATCACTTGTGAAAAGTTTCTGTGAGAGAGAATAGTGATTTACTCGAGGAGATTTTGTGGAAATTACCGAGTTTGCGACAGATAAAGACCTAGAACCCGACGTTACTCGAGGCCTTACTCGAGTAACCTTGAAGGTTACTCGAGGCCTTCCTCGGGTGTTCATCCAGAAAAATTCTAAAATAATTCATTTAAATTGCGTACCTGGCATGAATAATATAGTAATTATCCATGGATGTTCCCTCGATCATTTATAACCCATTCTGACCAGATTTGAGTCATTCTTTATCAATTTGAGAATTTGGACTCCGACCTTACTCGAGTAAGCTTCAAGGAGGCTCGCCTCGGGTAACCTGCTTTTGAACTTCTGACTCTTCATTTCTTTGAAATTTGAACTGTTATGTTTGAAAATCAAGTAACTTGATCTGTTACTTCCAGTTTTGAGGTCCATTACTCGAGTACATACTCGAGTAAAATGCTTCTTTACTTCAAGTTGTTCCTTGGGTAATGCTTCTCTGTTAGTGATAACTTCAAGTTGGTACTCCAGTAACTGTGTCCTCTGATCACCTTTGTTTTTGTTTCTCAAAACAGAGTTTCTTTCTTCCTGCAAAACAAGTTTCTATATACTCCGATGCTTAAGTTAGTGATCATCAAAACATTATCAAGTGACTTCATCTAATATTATGAAATGCTGAAATTACTTATAACTCATTGGGATTTACCATTCCCAATTCTCTCCTAATGTAAAGAAATTGATCTTTTGCAAGGGTTTTTGTAAAGATATTAGCTAATTGAAGATGAGTAGGAATGAATATCACTTTCACATATTTCTTTTGAACATGATCTCTGATGAAGTGATGTCTGACATCGATATGCTTGGTTCTAGAGTGTTGAACTGGATTCTTTGCCAAGCTTATCGTACTAGTATTGTCACAATAGATTGGTATTTCTTTGAGATAAATACCAAGATCTTGTAGTTGTTGTTTTAACCATATTACTTGTGCACAACAACTTAAGACTGCAACATACTCGGCTTCTGTTGACGAAAGAGACACTGTATTTTGTTTCTTGCTGAACCATGATACAAGAGATCCTCCAAGAAATTATCCTTATCCACTGGTGCTCTTTCAGTCTGTTTTGTATCCTCTATGATCTGAATCTAAGTATGCAACAAGGTATTCACTTCTTCTTTTCGGATACCACAAACCCAATTCGAGTGTGTCAGCAAGGTATCTAAAGATTCGTTTGACGGTTTCAGCATATAATTCCTTTGGTGCCGATTGATATCTTGCACATATCCCAACACTAAATTGGATGTCTGGTCTGCTTGCCGTGAGATAGAGTAATGATCCAATCATTCCTCTATATTTCGCGATGTTGTAGTCTTTTCCTTTGACATCAGCATCAAGTAACGTAGTTGAGCTCATAGGAGTGTCCGTGCCATTTGCTTAATCCATTCCATACTTCTTCAATAGCTCTTTCAAATACTTTGTTTGAGATATGAAGATTCCATTCTTTCTTTGTTTGATTTGCAAACCAAGAAAGAAATTCAATTCTCCCATCATTGAAATCTCAAACTCTCCTTGCATTATCTCAGAAAATTCCTTACACAGAGATTCATTAGTAGCACCGAAAACAATGTCATCAACATATATTTGAACAATTAAAATATCATTGTGTTTTCATTTTATAAAGAGTGTTGTATCAACTTTTCCCCGTACAAAACCTTGATCAATAAGAAACTTACTGAGCCTTTCATACCAGGCTCTAGGAGCTTGTTTTAAACCATATAAAGCCTTTTTAAATTTGAAAACATGGTCAGGTTTAGTAACATCCTCAAAACCTGGAGGTTGTTCTACATACACTTCTTCCATGATGTAACCATTTAGAAAATCACTCTTAACATCTATTTGATAGAGTTTGAATCCTTTGATGCATGCAAAGGCTAAAAGTACACGTATAGCTTCCAATCTAGCCACTGGAGCATACGTTTCCTCATAATCAATCCCTTCTTCCTGATTATAGCCTTTGGCCACCAATCTTGCCTTGTTTCTGACAATAATTGCAGATTCATCGAGTTTGTTTTTGAATACCCATTTAGTACCAATGATCGAATGATCCTTGGGTCGGGGTACCAAATCCCAAACTTGATTTCTCTCAAATTGATTTAGTTCTTCTTGCATTGCTATAACCCAATCATTGTCTGATAGGGCTTCATCAATGTTAGAAGGTTCAATCTCGGAAATGAATGCAGATAAACTTACTTCATTAAAAATTCTATTTCTGGTTTTGATCCCTTCATTCACATCTCCTATGACTTGATCTAAGGGATGACTTCTATTGTATTTCCAAGCTCTTGGTTGACCTAGGGATTGCTCTTCTTCCTTAGTTTCATCAACTTCTGGAATAAGAGACTTAGAAATAGATTGACCATTCTCTTGATTTAAGACAACTTCCTGTTCTTCATCAATGGTTTTGTCAGAGGATTCACATTCATCAAATACAACATGAATTAATTCTTCAACAACACAAGTTCTTTTATTGAAAATTCTATATGCTTTACTTCGGTTAGAATATCCTAGGAAAATTCCTTCATCAGTTTTAGAATCAAATTTTCCTAAGTTATCTTTACCATTATTATGAATGAATCACTTACAACCAAAGATGTGTAGATGAGCAATATTTGGCTTTCTTCCTTTGTACAACTCGTATGGTGTCTTTCCAAGTTTTGTTCTGATATAAGCTCTATTTGAAACATAGCATGCTGTACTCATAGCATCAGCCCAAAACACCTGAGATACATTCTTTTCATTCAACATTGCTCTAACCATTTCAGTGAGCACTCTATTTTTGCGTTCCACAACTCCATTTTGTTGAGGTGTCCTTGGAGCAGAGAAATTGTGATCAATGCCATTAGTATCACAATACTCTTCAAAGGCTTGATTTTCAAATTCTCCACCATGATCAGTCCTAATACCTGCAATGGACATACCTTTCTCATTTTGCACTTTCTTGGCAAACACAATAAATTCTTCAAAGGTCTCATCCTTTGATGATAGAAAGATAACCCATGTAAATCTAGAGAAATCATCAACAATGACCAATGAATATAAGTTGCCACCAAGACTTTTTACTCTTGCTGGACCAACCAAATCCATATGTAATAATTGAAGTGGTCTATTTGTTGAAATTTCATTTTTCAATTTGAAAGATGATTTAGTTTGTTTACCCTTTGACACGCATCACAAATCAAATCATTTTTGAAATTAACTTTGGGTAATCCAAGGACTAGATCCTTTTTGAGTAGTTTGCTTAGTTGATGCATATTGACATGAGCCAATCTCTTATGCCATAGCCAACTTTCATCGGCATTACTCAGAAAATAATTTTCAGATTCATTTCTGCTAATATCTAGAGTATAACAGTTACCTTCCCTTTTTGCTCTGAGTTTAGCCTTGATATTCTTCTTATCAAGCTGTAAGTCATTCTTGTTGATGATTAAACATTCTTCTGAGTCAAATATTACCCAGTTGTTTTTATCTGCACTTTGACTTACGCTCAGCAAATTGTGACACAAGCCTTCAACATAATATACATCTTTGACTTGTATTCCTTTGTCATTTTTGATTTCACCAATTCCTGCTATCCTTCCGGATTGATTTCCTCCAAATTTTACCTTTCCACCTTCCTTAGGTTGTAATGTGGTAAAACTTTCGAAATCTCCGGTCATATGTCTAGAGCATCCACTATCTATGTACCACTTGCTATTTTTGGATGCTTTGAGACATACCTGCAATCAAATGACTAAGTCTTAGGTACCCACATCTTTTTGGGTCCTTTTGGGTTAGTACAAATAATTTTCTGAATATATGAACCTTTAGGTACCCATTTGTAGGTTCCTATTGTTCCTTTCTTCTTATGAATGCATGAAGAGGTATAATGTCCTTTTCTATTACAGTAGTTACAAAATGCAAAAGGATTTGATATATGCATAGAATGTTGGAAATAATTCAAATATGACTTACCTCCTGCTTTCTTTCTTCCTTTTCTTTTATCTGATTTTGGATCATATCCAATTCCAGATCGATTATTTACAAATCGTTGAGCTTTTAAAATAACATTTAGCATCTCACTTCCTTGTGTAAATTTTTCAAGAGTTTTTGTGAGATCAATGTTTTTCTTTTTCAAAGATAAACAATTTTCACAATCCTTTCCCTTAAGTTCAGTTTCAAGAACTTTGTTTTTCTTTTTAACAACAATCAATTCTTTAACTACTTTGATGAATTCAGAATGTAAAGCATTATATTCGGAAAGTAATTCATCATAGGTAGGTTCAGAATCATTTACCTCTTCTTCTGTTTCTTCTTGAGCAACAAGACATATATTAGCTACTTCTTCCTCATCACTTTCTTCGTCTGAGGAGCTGTCGCCCCATATAGCAGATACTAAGGCCTTCTTTTTGTTGAAGAATTTGCCTTTTCTCTTTTCTTTGCTCTTTTGGTTCAGGTCTGGACATTCTGACTTGATATGTCCTGATTTCCCACATTCATAGCAAATGATATGATCTTTGCTGCTATTTCCTCCTTTCTGAAAATGTTTGAATCCTTGACCTTTCTTGTAGAACTTTCTGAATCGTTTTATGATTAGTCCCATTTCATCATCGTCAATTTCCTCATCCTCATCTTGATTCTCTTCTTTTGCTTTTAGTGCTAGACCTTTCTTTTTCTTGTCACCAATGTCATCTAGTTCTCGTTTGAACTTAAGTTTGCTTTCATATTCAGAAAGACTTCCAAATAGAGAAGCAACTGATCTCATTGATTCTCCTTTTGCTTCTTCTATTGCAGTAACTTTTGCTTCCTACTCTTTAGAAAGAATATTCAAAATCTTTCGTACTTGGGTGTGCTGATCATAGACTTTCCCAAGAGCTGCAAGTTGGTTAACAAGATGAGTATATCTAAGTTCGAATTCAGAAATCGACTCACCGATTTCATTCGAAGTAGATCGAATTCGGTGACCAAAGTGTTGATTCGATTCTCCTTTATTCCCGAAGTTCCTTCATGAGCTATTTCCAGAGCTTCCCACATTTGTTTTACTGTCGGAAGTGTGCAAATTCTGAAATATTCACTCTGACTTAAGGCGCTTTGTAACATCAGAATTGCTTTGCCGTTGAGAGTGATAAGTTTCTTGTCATTCTCATCATATTCCGCTGGCATCTTTGGAATTTTCTGAGAATCTACAGTCTTTGTAGGTTGATAGTTTCCACTCTCAATTACATCCCATAGCCCATATTCAGTAGCCATCACGAACACTCTGAACTTAGCTTTCCAGAAAGAGAAGTGTTCTCCATTGAATCCAGGAGGTCTAGTGATGGACGCTCCGTCGGGAAGAATTCCTTCACCCATGCTTGCCATTGGATCCTTCTTAGGCTATTAAACCTTAACAAGAAGACCTACGCTCTGATACCAAATGTTAGAACAAGCGTTTCACCCAAGAAGGGGGGTGAATTGGGTGATACTAAAATTCTGTCGGAATTATAAAACTTTAACAGTGGAATTAAAACAGTAATGAGTAAGGAGAAATATCACCGAAGTGTGCACCAGGAGTTATACTGGTTCGGTCACAACCACTTTGACCTACGTCCAGTCCTCAGAGCTTCTCTGAGATTTTCACTATAACTTCCAAGATTCAGTGGGTTCTTGGCACCTCAGTACAAGCAAGTTCCTTCACCTGGACACTCGATCCCCCTTACAAGTTGTAATCCAATCCGAACTCAAGGTTCCACAGCCTTAAGTTATCTCAATAACAAATATTGAGTTTGAATGAAATATCTCTCTTACAGAGTGAATAAGAATCACTGAAGCATAGAAATATAATTTCAATGGTAAAACAGAGCAATGAACTTGATAATTCGTTTGTGTATGTTCTTGATTATTTTTCTCTGTTTGGATGTTCCCATATATATAGATATGTTGGTGATGACCGTTGGAACATTTTCTTTCGTCCGTTGGAGAGTGCGCAGCCACTATTGACTTTTCAAGTTTTTGAAAAATATCCGTTGGCGGTGGTTGGCATTTGAACATTTGATTTGACTTCCCTTTCTTGACATGATTCCTTCATTGTTTATCTGTAAATATGCTAGAAATACTAATACAATGAAAGATTAATCATATAGGAAACAATTTAATGAACGTTTGAATGATTTCTAAATTTCTGGGTAAGCTTACTCGAGTACTTACTCGAGTATCATCGGGAAATCTTTGATCAACTGCAAGTCAATGAATAAATACAAGATTACTCGGGTAGTGCATGGGATAACCAATTTTCAAACCTTTGGAAATATCTGTTTACTCGGGTACCTACTCGAGTAATGCACTCATAACTTTATGAGTTACTCGGGTACCAACTCCAGTAACTCTTCAAATATACTTGTGGTTACTTGATGCTCTACTCCAGTAATGTTGGCAGGATTTCAAGGCCGAGAGCACTTACCTCATTACTCGGGTATGGACTCGAGTAATGCACTCATTTTGCATAGGTTACTCCGGTACCAACTGGAGTAAATGAGATTTTTGTGCATGCCTTACCCGGGTAATGACTTGAAGTTTTTCTTGAAAGTATTTTTGCATACTCGGGTACTTACTCGAGGAATCCACTTAAAATAGAACATTAGATACTTGCATACTAGAGTAAGGACTCGAGGAAAATGAGATAAGATTATATCAAGTTAATCGGGTACCACCTTCAAATTTTAACTTACCTTAGTGCGTTACTCGAGTAGCTCCTCGAGTAACATTAGCAGTAGTACTAAATGCCGAGAGCTCCATATTTTCAGAAACAGAGTTACTCGAGTAGCTACTCGAGTATCTTTGGCAACCTGAAAGCAACTGGAAGTTTTTCACATGGTTACTCGAGTAGCTCCTCGAGTAACATTGGCAGGCCGAGAGCAACTCCAAGTTTTTTACCTGGTTACTCGAGTAGCTCCTCGAGTAACATTGGCAGGCCGAGAGCACCTTGAAAATACTTACACTATCACTCGAGTACTTACTCGAGTAACATTGGCAGTTTACTGGAAGTTGTCTCTGGTTACTTCAAGTTTTGTCTCATTACTCGAGTAGCTCCTCGAGTAATGCCTTAGAAAACTTGCTTCTGATCAAGTTCCTCAGCATTTTCTCTTGGTCTTTCTTTATTACTCCAATGCTTACTTCAAGTGATGCTTGTTCCTGTCATTACTTTGTTCAAACTTGTTTATTAATCATTTCCTTTTTAAACCATTCTTTTGTTATCATCAAAACATGAGATCTAACATTCTCCCTCTTTTTGATGATGACAAAACTTGGTGATTTTGAACATAGTTTTTCAAATTGGATTCTCAATTAAATATGTCTTATTGAGTCTAGTTTCAAGAAAAAATATAGAATTTTACTAGATGAAATCACAAAATTCCCAGAATTTCAATCTTTGCATGTTGTTTCAGAAAATTTCCAGTTTTTCTGTGCTGACTTCAAAAATTCATATCTTTTTGTATATAGCTCTAATTGAGTCATATAACCTATCAAATTAAAGTTTAGGATGTCTAATTTCATCTTATAAAATTTCATAATTTTTGATTATCATTTGATAATTCAAAATCACATGACAAGCTCACTACTTCATAGGTTATTTCACCAAAAACATAATTACTTTTTCCAAAATTCACCATTTTACTTTCTTAATACTCTAAAGATGTAAGAATCATTAGGGGATAAATTTGGGATACCTACTAAATTGGGGCTTAGCAGTCCGCTTAATTTAGGCTTATTCTCAAGCCTCCAATCCCAAAATTCGGGGTATTACACATATTGTTATGATAGAATCATATTGTTAGGATCAAATCTCACGGAATCAGGGATTGTACATTATTATTATTATCGTAGCATTAATTAGGTAGATATTCGTGTGTATATATAAATAAGCTCATTGTACATGTTGAACTCAAGAAATTCAGATTAGTTTTTCTTCTCAGATTACAATAAGGACACGTAATTAAAACAAAATGCCACCTGTCTTTTTTTTTTAAAAAAAAAAAACCTCCCATCTGAATATTTCTCGGGTTTGTGAAATAATGAAGGTGAAGATAGAGATGGAGATGCAGGCGCAGACGGAGGATTGGGGGGAGCCATGAGGAATCACATGGGAAGATGCAAAAGAAGTACTATTTAGGGAGCAAATATTTGTTTTGGTACATAAAAACATGCCCTCGTTTCATAGCTTAATTGTTCAAGAAGTAGCGTTCTAGATCCGACACCAGTTCTATCGTAGAGATGGCATTTTGTTTTAACTAAGTCATTATTGTTAAAATAAAATGCCTATGTGGCAGGTGGAGTAACTTCGGTTTTTGACATTGATAAGTAAAATATTTGCATATTTATTTTTCCTTATATGATGATTTTATGGACGATATTTGAACTTAATATAATATATATGGGTGTAAAATAAATAGTATTTAAAAAATAAATAAAATATGAAAAAGGTCAGTACTGTAGCGTCGGTCACTATTCATGATGGAATCACTGTAGCAAGACGTACTGTAGCGACGGTAGTGACTGTAGCGGATGGAATCGCTGTAGCAAGAGACAAAATACTATAGCAGTCACAGAAAAACGCAGAAATTTGCCGACAGGATACTGTTCACTACTGTAGCATCGAGGAAAAAATTGACGAAACACTGTAGCATCAAGGAAAAAATGACACGACGTTGCCTATAAATACGAAGCATCAGGCGCAGATTCAGAAGGGGTGGAGATTTTTCTCTGACAAGGAGATACTTTCCTGATAGGGAGAGATATTTTCTCTTACAGTTCTAAATAAATTGTGTTATTTTCTAGATTTAATTTTATGCATTATATTACTTTTTGCATACCTCCTACATTGAAAGTTTAGGATTGTATTACTCTTTACATGCCACCTACATGGAAAGTTTTACCTCCTAAAAGGACGGCTAGATTTGTCCATTTTTCATGCATCTTTTTGTTGTATATTTATGTTTGAGAATTTAATATTCAAGTTTATGCAGTATTTATGAGGATTTCATTCTAGCTTTATATAATGTCAATTTATTGTGGTTTTGTTTTTAATTTTATCATGAGCTAAATTTTCATTTTCCTAGGGTGATGACGTAGCTTACTAATGACGGATTGAATCTTAATTTATTAAATCTAGTTTTAATTCCTCCTTCATGATTGAGTTTTAATTATTGTACTTAATGCTTTCATTTGATTGGTCACCTTTTGAATGATTTCAATATGCATGTTGAGACCAGAAGGAGATGCATGTGTGTAGATCCTATAATTAAAACCATGACTTACATATGAAATAGGAATATATTCATATGAGTTGTGTAGTCTTACTGAGTTCCATAAATCTTAATGCATAATTAATTGCTTAAATTCATATAGGAATATATTGGATTAGCAATTAATTATAGAATTGATTCACCTTGGAAGAGGCTAGTAATTAAATTAGGGAAACTCGACTATCAATTATGTGGAATAAATTAGGCTAGAATAGATAAGTGATTCATTCCGGAATTTGTTAAGTGAAATATAATCCCTAAGGCCTTTTCTTATATTTGCTTTCATATTATCTGCACTCATATTTAATTATTTTTCTTTTATTTATACTCTCAATCACCAACGAATTGATCGACTAAATAGAATTAGAATTACCTATTTTGGTACTTAGTGATCAATCCTCGTGGTAACGATACTATACTCACTTCTATATTACTTGATTACGACAGTGTACACTTACACTATTTAATTAATCATCTACACTTGTAACAGACACAATTAGCAAAGGGACAAAATTGCATTAATTTAAATATTTTAGGGTAAAAATTACACTCTCAAAAATTTTAGGGTGTTAATCACATTTTCTAAAATAGTTTGAGGCGTTGACTGCACTTTTACCCTTTTTAAAATATAAAATAAAACACAATTTTCTTGTGCTACACATATGTAGATAATTAAAATGATAGTAAGTTGCAACTCCCCAATTCATAGCGTTTTTAAAGCTAACTTAGCCTACTATATAAATCTATTTTATGCATGTATATAAACAAACCCTTGCTAGTTGGCCGCTTCGCCTCAGTGCGATTTTTCTCCCTCCGCTAGGGTTTCATTCCCTCTACAAGGATGAGAGCGCCAACGAGATGAAACCAAACGCCGATCGAGTGTCGACTGCTCCTCCTTGGGTGTGGGGTTGTCTCTCCCCTTTAAGTGAAGTTTAGTGGTAGATCTCCTTTGTCGTGGCCGGACCTTGCTCTAGTTGATTTCGAATCCGGTGATGGCAAGGCGTGGAATCGTAGGGTGGATGGATATGAAGAGGGATTTATACCTCAACCCCCTTTGACGGAATCCACCGCCGACCTCTGATAGGTGCCTCCATAGTCGTCGAGATCGCTAGGTGTTTTGAATCGAAACTATTCGTGACGGACGTCTCTGATTAAGGATTTGAGGGTTGAGAGGAAGGTTTTTCCGGCAATTAGGGGAAGATCCAAGGTCGAGACATGGCGCACGCGATATTGGAGAACAATGAATACATAAATTTCAGTGATGGTGCCAATTGGCCTCTCTGCCGATGGAGACTCTAGTAAGGGTAAGGTGATGAAGTATCAATGCATTGGTGGGAATTGGGGATCTTCAATCTTCTGGAAGAGACCAATTGCATTAGAACAAAAGTGGTTGAAGGTATCCTTTTGGTGGTCTTGGGCTCCTGAGGGCAGTAGCTTGCTAAAGGTTCATTTTTTTCCCACTGATGATTTTCTGCCTTTGATGTTTTCTATTGGTAGGATAGCCTCTCTAAGTGTTGGTTTCCATATGTTTAGTTTTGATGATTATTTAAAAGTAATGACATATGAAGTGGCGGGCTTAGGCGTGTATGATCTAGTCTGTGTGTTATATAAATTAATTTGCATTACCCTGCCTGATATGGTGTGGAAGGATTATTGGTGGGAAAAAGTCAGATTGACTATTCTGAGCCCCAATATCAGAGTGCTGCAGACACCTCCAAGAGTTAGTTATGTCTGGTCTAAAGGGGCTGTATGGGGTAGGGAGGTTATGAATTTGGTGGGTCGTTTATTCAATGAATGTGTAACAGAGAGACAATTGACTAAGACTATTCTGGGTTTGCTCAGTATGCTTGTAAGCATTGTTCATCTTTAGCTCAAAATGTTCCTATTCAATGTGGTTATCAATACTGTTCATTATAGGACACAACATGGGACTGTTCAGTGTGTATGGCTTTATTGCTTATCCTCAATCTGGAGGTGGGATCCCCTCTCCTTCGGTCTCTTCTATTGTGTGTTATCTAATAGTTTGTTGAATGTTTCTCTCTTTGAGTACACTTTTGCGTCAAGGAATTTAGTTAGGAACTTCTCTTGCAGGTATGTTCCCAGGGAAGCTGATTTGATAGTTGAAAGGATTGTCAAAGCTTCATTGGCAAGGTCTTTCTCTTGTGTTCGGGCATTTCGACCTTTGTCTTACATGAAGGATATGTATCGATTGGTGTGGATGATATATTGCCTTCATTTTAATGTCTTTATTGTATTAAAGAACTCTTATATTTGCTTCTATTTTCTGTTAGCTAGGTTCTGAGGATTTATTTCTTGAATCAGTATATTTGATTACTGTAAATCTAATTATGTGACATTGTATTCTTGCTATGATTAATTCTATCTATATGGTTCTTGGCAAAAAAAGGGGAAAAAAAATCCTTGCTTCTTTTTCATTAAATTTTCGGAGATATCCCGTCAATTTTTTTTTTTTGATTGACGGAGCAATTAAGTTCAATTACCCACCAAAAAGTCGTAACCCTCTTGATGAGAAACCGAAAAGACGTCAAGCTAGCTAGCTGCCTGGAATATATGAACAATGAGTTTAGTGTAATCATTACTGCTCCCTCTATTTATAAATATATAAATTTGATTTTTTTTGAAAAATTAAAATAATTATTTAATTATATCATATATTATATATTTTTATATTATATATAAATTTATTAATCAAACTAATTAATTTAGATAAGAAAATAAAAATATAAATATTTTAAAATAATTTAATTAACTTTTTTAATTTTTCTAAAAAAATCAATTTTACCTTGTATTTAAATCAGAAGAGAGTATTTTCCAACTAAAGAGACGTGAAGAAGTGATGAGAGAAACGACGAACACTTGACCTGGGTTTTGGGGTGTTTCATAATTTCAATCTGAACACCGTACTAAATGTCTAAATGAATTGGGGCTAGAAGCTAGTGTTTCTGTTACTTTGGCGGCTGCTTTGGACTTTTGTTTCCATTGTTAAATTTCCTGGTACCCACGTACGTGGTCTTCCCTAAAGGCCGGGACAGCCATTTTTAATTCGTTCGTTTCTCATCATCCTCGAAAAGCTAAGGAAGCTGCTTTCAATTTTCAGAAAAGCTGTTACTTCATCTAGTTCACACCTCGTTCATCTGCTTCAGCTTGCCGCATGTTTTTTTGAATAGTTTGTGTTCCTTTCACGGCATACATTGACCATGTTTTGGTTTTCATCACTTTATTTGTGAGTGTTAGCTCAACTAAAACAAAAATGAATCTTAATTATTAGGGAGAATTACATTGAGGTCCCAAGATAGAGGAAAAATGAAGAAATTGTCCCTATAGATTGTAAAATGAAAAAATGATCCCATTAACAATTCCATGAGCCTGTATTAACAACTCATTAACAACTCCAGAAGCCTGTATTGACAACTCTATGTGGGCGTCAAACTCCTTGAAGGAACCAATTTTAGTGCCCATTATAATGATAAGTACTTAAAACTCTTGACCATTGTAGACTGTTCAAATTTAGTTTTGATGATTATATTGATTTTTTTACTTATACTTTTTGAAAACAAAAAGTTATTTCAATGTGTACAAATGGCTATCAATTTTTTTAAAAAAATTATTATTATTTATTTAAAAATCATTTTTTATATTTAGACCATTAAATTTTTTTTTTTTTTTGAACCGTGCAGATGCCACTATAATGAAGAGCTCTTAATACTTATTATTGTGATGAGCACTGAAGCTTGTTCCAATAATGCCATTGAATCAATTTCAAATATTGACAAAGTCTTGTTGAAGATAATTCTCCTGACTTACCCCCTAAAACAAAAATAATATCCATCACATGTATATTCTAAAGCATTGTTGATATACAAGGTTTCAACATAGTTATAATGACGTACATAGTAGGAAAAAAGGCATACTAGTACAACTTATAATGACTTCTATGGTAATTGATATAAACCTCCATATCAATCCATTTTAATTCTGGTAATTGTTCAATTTTTATTGACTATGGCATTGGATTTATTGATTTAACCAAGTAAATGGCATCTTAAAGTTTTAAATATGTGTGATATTTATTCAAATTAAAAGCATGACGAAATAAAATTGACTCCTGCGTATACTAAATTATTAAAATTTGATATAAAAATTTAAATTTAAAGGGTACATCCCTATTTCGACCAATTTATTCACTCTGCATCTGATAGGGAGGACACTTTCATCTTTTTGTGGGTGACTATGGGTGCTTTTAATTGCTTCTATGATATTTAGTCATGAAGATTCTTAGTTAACAAAACTGGTCGTGTTCTTGTCAATAAGAGGGTACGGTGGTCCTTTTGGAGATGATTCTTCGAACCGCCACTCCTTACAATGGCATTGAGACCGGTGGTGACTCTTCTTTTCCTACGGTTTCCAATGAGACGATGATGGAAGTTGGAGTCTTTAGTGGAGGCCGCGGGTTCCCTCAATTCTCTTACTAGGGTTATGTTTTGTTTAAGGTTTTTGTGGATTATTATATGCCTAATTTTTCCCCCTTTCACTGCAAAGTTGTTAGGTTGAGGTTTGTATTTTTCTTTATTCATCTTTAATATAATATCTTCAAGGAAACATCCATCAAACTTCTTACGATTTAATATAACATCTAAATTAATTTATCAATCGAAGTCTTCAAAGTGGTTTAATTTGTGACCCATACTTTTTTTTAAAAAAAAAACAATTAATCGAAGTCAAAGTGAACTACATAATGATGTCGGTGAGGATAATTGGCTGGGCTTTGCTGTGGAGGCATGTTGAAGAATTCTTAACATTGTAGAATAAATGGTTTTTTGAGTTTTTATTTGAGTTTAGGGAAATTAGTTTGTAGGTACCTACACATTTCTTTAATTTTTAATTCAGCACATGTATTTTTTTAGTTAAATCCTTTAATTTGTTAGCATCGTTGGCCTATGACTAAATATGCTAATTGAGTAAAGTTAAAAATGCTAACTTAGCAAACTTAAAGGACTGGATAAAAAATGTATTAGTACCAAATTAAAAATTGACAAAAAAATATAGATTTATGCAAAACATTTTTCAGTCCTGTTTCATCTATAATTTCGATCGTAGTCAACACCAATATATAAATAAATATAATTACTATTTAAAATTAAAATGAAAATTAAACAAAACTATGCTGAAATTATTTTTTGACCCGTATTAATTGTTTTTTTATACAAATACATATTAATTGCTAATTAACCTTTTTATGTCTGTAAATGGAAATGTATGATGCATATGGTTAAAAAAATTTGATGGCTCGGCTTAAGTCTTTTTTTGGGTTTATATGTCTGTGATTTTATTATTCACTTACTTTGCTATTTTCTGATTTCTTGGAAATTACTTAATGTCTTAAGGTATTGTATGCAAACTTCAAGCCATCATGTTGCACCTGCTATGGTTGATCGGATAGTTGTTGAAATGGATGGAGCTTTCTCACAAACAACCCACTCCTGTGCATGTGGGGGTGTGATTCGAAACTCACATGGTATGGTGATGGAAGGATTCCTGCTGAGGCTAAACATGGGCGATGCTCTCACAGTAGAGATCTGGGGCTGTTTGATGGGTATGAGGCGAGCTTGGGATGGCGGTTTTAGAAATATCTTAGTGAGATGTGATTCCTATGAGGTTGTTAACTTGTTGCAGACAGAGATTCCAGACTTACATGAGGAATGGCAGTTGTTAACCAAGATAAGGAGAATGTTGGAACGCAGTTGGAAGGTGGAATTTCAACATATTCCCAGGTAAGAAAATAGCATGGCGGATGCACTTGTTAAGAGAGGCCTGAATTCCATACATGATTTTCAACTCTTCAGACCATAAGATTTAAGTCGGACTTCTCATATGGACGACCTGGGCTAGTTTTGTCCTTTTAGTTGTTATTGTTTTTACTTTCCAGTATATCAAAAAAAAAAAAAAAAACAAGTAAACACACAAAGAACCCTACTAAATTTTTGATTGAGTCTTTCATTTTGATTTAGCTTTTGTAGCGTTTTTTTCCTTCTTTTGTTTTTACCCGTACATTTTTCTTCATTGAAACATCCTATAAACTTCTTTCGAATTTAATACAATATCTTAATTGACTGAGATAGGCCTTTCTAGCCCACCTTCTCTTAAAAAATAATGAAACCTGGTTTACTTTATTTTGGGGGTAAAGATTTGAGGTTAGTGTAGTCAAGATTATAATTATAGTTGGAAGAAAAGACTTGAATTGAGACTTGAATTAATTTGTTTAAAACTCCTACTAATGTGATCATGCTTGCATTAAATAAGTATTAATAGACATTAACACGGTTTCCTCCACCTTCCCTACAACCAATGAATTCTGGGTGTTTGGGACCTCTCTTAAAATAATTAAGTTTACATTTTATGAGATAAAGTTTTTCTCTCTCACATATTTACATTGGACAACACAAAATTATTTTTATTTCTAGAAAAAAAAAAAATCCAAACATGCATGAATCCACCCCTTTTCATCAATCCCCATTTTATAAGCTAATCCAAACATACGATATTCAATAAATTGTTGGTATTATTTTATAACTTGGCAAGAACCTTTTTTTCTCCAGAAATAATAATAATTTACGTTGCACCAGAAATTACGAAGGAACCCCTCTAATTTTTTTTATGCGTGTATGTTTTTGTTTTGATTTATGTACACTGTTTTCTCCTTTAATTTCCTTAATTCAAAATTTGAAGATTTTTTAACAGATCAAAGTAATTATATAACAAGAAATGGTAAACAAATAATCCAAATGTCCACTTACAAAATTATCTACTTCGTGCTTGTTTGGGATAACTTATTTTTGACCTATAGGTACTTATAAATCGTGATTTACGGTATACGAGGTAAGTATTTGAGAGAAGTTTTATCTCGACTTATATAATAAACATTTATTTTCTAAAAAAAAAAACCTATTCCAAACATAGCTTTCAATTGGGGCCAGAGCCCCCAGGTGAGTTAACCAATTTGTGGGCTTATTTCAGTTCGTATGCTGAAGCCCTTAATATGGACCCAAGGACCCTTCGTCCCATTCTGGGCTTTTGCTCTTTAAAAGAATAGCCCTTGCCAAACAAAATTCCAACTAAGCTCCAATTTTTACCAAAAAAGCAAAAATTCTAAATAAATACCATTTGAATTTGGAAAACTCCAAAAGGTCTGCTAACACATAGAAATGGCATATAGGTCTCAAGGGACTATTCTAAAATTTTGAGATGTTGTATTTTTATCAAAATGCCCTTCAAGTTTTTTTTTTTAAAAAGAAAGAATCCTCACTAGAGTTCCGACGATAACTTGAATAATGCGATTGACTACTTGAATTCCATAAATCCTATCCTGCGTCGTTCGTAAGTTAAATAAAGGCAATGACAGCTTGAGTATAACAATTGAAAAATTGCGCTCCCAAGGTTATTAATGGTTAAACTTAAGTTGTTATTGCATTTATTCAACTTGTCAACTGTTCTTAATAAACCTTAAGGAGCTCAAGCAGTCAATCTTTATACTCAAGTAATCAAATCTTATTACTAAAGTTATTATTAGAGCTCCGGCTGCCGACGGGGTGGTGCCGATTGTTGGAGCTCCGATGACGGCGGCGGGGCTCAAGGCCGGCAAGGGTTTTTCTTTTTTATTTTAAAAAAATCGAGGGCCATTTTGGTAAAAGCACAATGATTCAAAATCCCATATTAGTCCCTTGAGACCTATTTGTCATTTTAATGTGTTAATAGACTTTTTGAGATTTTTCATGTTCAAATGGTATTTATTTAAAATTTTCCCAAAATTCAGGGCATCTTATAAATAAGTGAGTGATAATTTCTTTTTTATTTTTTGTGAAAATAAACATGAAAAATTGCTTTAAAATTTCTTGGATTCAAACTTATGTCTTCTTCTCTATAAGATGAGGCCTATTATCATCTCAACCAACAATTTGTTGATCAAACAAAAAATTTTGAACATGAATTTTTAAAATGATGAAAATGATCAAAGTTAAAAGGCACACTCACTTTGCCAAAGCAACCCCATTGAAAAAATTCAAAATCTTAAATATGAATATCAACAACTTAATTATAAAAATCAAATAATTAATAACAAATATGGGATAAATTAAGAAATAATTATAAATTTTAAAAATTGGGCTCTGTAAAACTCAATTAGAAAATTTAAAAAATTAGTTTTAAATAATTTATAAATTGTAAAATATTTTAACAATTGATTTTTCAGAATTTACAACTAAGCTTTTCATATTTATAATAATATTTTCACATTTTACAACCTATTTGTATTACAATATTTTTTTATATTTAATTTTCAGAAAAAAATATTTATTTTATATCATTCCACAAACTTTTGAATAAGAGGAAATATACATATGAAGGAGATAGGACAGATGAAGGAGATAGGAGGAAAAAGGTTGGAAATTCTTAACAAACTGGTGAACACAATCCTGACTTACCTCCGTCTCTTCCTGAAAAGATGTCAAAAAGAGGGTATGGTGCAAAAAATAGTATTTGTCATAAAGAGGGTCATAATAGGGCAACGTGCAAAGATGTAAATATGGTATTTAGTACTTTA
Source organism: Inga oerstediana (assembly GCA_963210345.1). Taxonomy (NCBI): domain Eukaryota; kingdom Viridiplantae; phylum Streptophyta; class Magnoliopsida; order Fabales; family Fabaceae; genus Inga; species Inga oerstediana. The sequence continues at coordinate 55,545,322 of OY723407.1, read as the reverse complement.
ATTGACTAATTTCAAGAATATGTATTGACTAATTGTTCTTATTGTAGCGCAGAGTCAAGCAATTCGAGCCGAAGGAAAAAAATGTCAAAGCAATATCAACCTAATACACAACAATCTCAGACCAACCTAAGACCAAGGGGTGGATGAGCTTTCTATAAAAGTTGAGTGGAGGTTGGGATGGGAGTCCGTATTAAGGAGGAGATTGGCTGCGGTGTGTTAAATGTATGTAATGATGGGATGCTTAATATAACACTTAATTTGTTAATATTAACATTAACTTCAATTCTACTGTTTTTTATATAGCTTGGCACAAATGCGCAAATACTACTTGACGAGGGCTCGGGACAAGAGTACATGTAGTAACATGTAGATGTTGAAATTACATTTCCAATCCCCAATGAGAGGCAATTCAGGCTCTCAAGGAGTATGTCTTCCACTTCCAATGGCAACAAGAGTAGGATAATCCAATACTTTGAGTCCTTTTGACCTCCCATTCACTCCACCTGGACTCATGTGGAAAGGAGAAAAAACAATTACCATATCACAACTTCTAGCATATAAGGAACCCATGCAAATTCCCTCTACCAACTGAAGCAAGCTCAGTCCAAGGAGAGGGGTATAAATTGTTAACTTCATTAGTTTTTGGTTCATTTCACTAATTGATGACATATAACATATGTTGTAACCATGTTGGCCCTTTTTTTTTTTTTTTTTAAAGTAAGGGCATAGATTGTTCATGATGTAAAGGCAATATCTATATAAGGGCATATATTGTTAACTTTCATAGCTTGTTCATGATGGCCATTTAGGATTTGTTGTAACTATGTTGCTCTTTTTTTTTTCTTTTGTAAGTAATGGTTATGTTGCTCTTTTGTTCATGTTAGTAAGGGCTGTATCTTTAAGCTTTTTATTCTTATGAAATGTTCTAGATAGTGGCAAGAATTAAAGATAAATGATAAACTGATTTACTAGTGAAGATATCTACTTCAATAGGAAGATATTTACTTCAATAGGAAATCAATTCGGCAAGCAAATGACAAATCCAACAGAAAAGGCTAAATTTTGAAATAAGGAGTAAATTGATTTATGTCTTACGTAAATCGATTTACTTATAATAGTAACATCTTCTATACTATGAGTAGTAAATCGATTTATGTCTTACATAATAAATTTATGTCTTAAGTAAATCGATTTATAAACAATTGTAAATCGATTTACAAAAGTTGGCTGAGAGTAGTTAAGTTTTCAAATGTGAAATAAATTGAATTATAAGTCATTGTAAGTGTGTGTTCTTATACCCTCAAAATCATGGTTTCAGAAGCATTTTTCCGCAAATCGAGATAAAACTCCTTTTACATACTTACGTGTAAACTGTAAAAGCTATTCTCCAAAAGCTAATCAGAACACACACTAAATCGATTTACAAAAGTTGGTCAAGAGTAGTTACGTTTTCAAATATGAAGTAAATCGATTTACATTTCTTGGACTGAGTTAAACCCACCATCGGGTACATTATATTTTGCTTATAATGCCTCATAAATTGATTTGCCTCACAGTACAGAAGATCTTGCTGTTATGAGTAAATCGATTTACGTAAGGCATAAATTGATTTCCTCCTTGGGCAAACCGATTTTATAAGGCATAAATCGATTTGCCTCATGTACACTTCTTGGATTAAGTTAAACCGACTCATGTGCATCTCTTGAACTAAGTTAAACCCACTGTCAGGTATATTATATTTTGCTTATAAAGCCTCATAAATCGATTTGTCTTATATGCACTTCTTGAATTGAGTTAAACCCACCATCAGATACATTATATTTTGCTTATAATGCCTCATAAATCGATTTGTCTCATGTGCACTTCTTAGATTGAGTTAAACCCATTGTCGGGTACATTATATTTTATTTATAATGCCTTATAAATCGATTTGCTTCATGTGCACTTCTTAAACTGAGTTAAGCCCACCATTAGGTACATTATATTTTGCTTATAATACCTCATAAATCTTACTGTCATAAGTAAATCAATTTACGTAAGGCAAAAATCGATTTACTCCTTTAAGCCATGTCATCGCCACAAATCCACGTGGCACACAAGTTTTATACCAACGGGTTATTTCAGATGCCAGCTTGTCCAATTTGATAGTAATCTTTATGTCTTAGTTAACTGAAGGCGAAATTGCTTCAATTTAAAACTTCAAAGACATGATTGAGCCAGAAAAAACTTCTGGGGCAAAATTTATCATGAGAGAAAACTTCTAGGCAAAAATAGTTTTTAACCCACTAAACATCGGCATTATTAATTTTGGAAGGTTAAATTCTCTTATAAATCGCAAATGTGTAGAAGAATTTCTGCACATTCTTACGAAAAAAAAAATAATTTCTGAACATGACAAAAATGGCGGCAACCAGCGACCATGAAATGGACTCTCTCTTCTCTTCTTTCGATCAGATTTGCGAGGTATTCTTCAACTTCACATGCATATTCCGTTGCAGTTTAGTCTCTATTCACCTTTGTTTGGATTCTGGGAAACGGAGAAAGAAAATCCAAAGAAAATCTCCTCAGATTATATCGAATTTTAAAAGTTAAATTAGCAATTCGAACTCACCAACAGCAAGGTTTTCTTAACTGTTCTTTTTCTTTCTTCCTTTCAATTGCATTTTCATACAGTGTACCAAATGCAGGATCACGGAAGATCCCGATCGTTAATGTTTTGTTTCCTAATATCGGAATTAGCGAAATAAATTTTTGTTTCTTTTGTTCTAGTGCATTTCGTTAACTGCGAACTTTTGAAATTAATTGAATGTTTTTGCTTGGCTCAGGATGTTAAAAGCGGCATTGCGGAGATACAGGCGCTGCAATCTAAATACAGTGCGGAACTCAAGAAGCGAGAATCTGTTGAAATCACTTGCAACAGTCTGAGAAGAGGTTGATTGTCATTGATTACAGTCGTATGTCTTTGATTGTCGCTAGTTGCTTTTATTCCTACCATTGCATTGTTAATAAATTCTTAATGCTCTGTAAATCAGAAAACGTTATGAGAGTGGCTACTGATTCAAACTAATAATAATAAAATTGCAACTAGAACGAATTGAAGTTTTTATGAAACTTCAGAAACCTTAAATTTGCAGTTGCTGTTCGGCTTGTTGGTCATTGTGAAATAGTTACAGGGTGTCTAGGACAATGATAAGTTATTATTATTATTATTATTTTATAGTTTGTATGCTAGTTCTGTTAAGCTAGGGTTCCGCTTTTGTGGGGGACTAAGACTGATATGTATGGAATTTTATTGGACAGTCAAGACTCTGATTAAAACCTGAATCCAGCTGATTATGAGTCTCTAAAAATTCCACAAACTTGCTTCATATGTCTCCGGACTAATTTAATTAGGGTGGAATGTTGCAGAAAATGAGCAGCTAGCAAATCTGTACACAGAATCTATGAAAGACCTGGCTGATCAGGTGCTGTGTGCCCCCATTATATTTTGTCCAACAACCCCTTTTCAGTTCTTAATCCCTTGAGCTGGAGTTTGTCAATTGATTAATTGAGTAGATGCTAACTGGATGAACTAGCTTATTGAATAATTTGGAATTAATCATTATCCAATCATTGCCTGAAGTTGCTTGTCTACTTATCAATCTTGTGACATTCAGCTTGACTTCCGTACCAAATGCCTGAACTTGAAAGAAGAACTGGAAAGGGCAAGTAATGCGCTTGTCTACAAAGAAGATGTAAGTTATAGTCCACATGATTAGTCTAGTTCATTCAATGTGCGCATCACTCCATTGTGTTTAGAATATATCTTCTATGTAATTTTAAAGATCAAATGTAATAAATTACTGCTTTGTTCTGTTCCTCCTTTGGGCAATACAATACAAGTTCAGACCTTTAGTTTTTTGAGCAGGGACACAGGAATGCTATGGAATTGCTTAAGCAAGGCTACGAAGGAAAGATTGGAAATTTAGAAGGTGAAGTTAAGTGAGTTTTGATCAATACAATTCGTTGTAGTATCCTCTTGATGAAGCCTTTCTTATTCTGTTTGTTATAACTGTTGATTTTACTCTATTTCAGGTCATATCTCCGTGAGAAAGCAACATATGAAGCAATTATTAGTCAACTCCACCAAGATCTAGCGGCACACAAAAATAGTATACAACTTTTAACAAGCAGGTTGGATGAACTTCATTTTGAAGTTGCATCAAAATGTGAGGCTTTTGTTATACAGAGCATATTTGTATTTTCTTTCCACTATTTTGTAATTTTGATATGCCAGTGAGGAGTGCTGATCCCGGGATCATTTGCTTATAATTTGCAGATAGTGTTCAGATTCAAGATTTGAAAGAATGCCTTCTGATTGAGCAGGAAGAGAAAAATGAGTTGAACAAAAAGATCCAACATTTGGAAAAGGAATGTTAGTACTGATTACTTCCATGTCCTCTTTTTTCTGATCCATGCTTGTTTATTTCATGTTTCTCAACCTTGAGAATGAGATCTGCTAGACCCTTGTATTGAACCTTCCTTCCCCCATCCGTAAAGCACAACAAAAATTCATGCCTTTATTGGAGCATTATCGTATTCTATGATATATCACTTATCAGGCTTCTTTTTATCGCCTACAGTGCTGCTTTGTAAAACAAAGATGGTTGACCAGCAGCAGGATATGACCTCAAATTGGCATGTGGAAACTCTTAAACAGAAGATCATGAAGCTGAGGAAGGAGAACGAGGTCCTCAGAAGGAAACTCTCTCATTCAGGGGAGGGCTAGAGATGGCTTCGAAATGAAATATACCCAGCTTAAGCCACATCACTGGAGAAAATTAAATGTGTTCCACAACTTCAATTTCTTGGTGTGAATGATGTATCTTTTTTGTTTTTGTTTCTTAAGTATGCCAACTGCCCAACTGTATCCGAAATTAGTATATGTTAATCTACTTTCAAGGCTATGGAAGCAAATAGCGTAGATTCACTAAGCACTTGTTTAATTTGGTTGAGAATATCGAACATGTTAGGGATTGGCTGAGAATACTTGATTATACTGCAGGTCGTGGGTCTAGTTCGCTCGTTACGTCAGGCTAGAGTTACAATTATTTTCTACAATGGTTTTTTTTTAGGAAATTTTTTGTGCTAAAATTATATCCCCCCCCCACTCCTGTGGCTTTTTTTTTTTAATATCTTGTAAGAAAAAATAGAGAATAAGACTTCAAAATCTGAATTGATGAAACAATGAAATAAACTTAATTTTAAGAGAACTTGTAAAGAAAAACATTTTGGTATGAAGAAAACCTAATAAATAGCACTAACCTGTAAAAAAATAAGTGATGAGAAACTATTAGTCAAACAAGATCTATTAAAAACAAACGTATATAATGATTCCATATGTGAAGTATTATTCTGAAAACAAATATTTGTAAAAAAAAAAAAAAAAATCAAATTTTGTATTATTCTGAAAACAAATATTTGTAAAAAAAAAGCAATCATATGTTAAGTTTTGGGGTCGATGAGGACCAAAATAAAGTTCACAGTTATAATGGCAAGTACTTGTTAAGGCACAAAGTAGAAGGAAAATAAACACTACTGGCAAAAAAAAAAAAAAAAAAGGGAAAATAAACACATGATATTATGAAAATTGGCAGTTACAGAAAGCTAGACTATAGTACTTCCCAGTTTACATATTGTGGTGCTTGGTTTTATAGGAAACCTCACGACCCAGAGTCAGTCAATCCTTGGAGTAACTAACCTGGATATTTCTGGGCAGACATGACCTCATGAATCCACTATCCAAAATCCTATCTCCTTTACCACCCCAACAAAGTTTAAAAAGTATACCCCCCTCCTCTTCTTTTCCTCTCGTGTTAATCCCTTTCAAGCTCGATTGAAAAATGTCTTTCAGCCATTTCTCAAACAAGCTGTTAGTAAAAGAACCACACCCAACTCTCATTTCTTCTATCACCCTCTCTTCTACACTAAACTTCTCCAACCATTTTTTCCCATAAATCTCCTCAAAATACCTTTTGATCTTTGATGAAAACAGAGCTTCTATGTCCCTCTCGTCCTCCTCACCTGGATTTTTATTGAACACAAAGCGATTCTCGATTGAGTCAAGCAACACATTTGCTTGCGATTCAATTGAAATGGGACTACTCCCCCCTGCTTTGTCTACCCCATTATCATCATCATCTTCTTCTTCTTCTTCAGCTCTTATGTTCAGGTCAAGTGTGTTAAAGCTTGACTGTCTTGAAAAGTCTTTCTTTTGTTCAGAAACCCAGACGACCTCTTCCTTGTCTTCGATTCGGGGTCTTTTAAACTTGGTAAGCAAAGCCCATTCGGACTTGCGTTTGTGGTCTAAACCATATTGGGTTTCAGTGATGACTTTCAACACCAAGCTTATCACAGAGTCGTCCTGGCTCTGTTCTTTTGTGGAGCCATTGTTAGTTAATATGATTATTCTTTGTCCTGGATTCTCCTTTGTGCTGAAATCTCCAAACTTTCCTGTTTCAAATCCATCTGCAAGGAATTTTCTGAACTGTGCATCCGCTGAATCAGCATTTTCTATCAATACCACAACCTGTTCATGGGTTTTCAATGCTCTGTTCAGCATTTCAGAGCAAGACAATAATGAAGTCTCTTTCTTCCTCATGTCAAAGTTGAATAGAAAATGAGCTGAGCCAAAAAGTGATTCTGCAATAGCTCGCGCCAATCTTCTTTTCCCAGTAGAGTCATTTCCCTGCAGATACAGCCAACAAGCACTATTTTGCTTTGCTGATTTTGAATTAACCAAGAAGGCCTCTGCTATTGAAGAAACTAGTGTTTCAGACTGCCATGGCACATTTTCCTGCAACAGTTTAGGAATATGAGCTCGTTGCAGTAGTGTTGCATGATCAGTTATATTTTCCACCGTTTGCCCCGAATCACCGAATGAGGAATTTCCAAGAGCAAGAGTAATCTTTACTTCTTTACCTTCCATTCCCTTGAGAGAATCCAAGCTCGTCTCAGTTGCCTTGTGTTTCTGATTTTCATTGCCCAAATTGAACTCAATGGTGCAAGATTGTTGCCTCCGAAAACTAGGTACAAGGTTTGAGCTACCATAACCGGGTTTAACAGTGGAATCTCCGTAGCATATGGAGCTTGACTCTGTCGTGATGCTATTACTACCTTGACTTGGCCACCATGGGTATGATGAATTATAAGGATAGATCTTGGCATTGGAACTGTGATTGCTGTAGATAGTGTTGCCCCACTGCTTCTGAAAATGCTTGCTTTGGTGAAGACAGTGGCATAGTCTATTCCATTTTCTTCTCAACTGGGCTAGTTCATCCTGGACAAGTTAAGTTATAGATAAGCCTAACGCCTTTACTTCAAGTTAATTTTAATAGGAATTTAATATATATATATATATATATATATTCATTTTTGTAGTTCACCTTGTGATGGGCTTCAGAGTTGTGAGATTGAAGCCAGGAAGGCAACAGATTCTTCTGGCCTGGTTTGAACATCTGAGCTTCTTTCTCGTAACTGGATGAACATTCTGCACAGCAAGTAAGCTTATCTTGCTCCTCCTTGTCATTGAAGAAGGGTTTTGAATCAAGGACACTGCAAATTGATTGCACAACTTCCAATGAATATCCAAAATTAAACAAATCGACATCTTTGAATTTCTTCTTCTTCAGAATCTCATTTGATTCTTTCTCAAAATTAGCCACCGGACATAGCAAAATTATTAACTCTTCTTCCACTGCTAATTTGTATTTGTATTAGTAAAATATAGTTTCTCTGAAAATATCATGTCATGCAACATCAAGAAGTAACATCCTGATTCCTGACAAAAACAAAAGTGAAGCAGAAAAGGCACCGCATTTGCTTGCGTCTTTACCAACCAAACCATGCTTTTGACAGTGTATATGTACTGATCATCAGGTTCAAAATGAAAAACCAAATTAAGCTTCAAGGAGCAACATCACAAGACAACTTTCTAATGAAGGCATGTTTCTTTTTTGCTTTATTTGACGTTAGAATAGAGCAACACAAGCTAAGAAAAAAATTAAGAGACTGATGATTTTACCTGGAAGCATGGAGGCTGAGGCCTAGTCCATTTGATGATGGAACAGGAACAGCTTGCAGTGCCCACAGAGTTTCTAGAGGTGGTTGCCTCATTTGACACCTCATATATGTCTGATAACTTGCTGTGCCCATTAAACATACCTTAGCCTTTGAACTATTACCATAGTCACAGAATAACTTTCCGATTTCTGCAACTAGATGTTCAACAGGAGAGAACCCTTTTTCCTTTTCACTCAGATTAGAATCCCCCACAGTCCATTTCAGGTCTCCGATATATACAATAACACCACCACCACCTCCTCCTCTCAACGATGCAACAGAATCCACCTTCCTTTCCAGTTCCATGAGGCTCATGTCAACTTGTTCTCTTTTCATGAAGCTCAAAGAAGAAGAAGATGGGAATTGAAACTTGATGAACCGGGTTGACTTCAACTCATCAGGAACCTCTCCTCTTTCAAACCTTCCCATGAGCTCTTCCACAAGGCCTTCAGTCAAACTCACAGAGTCACCAACTATCACAGTGTTCTTCCTCTTCTTCCTGAGCAGGACATCCAGCACCAACTTCAGATCTTCATTATAATAATTACAAGAGAACACTGGTGGTGGTGGTGGGGCCCTCTTGAGAGGAGAAAACAGAACAGGGTTAATAATGTTGCGGTGATCAAAAGAGCAAGGTACTTCAGGTGAACAAGGAGAAGAGTAAACACCACCAGAGCTATTATAACACTGGAAAACAGAGGAGGCTGAAGATTCATCTAGATTGTTCTTGACAGCAGTACTAGAGAAGCCAGCCTCTCTCATGACCCTACTAACACTAGGGTCATCAAGGATGGATATGATGAGCTGTTCAAGCTCAACCTTAACGGTGGTTAAAAGTGGTTGTTGATGCTGCTGCTCGATGCATCCTCGTCTATGGTGAGCCTGAGCTCGTTTCAAGGCGGCGACGAGGGCGTTGGAGAGAGAGGGTTGGTGGGGGTGAAGGAAGGAAGGAGGGGGAGAAGTGGGGAGCCTGTTGAGGGCGACATTGAAGCAGAGCTCAAGGGCTCTGCAATGGAGAGGAGAAGAGGTGTGGTGGTGAGGTGGAAGAGAATGAGACTTGAGGCAGGCCGTTCGGAGAGAACTTGAACGGAGGGTGAGAAGAGTGGCGGCGACATGGAGAGGAGTGAGCTGAGCATGGCCCCTCCGGCGAGCCAACGCCAGAGAGTGTTTTAAGACGGAAGCAGCCTCCGGTGTGAGGGTCTGCGGCAATCCACAACTTCCTCCTGAGCGCATTACTTGAACCCAAACCCCACCCCCCACACCACCCTCACAAGCTTTGCTTCACACTTGTTCACGTACACAACTACACACTGCCACTTCTCTTTTCTTATCCCCCACAAAAATCACCCTTCAAAGGATTAGCTTCAAGCTAGCCTTGCGAGCTCAAGCAAGGGAAAGAGATGACAAAGAGAGAAAGAGATCAAAGAGAGTGTTTTGAGTTTGAGAGAGAGAGAGAGAGAGCTTTGAAGATGAAGTGAAGATTTAGAAATATCACACTAGGCTGCGCTGCCTTCTTTATACTTCTCTTTCTCTGTAACTGTGTTTTCTTTTGACGGTTTAGTTTTTATCATGCCATTTAATTAATTTTATGATAAATGAGAGAAATACAATTTAAATTATAAAAATCTAAATATGTCTACTAAATTAGTAAAAAAACAAGTAGGCGATCCAGTAGAATATGAAATCTTGAAGTTTGGGATTGATAAATTGAGTATGGGCAAAGATAATTTAAGAATGACAATTAGCTGCTTCGGTATACACAGTGACAACTTAAGGAATTAAATTTGTCAATCTCTATACCCAAATTGTTAATTTCTAAAATTAAGTTGTCAACAACCAAACTTTAAAGTCTCATATTTTTACATGATTGTCTATTTATCTTTTTGCTAATTTAGTATACATTCTAGGGTTTTGATAATTCAAATGATATTTTTTTCTATCATTTTCCCTTAATTTTATCATGCCAATTGATTAATTTAACATAAATAATAATTACTGGGAATAACAACCTTTGACAGACCCGTGGAAAGAAAATTCGAGGACAAAAGAGGCAAACTAATCAGGAGGGTACATCTTTCAAGACTAAGGAATTGTATATTTTTTCTCGCTATTATTATTTTAGATTAATATAATTTTTAGTGCTGAAGTTTGATCAAATTTTAGTTTTGATCCCTCAAATTTAAGAAGGACTTAATTTTTTTTTTCAGGGTTCAGTTTTTTCCAGTTCGATTCGGTTTTCTACCAAGTCCTTCTTAAACTTAAAGGATCAAAACCAAAATTTTCAAATTTAAGAAATCAAGGATCAAATTTTAAAAACCAAAACCACATATTTTATACTTAAAAAACCAAAACCGGTGTCAAACTACCAAAAGTTATATTAATGCTGTTATTTTTGTTTGCCAACTCTCGCTCTTATTATTATTTTCATGTGTTTTTAGGATATAGTTTAAAGCGGCAGCTTTTGCTGACCTTTTATTTCCACTTCATTGCTCTCTCTCTCTCTCTCTCTCTCTCTCTCTGGTTTACGGTTAACGCTGCAGCGCAGTTCCCTCCCTCTCCATTCTCAATATGTTCCTCCCTGTGATGAACCGTGTTCTGGTCCCCGTCCTATACGTAACAACTATACTTTTATTTTCTTTTTCCTTTTCCTCAGTCCACTCTCATTTAACAATTTCTTTTCTCATAGCAGAATATATATATATAAATAGGATCAACCAATAGACATATATAAGTAGAGAACAATTCATGCTGATCCACGTCATAATACAAATTAAAGGGCCAGGAGGGATTAGCAGTTAATCCAGTCAACTAAGTTCTTTTTCATGCACGCAGAATAATAGAGTTGGACACACATACATATTTCTATATTGCATGTGGCTTAGTCTATATTAATAGCACATGTAGTTGTTTAGCCAGATATTGATTATATTATATGGGTCCAGATGTACGTAAAATGTTGTTGTTGTTTTCGTGTAGTAGCCACGCAAGTTGCTTGGAATGGACAGACAAGGAGAGCAGGAATTCAAAAAAAAAAAAAAGCAGTAAAGTAGCTAGGGAGTGTAATTAAAGGTAAAAAAGGGGAAAGTGGCATATTTATCTGTTTGTTTGAATAATGTTTTACTTGCTCATTTATGTGAATATGTACTGGCAGCTTCATTAATATATAATATAGGGCATGGCAGGTTGTGATAGAGAGAGAGAGAGTGTGTCTTTATTTCACGCCAATCCTCGTAGAGAGACAGAGCATATTATTCCCCCAAGTACCCAAAAAGCAACCCTCTGTCTGCTATCCTGCATTATATTATTGCATTATTGCCTCTTTATTATATAATTTTCACTCTTTTCTCCTCTCTAATTTCTCTCGTGTCATGTGTGTAATATCTGTATTTACCTTTTGTCTTAATCTCGTCTTATGATTACCAACCACCCACTTAACTGTGTTGCCAAATAAAGGAAGCAAATATGAAATATACTGTTTATAATGGAGACTACTATGGCCTGGCTTGTGTTCACATTATTTATTTTTCCTTTGGTTTAGGCACTAAGCTTTCTTAGTTTGTCGTTTAATTAATGAAGTAAGCGTGAATACTGCTCTTTTTCTGCACAAGTTTGATTATGAACCTTCTTTAATTAGCTAACTCATCAGATTGCTTTCATGTTCTGCCGTATCTACTACATAGGAGCCTTTTGCAACTTCGGTTTCTTTCGCACAGGTTTCATTAACTGCTACTATTTAATATTTAAGTACCTCTACTAATTAGTCTTATTTACATGAAATAAATATATAACATGATGTTCCACCAAAAATTAATTATAACACTATTTATTTGTGGCTGTATATATTTGGTTTTTATAAAACATTTGTCAGCAGAATCATGTTTATACTCCGCCAGTTCTAATTATAGGAGTTGGTTGGGAGCTTGGTCTGGGCCATATATATATAAGACTTCTATTCTTTTTATCTCTAATATTTATCATCCCCAAACTAATTTACTTAACTTAAAATATACAATTTAGGGTTATACAAAGTTATTTTGGGGAAATTAGGTCATATTTGTTACAACTAAGTAATTTATCTAGTTTTTTCTTAATCTACCCAAAATAAATTTAGGACTGGATGAATATATACTTATGTGTAAATTACTCCTCTGGTGAATTTAATAGAGGAGTTGATCTTAGTTTTAAATATAAGACATATTTATCATATTTATCAATATTTTTCTAATTTATCCGATTGATTCTCCCTCAATAATATATAATCAAGTAAAAAAGAAGAGATAGAGGGAATTAAGGAAGATGATTAGGTTATTTTAAATGAAGTATTAGTTTTTGATGGAGGACAATTTTCTAAATTCTTCATTTAGTGTGGCCTTTGTAAAAGCTATAGAGTTGATATACACAGTGGTTTATGGGAAGGCAAGAGTAAACATATATAAAAACTTTAGGAAGCTGTTTTAATTAAGAAGGAAGCATATGGGTCCTCGGGGAGTCACATTAATTGGACCCTTGCTAAATTCGAAGCACGAGGAGAATAATAATTATCATGAACTCTAACTTTACTTTAAAATCTATGATTTAAAAGAGAGAAAAAAAAAAAACTAGGATATGGGGATAACAAAATCAATACACAAGCACTGAGGAATTGAAACTGATCTTGATATTGGAATCATTAGTATCATCGCGTCAATTCCAAGACTAGGGATCTATACTCAAAAGATGACTCCACTGCATTAAAAGAAGCCATAAAAAAGAAATACAAAAATTAGTGAATAATGCTAATCAAGAAGTGCTTAGGAACTGAGACTTAATTTGAAAAAAAAGTAATTCAAATTAAGTTCAAAAGGGTATAAATATGGGCAAAATTAAGTGAATGTATATGCACTGTATATCCTGTTGGTTTGTAATATTTGAAAAAAGAATATTATCAGAAGAATCATTATACACCCAGTCAAACCCTGGGAAAAGTTTAAACTTTTGAGGAGATGTGGAAAAACTCACTTAGTACTACCTCTTTTGCAGTCAAATTACTTGGTGGTTATTACTTACTTTTCAGAAAGCTGATTTATGGAATTTCTTCAATTAATATTCATTCAGGAATCTCTTTTGATTACTTTTTCTTATGATCAAAAGCTTTGTAATTTATTTATTTATTAATATATAGCTCATACTCCAAAATCAATAAAGAAAACAACAATGAACAATTTTATTGTACTAGCTAGCTCATCAAATATATTCCTCCGATCCCTGCTATAACATTCCGAGAAATCAAACTCAAAAGCATGACTTTGATATCATCAATTATTAGATCAAGAGCTTATCATTATTAGTTAAAAACTATAGCTTTTTTTTTTTTTTTTGGATACAATGGAAAGAAAACCACTACTCTACTGGACAACCATAGAAGAAACGCTAAGAGGGGATGTAATGTGAAGCCGAGGGGAGCATGCAAGAGCCCTTTTCGCAAGCTCATCAGCCTCCTCGGTAACCAAAGCTACTCCTCGGTAACCAAAGCTATTAATCAAAACACAGTCTTTATAACTTTTGATCTTATTTTAACTCCTTACCAGCCATAGCTTATGAATGTGAAATATTACTCTCTCTAGTGGCTACTTAACTAATTTGGGCATCCTAAGAAAATGATATAAATTGGTTTATTATAATAAATATGTTCTGATCTTTTTAAAATACTTTCATATAACAGTAGATTATATATTAGTTTATAAGCCAGGTGAGTTAGTACGAGGGAAATGATGTATATGGGATACAAAGTATTGGATTAATGTCTTATATTTAGAATCAAATTTAACTACTCAACCAGCTCTTGTATTAAATATCGGAGGGAATATTTAGCCACACATCATAGTACATGATCGATTGGGTGGGGGCACTAATATTTGTTCTTTTGAGTCATGGATCTTTTCTTATAATTAAAAATAGTTGGCCACTAAATGATGAGAAGCTCATTGTGTGGTGATCAAAGACCGATCGATCCTTTGACAAAAAGGGGTTGATCATAAGGGGGAATTGATGAATCATGATTGGAACATTATATGTTTCATTCAAAGTTTTAAAAAGTGATGGCTGATCGATCAAACAAGAGAGCATTATGATGATTTCTCTCCTGAGAAGAAAAGGATCTCCTTTTTGCATTGTGATTATGTTTTAGTATTATTCTTTCATGAAAATGAACGCTACATATCATATCTTTGGACTTAGCTAGATTCCATTATTTGGTTTGTTTGTTCCCTAACACATTTTCAACAAAGCTGGAAAGCTACAATTACAGACTTGTTTAACTGAAACACATCAGCCCCACGTTTAATACCACAACACACATATATAAAACGACAAAATATATATTATTAGTTCATATTGAAATTTATATATTATTCCTAACATAGAGTATATATAGAGTGGTGTGAGCTAATATTTTTTTTAAGTATTGTGAAAAAATATCATAGAAGTCAATTTGATGTTCACTGATGATGATGATTATAGAGGGATAAATTAATTAAAGTCATATTTTATGTGTTATTATAAAATTTTAGATGGAGCTTTAAAAACTACATATGCAAGACTTGGTCTTGTACATTTGTCGAAAAGTGTCATGTTATGTTACAGCTGAGATTTGAGATTTATTATGAAAAGAAGGACTGATTCCCAAAAAAGAAGTCAAATTAGTTGCTGGCAAAATAGACAGTATAAAACTATTCATCATGATCACTGTGCTTTTTCTAAATTCCTTGCTTGACACGTAACTAAACTGGCTAGGTTTCAGCTTTAAATTTATACACACACACACACACAACAAGAGAAAGCCACAACAAAAAATCTGATAAAAAGGAAAACTTAATATTAGTTACATGCATATCAAAACAAGATAATTCAAAATCATAGTACTAAGCATGAGATTATTAGAATTGTGATATTGATATATTATATTGCCATAGCATTCTATAGAATAAGTACAAAATATAGGTTTACAAAATCTCATTCAGGTCAAAAAAAAGTTTCAAAGTCGTCTCACAAAAGAATGAGCTATATATATATTTAATCATTCCCTTATAATTGGATGGGTAGATGATGATCAAATGAAAATGCGTTTGATGGACTTAAGATTCTGTGTCTCATAAAATGATGAACCTAATATATCTCTTTATCAGCTTCTATGGCGAAGCAGAAGAAAAAGGTATCAAAAACACACATGATTTTGTAGATGCAATAATAATGAAAATATATGAGTTGGGTTCCAAGGTACATAGATACGGTGGACCATATATATAGATATATGTATGCATGAACCTACCCAGACAAAAACATGACCCATGTATGCCCTTTTTCTTCCAAGTGGGAATGTGAGGGAAAGAGACCCAAAAAAAGAGATGGGAATGTCCGTAGGGTAGGGGGTCCCACAAACATAGAATAAGGGTAATTAATTAAAGGACAAAGAAACCAGAAATCTGAGACTGGAAGGCCCACTGAAGTTGATTCACATATCTCTAGTCTCTATAAGTCACCAAATTCACAGTCACCCCTGACTCAAATTTTTTTTTTTTAAAAAAAGTTTGAATAAGAGAGATTTTTGGGGAGCTGAAAAGAAGGCCTAGCGTGCAACTTTATACAATAAATGTCCCCAGCCCCACATCCTATCAGTGTGTAAATGATATGATCTCTCTCTCTCTCTCTCTCTCTCTCTCTCTCTCATTGAGTCTTTTCTTTTCGTTTTTGGCTTTTCTTTTGCTATTAGTTTTGATCCACTCTGTTGTTTGTTTTATGTTCAAATCACTTTCATAAAAAAGTTCTTGTTTCTTCTGGAATTGCCATTTTTTTTAAACCCTAGCTTGTTCATTATCTTTAAGATTGGGAGCTCTCTATATATATGTACTGTGCTTATTTGGTTCTTCTCCTGAGTGTGAACTGTGAAATATTATGGTGGCTAAACTCAAGACTTAATCAGTCCTTTACGTAAGACCAACGAAGAATAAAAAAGAATAATTATTTAACATTAAATAAAACCATCATCAACACGCACATAGTTAATGTAATTAAGTTGATTTTGTCAGTCTGCGAATGGTGAAGAATATATTGTAATATCAATGACGGAATCTCCACAATCAGTCAAAAGCATACCTTATAGCTAACATGATTTTGTCATGTGATATGATTATTAATTATCTTATATTATTGTTTAATTTCACTGATAGAACATATCAATTAATCAACTTTTTCAGAAGAATATAATTCGGTGTAATGCGTTTCAATAATGTCATATGATTCAATGATGATATATCATATGACAGATTCACACACTCTTGCTTGCTTCTCGTCACTATATAATTAAATCATTCTCTAAATCATTATTTGATCATGAGTTCATGAAACCTAAAAAATGTTTGTATATCTAACACCATCTGTCTGTACTAATAAAACAGCCAACAGGTCATAATTACTAATTTTTGTTCTGCTAGATAATCATTTTGTAATAATTCAATCCAACTGAAGCACCAGCTGGTATCTAGCTATCATCAGATCACAAACAAGTCTTGTAACATGATATATCTATCAGATCATCACATACCACTTTCTTAATTTGAATTTGTTTTGTAAATGATTTAATTAATCCACATGCTTGAGAATCAAATCCAATTTGAGTATATATATAAATCATGCATAACACAGTACAATCCTATAGTAGCTAGCTAGCTGTAGAAGCCAAACCAACAGACAGATCAATATCAGTAAAAGTAGGGGAAAATAAAAAGAGAGAGAGAGAGGGGAAGCTTTTGTTACTGAAATCTAAGAGACTGATTAAAGGGAGTGTGATCAAAAAGCAGAGAAAGTGAAAGGGAAAAACAGAAAAGAGAAAAAGAGTTAATAATATATATATCAAAACGAAAGTTTGTTTGTTGCTTTGAATCCTTTTGCTTTCTTTTCTTTTCTCATCTTTCTATATTGCATGCAAAACGATGACAACCCTAAACCCATCATTGCTGCCACCCTCTTTGTGCACTAATCCCCACAAATATGTCATCCACTTCTTCCTCCTCACTAACCCACCACCTATATATATAAATATTGGCTATTAACACTTCCCTTTTTCTCTCAAAAGTAAATATAATTAATATATTAATGAATTTGGGTGTGACCCTAAATAAATGTTCTTTTTTTAAAAAAAAAAGAAGACAGGTGTCCCGGAATGAGAATAGAAAGATCCATGAGAATTTTTCGGTTAGATCACTACGCCTAGATATATGCATGGCTCAAGAGATCGGAACTGGCTGCGGTCCGCTGCCTAGCGGTCCGCTGCCAGTCCTTTTCTCCTAAACTACACCGTTTTGGTGTAGTTTAGGGTAAAGGGGTGGAGGGTTTTTTTTTTTAAATAGGATATAGTATTTTAAAATATTTTTTTGGAAGTATCTAGCATCTTAAAATATTTTTTAAGTAACATATAGTATCCTAAAATAATTTTTAGTACTTTAACCCCTTAAAATATGTTTTCAGTTGCATCCAGAGTGTTAGCAGACTGATTGCAATTTAACTCTTAATGTATTTTAAAGAGTTCAAAGCACAAAAAAATATTTTAAAGGGTTAAAAACACCAAAAAAATATTTTAAAGTGATTTTTGGAACTGAAAAAATACATTAAGGATTAAATTACAATCAGTCTGCTAACACACTGGATACAACTGAAAACATATTTTAATGGGTTAAAGTACTAAAAATTATTTTAGGATACTATATGTTACTTAAAAAATATTTTAAGATACTAGATATTTCCAAAAAAATATTTCAAAATACTATATCCTATTTTTTTTTTAAAAAAAACCCCACCCCTTTACCCTAAACTACACCAAAACGGTGTAGTTTAGGAGAAAAGGACTGGCAGCGGACCGCTAGGCAGCGGACCGCAGCCAGTTCCCAAGAGATCAGCACTTCATGTGTTGTCTTTATCAATAAACTTGATCATATATTTAAGAAAGAGAACATTGTTATTTAGGTTCAACTTCATATTACTCTAGTCATCGCTGGATATATATGCAAAGTCACAAATGAAAGCAGGTAAATAAGTAATAAAGTTTTATTTCCAATATATTATAGTGATAATATGGTGACTAATAACTTTTTTATAAGAAAAATCAGCATGTGGGGATGTAGCTCAAATGGTAGAGCGCTCGCTTTGCATGCGAGAGGTACAGGGTTCGATCCCCTGCATCTCCAATTTTTATTTATTTTTCTTTAAAGCCTCTACTGAAAATTACATTATTGTCCCTGCAAGTCGCATCCGATGAAGAAGCTACGGTGCTATTTCCACTTAGCATCCTTTGAGTCTGACCATTAATATACAGCCAATTAAAACGTTGTTGCGCTGAGCGATGATGAGACAAAAAATGTTACTAAGTTTGGGAGCAAAAGAACTTGTGTGTGTGTGTGTAAAGCTCTTGAATGCATGGAAGATTATGGACAAAGAACAATATACACACACACACAAAAAGAAAACAAACAAATAGAGGGATCGATATGAATACAGAAAGGGTGAAGGAAGATGAAGAAAATGAAGTATATATTTACAGGAAAGGAAATGAGCGGATCCAATGATGATACGATTTTTTAGAAATAAGTTGATGGTGAGAACAAAAGAAGCGTACAATAATTTGTGTGGGTCTGTCTGTGCATGCATGCAGGCATAATGCTGATGGGTGTGCAGGGAATATTAAGAAATGGAAAATGGACGTTTCAAGAAGTAGAAAGAATGAATTTATGCGTAAGGACAGACACACCAAACATTCTTCAGAATTCTCTGAATGCTTTTCCGCTAATGGCAGTTATGCCCCTTTCATCACTCCCTCCCTTCGTTTTCAATTACTTATAATTCAAATTAATTAATTGGACTGGCGATCATCCTTGTTATTGTTCTTATATATTCATCATCATCTCCTTTTGATATCTATCCCTCATTGCATATATAATCTTAGACATCGCCGTATTACAAAAATAATGCCCCCTCCTAGGAGTTAATTGAGAGTATGTTTTGATTCTATATATCAATTCACTTTATCTCATATGTTTATTATTTTGGGTTAAGGTATAAAATATCCATAAACTTTGACAAAAAATGTGTCCGGTATCATATACTTTTCATATGTGCAAAAATACTCATAAACGTTAAAAAATGGAGTAAAAATACTAGCAATGTTAAATTTAATTTGACACCGTTACATTTTTGTGGTGGGGCTCTTACTCTTTTTGCATATGCAACGTTGTTATGTTGAATTTAATGGTGCAAGCGTTTTTTGCTAACTTTTTAAATATTTATGGGTATTTTTGCACATCTAAAAAGTATATAATGTTGGACGCACTTTTAGTAAAAGTTCATGGATATTTTTACACCTTAACCCTATTATTTTTCATGCAAACTATCCTTATTGATACTTCCTTGACAACATTAAGAATTAAATTCAAATAGTTACAAGACATATATATTTTGTTACATATGAGTACTTTATATAGATCAGATCATATTTGTTACAATTAAATAATTTGCCCAATTTTCTTAATATACCCAAGTCAATTAAGTGGTTATTATATTAAACAACGATGGGAGCATCAAGTTTCCTATTTAATTTATCTCTATTATATTCATTTAATGGAAGAGATTTAAATCCAACTTCTTAATTAGTTAGATATTTTTCAAAATAAAATACCGCATGGCTGCATTAAAATTTCTTGAATTGATCAAGTTAATTAATTACTTACAGACATGGGGAATAGAATGAAAAGGAGAAGTTAGAATAAAAATTCAGATTGGAAGATGAAAAATATATTACAAAACAACATAAAAGCTAAAAAAAATCTGGTGAACATAATACATGTGATAATGACAAAATATTTCATAGAGAAGCAAATTAAATTTAAATCCTTGTCTTGTATATGTCTGTCCCACAAATTAAAGGCTAGTGCATTATTTCATATATCATTTCATAATGTCAATCCAAAAAGACAAGTGAGATATGAAATATAATGAAGTAAGGTGGAGTAGAAGACGAAGAATAAAAGAGAAAGGGGATGGCGCATATGCATAAATAAATAGAGAGAATGAAATCTCTGAAAGATTCTAGCGAGACACACACATGAATAATGGAAATTGCAGTAGGGTATGTAGGTAGGAGAGAATATATGTAAGCAAAGGGTACATAACAGAGAGAATATAATTAATAATTAATAATAATGAATGAATAATGGAACTGAAGGAGACAAATGGAGGCTGAAACCTGTCCCATACTACACACATCCATCGTTGAGGGACAATTGCTCTCATAATTGACAACATCTTGAGAGCTTGCTGATGTATCTGTCATCTCTCTTGTCCCTCCCTTTTGTCCATTCCCTCTCATTGTTCTTATGCCTTCTTCAATTCCCACTAAATAATATATATATATATATATATAATCATTATTTTTATCATCAAAACAATAACCGACGAAGATGATAATGTGGATATATGGATTATTTTAATGTTAGGGAAATTAAAGCAACACTGATTAAGTGCATGTTTGGGAAATAATAAAGGGTGTGTTTGGTTTGACGATTGGATAAGTGACTTATTTTTGCTTAGACTTATGGAATCTGAAAATTGGAAAAAAGTCATATTGGGTAAAATGATGAGTGTTTGATTGAGCGATTGGATAAGTGACTTACGTAAAAGTGAAAGATGTTTGGTTTGGCTTTTGCATAAGTAGCTTTGTGTTATTTAAGAGAAAAATTTGAAAAAAGTATGAAAAAAGAAAAAATGAAGGACTAATTATGGAAAATGAACTCATTGACAACTTAATTGCCAAATGGGACCTGAGAAGATATATGCATTTGTTAAAGTGGCATTCTTGGTGATAAATTGATCCAAACCATCCAATGGCGACAATGTTACCACAAGGCACATACTCAAAAGTTTGATGCTGCTAATCCATCTAGATAACAATTATTTGCACACTCTTCACTCACAAATCTTTCTTTTCTCCGGGGACATAATTGGGTCCGATAATTCTAACCTTCCAACCAGTAGATACCTTACCAAAAAATACATGACAAATTGCATAAATCATTTCTTTGCAAAGTCTTCACATAAAAATTTGCCTTAGTTTCATATATATTAGCAAAATACAAAATACATAATTTTGCGCTTAACTCATACTAATCAAATAGCAGAGGTTTCAAACGGCAGAGCATTGTAACGGATCAAGTTTGACAATGGTAAACTAAATAATAAAATTACAATTAAAATATGAATAAATTAGAAATTGTAGAAACTTAAAGTTTTTGATGAAGTTAAATACAATAGAAATAATCAAATCAAAGGTCCCGTAAAATTTGGTCCCTGATCGTGTCACGAACATGATTCATTTGGGTTAAATATGGCCGAGTATCATTTGTCGATGATGGGTCTTGATCTTGAGTATTATCTAGATGAACTATATTATTCTCATTTTCTGCTTCCCTAAAGTCCACATCAGTTTAGGAATTTCTTCTAATGAAATTATGTATAGCCATTGTGGCACAGACAATGCGGACTTGCGTGTTGAAGCTATACTTGCGCATATGTTGTAAGATTTCAAACCTATTTTTCCAGACTCCAAAATTTCATTTTATTGTGCACCTCAAGCTTGAATGATAAAAATTGAAAGCCTCATTAGGATTCCGAAACCCCCGGTGATTTCTGAATTCTGGGAGGTGATAACGTTCACATCTGTACGGACCAAGATACCCAACTGTTGTTGGGTAGCCGGAATCGACCAAATAATATTTGCATGAAGGTGTTAAAATAATTGTAAATGTGAGATTAAGTTAAACGTTAAATGTAGACAAAGAAACGTAATTGAAGTGTACAAAAAATTACCTTGTGGTGGATGTGGGAAATTCATGGTTGGATTTGAGACAGTAAAGTGAAAAACACGAGCATGATGTGCTGAACCTTCCCATCCCGCTAACTGGAAGGTGAAGCACATATCCCAATCACAAACAGACATAACATTCTGTGTGGGATATCCATTTCTCCCGATAAACATATCTCGTCCCGGTCCAGTTATAACACACTTGATGTGAGTACCATCAATAGCTCCAATGACATCCTTGAAATATGGGAAATATCGATTATCGTCTGCTATTTTTGGATGACATTGACGAAATTCTGGATTGCATGGCCTAATAATTTCGGTTCTAAGCTTAAGGTATGCCTTTAAAACCTTGTGTAGAAGCCTACTTACAATTTCGCCCGAACGTTTAAATATTTCTTGTACTAGCCTATTTCCTATTCTGTGTCCAATAGTGAGCAAGAACATGGCAACCATTTCTTCAACACTAGTATTCCTAGATTCTCTTAACCCATGCTCACACAACTTAATGCACAACCTATGAAAAACATGTTTTTCCATTCTAAACATCTGATGACATTTTGAACCTTCATTTGTCAACATTTCTTGTACCCAATAGTGACATGTTCCCTGACTCGCTCTACTCGGTTGTCTGCTCATATATGGCACTAAATATTGACAGAGCAACACGCATAAGTGTCCATGTAGTTGCAACTCAGCCTCAAAATTTGAGGCATAATCACTATCTTCATCTTCCTCCATCCCTTGCAACCTGTTTCGGTTGTTACGATTTGCCATTAATGTACCTGTGATTATGGTGAAATTGTGGAGTGAGCAGGATGAATAAAAAACATAACATATAATATAAATACTAAAAGGATAAAACCGTTATACACGACAGGTCAAGCAATCCGTTTTCAAAACAAGAAATAAAAATAAGTCATTAGTTCTACATCAACTATCTAGACATAAAATGCAACAACAACTACTCCTCATGTACGATATGATACAAATAAGCCATCAGGTACTCAGGGTCTCCCTTCAACGACACAAACATATCCCGACATGTCTTGCTTTCCAGAGCTCGTATACACCGGACTCCAAAGGCTTTGTCTTCCTTCACGTCGTCAAGGTCCAGTAGAACTTTCATAACCTCAGGCATGCTATTTTCTTGAGTTGCCGTTAAAGCCGTTGCTCGATCCATAGTCATATTAGCAATGACACTGACGGCATCAGCTATTTGCTTTGTAGCTGGAATTTTCTGTTTTTTGCTTCAACTACGCCCTTCACCTCTCTTCCTTTTCTGTGAACTTCCGGATGAGCTGGGACCAGTGCTTGAGGGAATTGGTGTAGTTAACCCAACGCTTGCCATTTCCTCTGTCACCCCTGTACTAAATGCAGGGGCAACACCAAAATGCTCATCCTCGCTGTCCCTAGAGCCTTCCTGTTCATCCATCGTGGGTCTATAAATGTCATCCTCATCTTCCTCATTTGTCTGTTCAAGTATGCGAGAGGTTGAGAAAATGTGATCTCCCGTCGCCGAGCCATCTTTGAATATTATTCGTAACTCCTTTTCATTCTTTAGGCAAGAGTACCTAAATTTCTTATATTCGGGATGCTCCTACATGCATACAAGTAAAAAGAGTCAAAATGAATATTTAACTGAAGTACATACCAAACAGCGAACTTATTATACTTGTAAAGTGTGCACATAATATTTTTTACTTGTAATTTCTCCTTCTACCAGTCGCTTGATGCATTCACATTGTTCGTCATAGGGTCTCTGCCCATACCGGTCTCTCTGATTAAAGAATCCCATATCCTCAACTCTTTCTTTAAGATATCTAACCTATTTTTAAATTGTTTCTTCCCATACAGTTTCCCAGTCTTTTTAGTGAATGTGGAAATAATATTCTTCCATCCTGTTGGTGTAAATAACTGCCCTTTGCGTTCTATTTGGTCTACGCATGCGTTGATGAATATCTCTGTTGATTCTAAATCCCACACAGCTTTTGTCTCCATATTGCTATACCACAAAGGTCACACATAACACACATGCCAACCAAATTATTTGCTATACAGTTTAATTAGTACTAGTAGAATTTTGCTAATCCTCACTAATCTTTATATATACCCCCAACAAAGCATTCGTTGATCAATGTTATAGAAAAAATAATAATAAAGAAAGCAATCATTACACTTGAAAGTTAACTAAAAGGGCCAAAGACAAGTTTAATTTGCAAAATAATTAAATCCTAATCTTTATATATACCCCCAGCAAGCATTCGTTGTACATGAACTTTTTATTATAAAAGAAGAAAGTGCATATGCAGATAACAATACACAGATGCTCAATGATGATGCGTCCTCAAACTAGAGAGAACAAAGTGTGGCCATAATTAAAACAATGGAGAAGGCAAAATAAAATTCATGAAGCCCTTCGAATTGGTTACAAGATTTAAAAAGTCAAAAACCAAAAACAGCATAACCGCATCACTTGTCTGAAGGTGAAGAAATGCAAGTGAGTTGAATAATATCAAAGGTAGTTAGAAACTTCATGTCACTTACATTTTCTGGATCAACACACGAACCAGAGTAAAAGTAGAGGGAAAAAAATGAAGAACACAACCTCACACTTGAACCTGAACTGAAAACAAGCAAACACACAACATGTGTTGATGTACCCAGACCAGAGAAAAAAAAGGAAGAACACAACCAGAGAAACTCGAACCTGAACCGAAAACAACCAACCACACAACATTGATGACCCACACCGCAGAGTAAAGGTTAGAGAAAAGCAGAGCAACCATGAATATTTCTTGAACATAGACAAAGGGAGAGCTAACATACCTGACCACCCTCACAATGCGCACAGATCACCGCGACTCAGCTAGAGCCGGGAAAACAAGCCGAGCCCGTCGGGCCGGCCCTTTTAGGCCCTGGCCCTTCAAGGGCCGGGCTTGTAAATTGTAGCCTCAAAAGGAAGTCGGGCCTAAAAAGGCCAGTCTTGTAGGGCCTCGAACTTAAAAGGGCCGGCCTTGGAGGGCCTCGGGCCGGCCCTTTAGGCCCGAATATTTTTTATTTTTTTACTTGGAAAGGAACCATGTTACATTTTTGAATTACCTTATTGAATCTATATGTCACTCTGTCCTCATATTGTATAGAGTATGATTTTTGAGTATATTGTTTTGTCTAATTGAATCATATTGTGATTTTTGAGTATATTGTTCTACCTATTTAGACTAAAATCATATTATATACTATTCTGCCTGATAAAGTATGATTTTTTATGGAGGTTGTAATTATTTTATTACTTGAACCTATTGCTCAAAGTGAAACACAATCAAATATCCTTGAAATTGATGATAGTGGCGAAGAAAATGAAAATGATAGTCGTCATACTCATGTTGTTTAAAGGTTAGAGTATTTAGCTTCTTACCTTCTTATACTTTGATCTTTGTGTGAGTTATTTATGGACATGATTTTATCTTTGATTATACATTAGTAATTGTGTTTGTTTGTTGCAAGAGACATGTTATTTAAACCTTAATGTTGACAACATTTATGTATTAAATTAGAGCTTTAATCGTTGTTATTTACTAATTATATCTCTATGGGAAAAATATGCAGGAAAAATAGTTAAATATTATGAAAAGGATTTCCCGGCCCTGCGGGCCGGTCCTGGCCCTGATGCTCTCGGGTCGGGCCTTGAAAAATTGCAATTTTTCTGACCCCGAGCCCTTTAGGGCCGGCCCTGTTAGGCCCTGGCCCGTCAAGGGCCAGCCCTGTAGGGCCGGGCCGGCCCTGATTCCCAGCTCTAGACTCAGCAGATCCACCACCACACCACCTTCAACCGTATAATGCTATTCTGGATCGCACTGGCGAAGCTCAGTAGCTCAAACCCTTGCAAACCCAAACTCACCCAAATCCGGTTTCAAACTCATCGATTTGCCACCGTCATTTTCCGTTTATTTCCCACCGGACTCGACCCAACTCCGTCGGACTCCAAGCCAGCACCTTTACCTCAAGCCCAATAGCCACTGACACCGAACGTCGCTTTGACGGGCACCGCCGAAGACAACAGGACAAGCAAACACGGAGATGGAGAGAACCACAGGACCCAGCCGCTCGATTCCCTGCCTGCCGAGAGTGGACAAAGTGACAAGCAAACACGGAGATGAAGGAAAATGCACGAAGAATAAATGCAAAATGAGGACAGGACAGAATGAGAGGAGATGATAAGGAGGGGAGAGAGGAATTTAATAATTAGGTCGATATTATTAATGATAATAACGGTTCTCACCTACCAACAGTAAAAAAAAGCAACAATTAGAAGCTTATTTGAAAGTTACTTAAAAGCAACCTTTTTTCCACTGATGCATCAGTCAACCAAACACCAAAACTTTTTTTTAAAGTCATAATGTGACTTATTGAACTTAAGTTGACATTAAAAGCCGAAACAAACACACACAAAATTATGGTTTCAAAAGCCCTTTTTCACAAACCGAAACAAAACTCTTCTCACATACTTATCTTATAAATCGTAAAAGCATTTTTAAAAAGCTAAAACAAACTAGCACTAACCGAGGGACAAACAAATGAAAGAGGATTTTGACTATATAATCCGAACAATAATAAGGGTTACATTACTACAGATTTGGCCATTTATAAAGCTAAATACATAACGGTTACAGCTAATAAATGTCATGTATGTCGAGGCAGAGGTTGCGTAAGAATATATAAAGCTTAAACGTAACGGTTAATTATGCACACCGTCATGTATTGCAAGGAGGAATTTGTGAAAATACAAGCGTAACGGATGTAGCTAATAACCATCATTTTTTTAATGATAAAAATGATGGTTCTTAAGAAACAACCGTCATGTAACATTTACAAACGTTTCGTCTTTCAAACACTTATATTAGCGAAGAAACATAATGGTCTTCAGAAACAACCGTCATCTAACTCTCCCATAACTCTTCATAACATTCAGATCTTCAATGTTATAACTCATCATAATCCTTCGTAATCTCGTTAGACCTTCATAAGTCATAACTCATAACCCTTCGCAATCTGTTAGACCTCTATTTAAACTCAACTATTTCTTGTGATTCTTACTACTTTTCTTTATCGACCTCCTCCTTCTCTCCTTCATCATGTTAAGATTCTAGGGAACTCCTCCGCCGCCCCACCTTTACCACCTCCTCTTCCTCAAGGCTTATTGGTGGCAACAAATAGATCAAGTACTGAGGATCCTAACCATATCGCCCCCTCCTCCGTAGCTAGTGCCTCTGCCCCCTTCGTGAATCTATCTATTGCATTGAATGACGAGATGATACAAGAGAAAAGAGCAATGGGAAAAGGGTCTTTTTGTCATGAAGGAGGTCCAAAAAGCAAATTAAGAGAGAAGGGAAGACACTTACTGTAGATGGAACAAGAAATGTCAAATTTTGAAATCTGACACATTCACAATTTGTTAGATTTCACAATTTGTTCTTTCTTATTTCACCTCACAGTAAGTTTCCTCCCTTCACTCGTAATTTTCTTTGTACCTCTTTCATGACAACCATACCCTTCCCCAGTGCTCTTTTCTCTTGTGCCATCTCATCATTCAATGCACATGGATTGGCGGAGGAGGCAAAGGTGCCGGCTACAATGGAGGGGGCGACGTGGTTAGGATCCTCAGTATTTGAAATACATAACGATTATTAAGTAAAACCTATCACTTAATAAAAGCTCAAGCAAATGAGTAATAGTGGTAATTAGTAAACGTCATATTATGTTTCACAAGAATGACGGTTGTTAAGCAAAAACTGTTATGAAATAACAAACACAGTGATGGTTTGAAACCTTTCCCAATCCTCACTCTGATGATAATATTCTAACCCGGACTTCACTCCCTCCTCCGATGATGAGGATGCGGATGGGGATGAGGACAGCAGTCACCACCACTACCATCCTCATTATCTTATTCATCCTCTTCTTTCTTGTCCTTTTCATCATCCTCATCCTCATCCTTATCCTCATCCTCATTCTCATCATTGGAGAAGAGAGATGAAGTTAAAAATTAATAGTTCACGGTTATTAATTAAGAACCGTAAAGTATTTTTGCCAGCATACTTAACAGTTCTAAGTTAATATTGTAGTTGATTATGCAATTAACAGTAAACACCAATAATGGCAATAAAACAATAAACACCAATAAATTTAAAAAAATTTGTCAAATAGATAAAGGTTATTAAGAATTAATTGTCGCCGTTTATAAAATATAATGATATTTAATACTAAAAGACATGACAGCTCGATAATCCACGAAACCCTCTCTGTATAAACGTCCAAAACTGAGCTCCACTTCTCTACTGCTATTTCAACTTCTCAAAGCCAACTTTTGATTCAACAAAACATCATGGACAAACGCGAGAGAGAGCTTCTGCATCATCATCATATAAAAAAATCTGAAAGATGAACTATCTTCACCAACAAGCATTAAAGGTATGGTCCACGCAACCTATGAGCTCCACCATATGGTCCAGGTTTACTTGCGAGAGCAAAGATGCATGAAAGGTGTATGGACCAGTACTTGAAGAAACTTACCTCTCTTGTTCGCACTTTGAATGAGAAGGTGGACAAGTTACTGGAGAATGAAAAATATGATGATGCATTAGATTCTTAAAACATCTAAATAACTTTTTGTTTTTACTTTGTTTATTTACTTTGTTTTTTTTTGTTGTAAAATGGTGGTTGCATAATCAACAACCAAAATTTCTTTTTGAAAAAAAGGTGTATACATTACCATTATTAATTAACAACTATCACTTATTATAATACCATACAAATACATAACGGTTGTACTTTGTAACCGTCATATATTGTCTCACAAGGATGATAGTTCTTACTGTAAAACTATCATGAAATGTTAGATGAACAAACAAACGATTTGTCTTCCAACTTCATATTAGAAAAACAACATAACGGCTTCTCTTAAATAATGGTCAACTAAACGATCCAAACATTTCCCCTCCCCCACACTCATTATGAGAATACTCTATGCTTCTTTGTTCTTCGATGATCAGCACTAGAACCAAGTACCCTTTCATTATCCACTACTGCGTGCGACTGCTCCTCTTCAACTTCCAACATGTGCAATGATGGTTTAAACCCGTTATTTTCAATCCATATAAACTCCCAATTTTCTTATGTTTATTGTCCTCCTTTGTTCTTTCAATCACTAAGATGAAACGCCATGCTAAAGACTTGCTAAAAAATCCATGGCGTCATCCTCCTCCTCCGCCTCCACATCCTTCCCCTCCTCCACAACCTCAACCTCCACCTTTGCCTTCACCTTCGCCTCAAGTAAAGGCAATGATGCAACATACAGAATGCATTGACCATGCAGTGAGGAGGTTGGCCAGATATTTATTGAGTTTGAACAGGAAGGCCAATCTCATTCTTAATGAGTATGAGATTGGCCACCATGATCCTAACTTACTCCCATATGATGCAGGCCACTATTCTCGTGACGAGTAGCATCATGATGTGGATTTTACTGCAAATTTATGGAATTTTTGATTCATTCAAATTGAAGGAAACAAAAGTTTCTAAATTCATAGCAGACCTCAAATATTCTATCTGGCAACTAGTCACCAAAGGGTGATATTTTTTAGTTTTTTTATAAAATATAAAACTGTAATTTTCTAGGCAGTAGCTGCCCAATTTTTGTTCTAAAAAAAGAAATAACATACCACGCAGTTATTCACTAATAACCGTGATATATGTATATGTTAAAACAATAACATAACTCATGATTATTAAAAAAGAATTGTAATAAATATAGATAACAGTTTTATCAATACAACCGTTATGTAAAGTCTTCAACACGACAACCCAAAAAACCTTACCCTTCCTCTTCTATTTAAGCGATTGAAATAGAACACATTTGACACTTAGTTTAATCGAACATTATAACCCTAGTACTCCTGTTGTCTCTTCTGGCCATCGAGAGTCATTTTTAGTCGAGCCCCACCATAAAATGCCTACATCTTACTTATTAGCGACAACCACACTAGTCTCACACTTGTCACAGCAACTGTCAAGCGAGTTGTTTTTGCTTGCCCTAACTAGCATTTTCGTTGTTCATGAGTCCAAGCTAGGTCGCATTTCTTTGGTGCTCTATTCTCCTTATTCAATTAAGGTACCTTTGTAAAGTCACGGTGCAATAAAGCATGTAAGGTGACATTAACTTGCTTTTGTAAAGTTATGTTTTTTTGGTAAACCTATTATTATTCTGATCAAAGGTTTATTTCCTGTTACAGGAAGTTGTCAACCTATTACTTTGACTAAATATTCCTACTTTATTGATCTTATTTGAAATAACTTCTGGAGATATGATCCCTAAGAAAATATATCTCCTTTTTTTGGAATTATCCACATATCTCTGGAAGTTACTTCAAAAAGTTTAATAGGTGTGATGAATAAACTAGTTCAGATGTATCGATGAGAGTCATACATGAATAAACTCTGTGAATAAACTAGTTCAGGTGTACCGATGAGAGTCATACACGAACAAGCTCTGTGAATAAACTAGTTCAGGTGATATATTGAATTTATTGTTTTGAAGTTATGTTTTTTTGGACATCCCATTTTGATCTGACTGGAGGTTCGTCTCCTGTCTTTCTATTAAGCAAGTAGCACAAATTAAACGCTATGAAATTCAACATTGTGATCAGTCTCAGACTCTTCAATGTAAGAGCTTCTCAGCTACTTGGTCTCGTCTCTATATGTATGATAGAGTAGTTCTTCCCATATCGAGTAGCGATGCAATTTGGATAGATCAAGATTTTCTGGAGTTTGTGACTATAATCAATAGCACTCCTGATCTACATATGTAATAATGTAAGTGTTCACTTATACCTTGTGTCTCTTAAGCAATTAAGCATGGAAAGCAAAGGAAAATGGGGTAAAAAACAAATACCTCTATTAGAAAGGAGCGTAGGGGTTATGCAAACCCATGAACTCAAGTATTTGAATACCCCTTCTGCCTTTTTTGATAGAGGTATATGCTTTTCCCCAAAGTCCTTTAATTTTCTTTCAGGGTTAATTCCTATGAGGAGACACAATTATATATAGGTCAATAGTTACATTATCACTTATATACGTCAACAATTGCCATCGATTCTCCCCATAAAGCCTGAAATGTCTTGATCCAACCCAAATTGCATAACAACTCGATGTGGAAAATACTGTTGTTCTATTATATATAGAGAGAGGAGGTCAACTAACTCATAGACTCTCACTTGAAGAGTCTTGTGCTCATTCATCATGGTTATTAAATTAAAACCGTCATTTATTGTAAAAGTTCACGATTCTTATATTTATTAAAAGTGTCAGTTCTTACATACAAACCGATATGTATGTTGCTGAATAAATAACAGTTATAAAATGAGACTGTTATGTATTATGCAAGTATTACTATATATTATGACGGTTGTTTACGTGTGACTGTTAATTATTATTACAGTAATGGGTAGATCATGGCCTGACCAAACCTCAATACCTAATGGGTGTTATATTATAACGGTTATAATAGGTTCAGAACCGTAATGTATTTGTATCAAGCTTTTCTAGCGCTCGCATACATGACAGTTAATAACCGTCATATATCATGATTTCTGTAGTAGTGTTAAAGTACAAATTTGCTCCGGAAGTTTTCGTTGAGGAGTAATGTTGCCTGAGAAGTTTCTTCAGGTTCCCGAAAGTTTCAAAACATGACAATGTTACCCCCATACAATTAAAAAACTAACGTTGACCGTTAATTTTTTAATGAAAAAAGGCAACATTACTCCATTTTAACACTTCCGAACCAATATGGAACCTATAAAAACTTTTAGGATAACTTTGCTCTTCAGTGAAAACTTCTAAGACAAATTTGCATCTTAACCCTAATAACAATAATTGACTAACCAAATGTTTCAGTCATTAACAAAGAGGATTTTCTCTGATAATAGACACAGACTGACAGTAACCGCATTCTTCATCGCGTGCAATTGCCCCCACATAACACCCTTTTTTTCATTAAAAAAAAAACTACCCCACATAACACATGGAACA
This sequence comes from Inga oerstediana, assembly GCA_963210345.1. NCBI lineage: Eukaryota > Viridiplantae > Streptophyta > Magnoliopsida > Fabales > Fabaceae > Inga > Inga oerstediana. The sequence continues at coordinate 55,513,254 of OY723407.1, read as the reverse complement.
ATGGTTTTATTCAAAATATATATAATTTTTAATTCAATCAATATTTAATATAAAATATGGTTATTGTAAATTTTTGGAGAATTTTTTAATTATTACTCTGAAAAGAGGAACATAAGACCATATAAAAGGTAAAAAAAAACAATAAAATCGAAAGAAATAAAGCATGTGATGAACCTAGCATCTATCGTTTACTAGACTTTTCTATTCAAAATTAATTAATTTTTAAGAAAAGAAATATGTAACATCCTAGATTTTCATTGATAAGACTTGGATAATTTTATGAAGGAAATATTTAGCGGTCAAATAGAATTTAGCGAGTAATGGTTTAAATAAGGAAAATAAATCTAAAATGAATTAAAATATTAAATTTTAATGAAGTTTAATAAAAATATAATTAATCAATTTTTATTATAGAATTATTTTAGAAAAGATAAAATAATAAAGTTAGTAGAGATTAATGAGAGTATTTAATTTTAATTATGTATGTATAAGTAAATAAATAATAAAATAAAAGAGACAAAAAAGTCCCACATCGACTAAATAAAGAGAATAGTGAGTTCCTATAGCTTATATATAGAAGTAATAAGGTGGATTCATGGTGCAACGTTTCTATTTTCACATAAATAAAATGTCATTTTTGTTCTCATTAACCATTGGATCAAGCTAAAATTTGGTCAACCCATCTAAGACATCTAATCTAATCCGCCAATTTCAATTGTTGGATTAGTTATTAATGTTGTGGTGTAATGAGTTAAAAAGCCAAGAACATGATCGAATTTCTGGAACATAAAAAACAAACCCTAGAGGGAAGAATTAATGTTTTTGACTAAATCCACTATTGGATCATCCCACAAATGAAATCAAAGGATCGATCTATGAGTTTAAGACAGTATCTTTGAGTAAAAACTGGGTTTAGGCCGGCCTCTATTAATGTGTCTCCCTCTAATGTTCTTTGTAATGCCCTAATCTCCCAACGTCTTTTTATTTTTGTTTCATCAATATATTCTATATAAAATGAATAACATTTTGATATCACATGAGTATAAAAAGATATAGCTTTGAAATGGTTTTTCAATGAATTTTCATTGAGAAAAATACTCTAAAATTATACAGTTTTGATTTATTTTTGAAAAATTGTACAAATTTCACAATTCCATAATTTCTTGCCCATAAAATATCTAAATATAATTTATTTAATATAGAATCCAGTGATCTACCTGGGAAAAAAAGCAATTCTTTACTAAAAAAAGAAAAAAAAACAATTGGGAAGTTGGGATATTATAAAAGGTTATTAGGTAGAGAGAAGTACATTAGAGGCCCCGAAGCCATAAAAAACACTTATGTGTCGAGGCTTTTTCCTTTTTTTCTAATCCTCGTTGGTTGATAGAATAGGGTAGTAATGAAGAAGAAATACAAGTGTTTCGCTGTATCTATGTCGTATAACTGATAACCAAAATCATGCGTAATGCAAAACTGACAGATGAGGCTTTTATGACACAAAACCATGCAGGCTCAGTAGTCCTTTATCTGAAGCAACAGAGAGCACCAAACAATAAGAGAGAAGAGAGAAAAAAATGAATGGTTTGTTTGGCTTTGGATATTATTACTGTTGGCTGTTTAGTTACTGTTATTCTGAAATCTAAAACAACCTTTGGAGACTGCAAAAACAACGTAGTAGTACATGATTAGATTAGCAACGCTTCAAGGATGTCTAGTCAAAGATAAAAAACGTTTATAAAAGATCAGTGTGGGCTTATTTTGAGTATGGGTCTGATTGGCTCGCAGCACTTTTGTGTACGCATTTATATAACTTTGATGCAAAAGCTCCTTCCAATTCCCCCAACCAAACTGCAAAATAATATATATATATATATATATACGAGTCGCCAGATTTTATTAACAATAAAAGTTCGTTGGTAAATGCATGTAGAAGTGAAAGTGCCATGTCCACACTACTACTATTCTAGTCAAAAAGCTTTTTTCACTTTTTACACCATTGCTTTGACCTATTATATGCATATACTGTACATACGCAAATCAAATTCTTCACTCATAAACTCATCTATATTTGTATTTGAATCCTTCCTTGACCGTAAGAACAGTTGTAATAAGTTAAAGTTCAGGGACTAAAAATTACAACCGAATAAAAACTATAAAGACTGAGTTATACTAAGTCAATATATAAGAACTGAGCTACAAGTGGGACCAAATCCATAACTTTTCACTTACAAGATAACTTTTATACTACTAAAACAATAAGGTAATGGGACATCTTTTGCGGAGATTTTGAATACCAAATCAAAATTAATCCTTGTAATGTGATTAATATGGTGATCGGCAGCAAATGAAAAGGGAACAAGTTCCTTTGAAGTTTGAAGAACGCATGGCCTATGAAACTGACACAAACCCTCTTATTTCTGTCTTATGGCTCGCCTTTTCAAGTTATTCACCAACATATGGATTCTGTCTCTCTGTCACTGCAAAACCCATCACATTTCTCAAGAGATAGTACTAGATTCTACTTTCCCACTTTTCCCTTCTCTTGTCATCGATCCTTTAATCTAATACTTATTCCTTACCCTAAACTTTAATACTTATGAGTGTGTATTAATATAGGTTTGCCCTCGGATTTGCATGGGGATTTAATGAGCTAAAGGATAAATGATCCTTTTTTGGTCATTATAGATCTGATTATCTTAAAGCTTTTCCTTTTTAAAAGACTCCTCCACTGGCCACTTCTCTTTGTGTCATTATTACTGATGAGGTGGTGGGGTTATTACTTTAATATATTTGCTTTTTGTTTATCCTCTTTTTTAGGTTATAGAAGAAGAAATTTCTGCTTGCTTGAGCTTCTAAATTTCCTTTTTTCTTTTTTCAAATATCTCTTGCTTCGTGCCAACACTTTTTGACAGTGAATATGGTAGGAAAAATATTCAAATCAAAGTTAGAAGGATGTAGCATGTCCTATTATTTTACATTTTATTTGTTAATGGGTTCATAAGCTAATCAATTTGATTGGCCAACAATGGGTGCTTTCAACAACTTAATTGTCTGATATAATGTGTGTTTGGAAGAGCTTATTTTTGGGCAATAAGTGCTTATAATTCGTGATTCACGGTATACGAGGTAAGTATGTGAGAGGAGTTTTTTCTCGGCTTGCGTAATAAGGGTTTATTTCCCAAATATAAGCTTTCCCAAACATGCACATACTCTCACTCTATTACTAAATGTAAAAGCTATAATAGAATGATTCATTTAGATCCTAAATATAAAAACACAATTCATTTTATTTCCTAAATTCATAAATTTTCTTTGTTAATTGCATATTTAAGGATTTTTCATCAAAAACTTAGTTTCTGGTATAAATGACTAAAAAGAGTATATTAAGAAAACTAACACATATTTTTTAGGAATAACTAACCTAACTGATTTTCTTAATTTTTATAAATTAATTATCTAGCTCCTTTATTTAAGATCAAATAAAATAGCTAGCTTATCACATATGGGCCATCGGAGTCATGCAAGCCATTTTCAATGGATCGACAAACAAGCTCTAGATCATATCATAGGATTAAAGTTGGTGAGGACCAAAATGTTGAAAATAAGTGTGAAAGCAGATGTGGATCTATGTGTATATATTATGGCGCATGATAATGACACATGAGTGAGTAATATTGACCGTAGCTTTTGATGGGAAAGCTAGTGGTCACTTGTCTAATTGGGGATTTATTTTTGTTGGTGGCCTCCTTCGTTATTTCACTTCCCACTTCCGTATCGCTTCATTCATATTCCCAACCCACTCTTTTAAGACGTACGCTCCCTTCGGGGTCAATATATAACATTTCAATTATATCATAGGAAATAAGAAATCGTCGTTAAGTTATTTAATATATTCTAAAATATAAATTTTTTTTCATTTTTATCCTTTTTGAGAAATTTGTTTAATTGTATTGGAAATGTTACTTTAGAGAGAGAGATATAATGAGTGGGTAAAGTTGAAAAATGAGTATTAATCATACGGACAAAAAAAAAGAGAGAGCATTAATTAAACTGGAGGTAATTTGTATTCTGGACCATACTTCTCTCTAGAAATACTGTATATTGTGGACCTGAGGGAGTACTTACAATAGGTCACTGCCTCAACTTGATTATTACACCTATTCATTCACATTTGTATGATATATCAACTTTGTTTCTTGTCTTTACTTGATCATATGTATCTGAGGTCTCTGTATATTTGTCTATCTTTCTATAATAGAGAGAGTTATGTCATTAATTTTAAAGGAAAATTAATTCATTCATCCATATAATTTTACATGATTTTTAATTAGGTTTCTGTAGGGTTTTCTTCTTTTAATCATCTCCCCATAATTTTAACCCTTTTTTTATCAGGACCATGTGGTTCTTTTCTTTTTCTTTTTTATATATATAAAGGAAAGTAAAAGTTTAGGTGAGTTGGGTCCCGAAGGTTTATTAGGGTCAAGACATGTTTCCGGACTCAAAGAGCACTTACAGAGGTACTTACATATCGTTCATCAACAAGATCCTCACCTCAGTGAAATTTAAACTTACAACCTTATGATTATAAGCCAACTTTTTTACCAACTGGATCAACTTTTGTTAGCTAGTTCTTTTTCTTTTTATCATCTTCAATGTTTCACTTGATTTTTTTTATAACCCTTTGTGCCACGTGGTGTCCGGCACTTTTTTTAAATTATATTACTAGATATCCGAGCAATCAATTAATTGGGTTTCTACAATTTTGAGTCATTGGCATATGTTTTGAGTTACAATTTAGTAAGGATAATTTCCCTTAAATTGGAAAAATTTAAAAGGAAAGTATTGATGGTTGTTTTTACTTTTCAATTAGGTCACAAAGTATAGCAAAATCCTCGGTTTGATGTTGATATCGAATTATCGAGTACAAAGTACATGGTACATGTAAATTTAAAAAGGATAAACGAAGCTGAAATTGCAATTTCAAGATTCTTCAACGTTTGAATTGTATTTTCATGAGTTTAGGAGAATCGTAATTTTCAAATTCAGGCTGTTTCTTCTTCTACATTCCCTTAAAGCTATTAAATCTTCATCTTTTGTTTTTTTTTCACCTCAAACTCATGTACCCACATTATAGATCGGTGGTGATGTCCAATGCATTATGGGCCATTATATCCAAAACTCTTGGTAAGACACAGATCATTCAATCTTGAGCAAGAATATTGGGTGGCCCAAAAACACAATAATGAGCAACTTTGAGCGATTCGCACAAATTCACAAGTTTTTTTGACAGATAAATTATTTTTATTTTGCTTCATCCTTAATTTAAAGGCACTTTTTCTTGATATTATTTTAAGGGTGGATCTGATGAGTCTTTCTTCAGCTCCTTTTCTCACTTCTTAGTTCTTACTCTTTGGTCCTAATACCAATATATAATAGAACTCGGATCAAATTACGTTATTCACAAAGGACAATTAAATGTAGTTTATTCCTTCAACTCTGTGTAATATGGGAGAAAAGCATCTGGCAAAAAAAAAAAAATATGGGAGAAAAGCACGCCTTGTATCCTTTTTTTGCCGACAATTTCTTGCATCCTTAATAGAAGAAATTAATGCTATTTGATTAATTTGATCAATTCTGTTGTAAAATAACATTCATTAGCCATTACATATTTACAAACTCAATTTTGTTTTGAGTGCCAAGGTCAAAATGATTTTTTTGGCCAAAAAGATCCAAATAAATTGAGTGAGTCCTGACTAATTGAAGATCAACGATGCTGTACAAAAAAAGCATTGTACATCAACGATGTGTTTTGGCGGTATTTTTATTTTTTAAAGTTAACAGATGATTAACATGTAAACATTAATTAGTTAACTTCAACTAAGTTTAGATAGTTGAGGTAAAAAAAAAATTAAGTTTTTAGGTAGTAACATCCTCTCTTCTAATGAACACATTTTGGCTCCATTATAATTTTGAGTAAGTTGTAACTCAGTTTATACACTTTGACTTGGTATAATCTCATTCCTATAGTTTTAACTTAGTTATAACTTTACAGCAAAAAAAAAAAAAAAACGTAGTCATAACTCAATCTTAATTTTGACTCACTGCAATTTAGTCCCTATATTTTAAACATTTTATAATTCAGTCCCTGACATTTATTCTAAGACATAAAGACTAAATTATAAAATGGTTAAACTTATATATAAGGATTGACTTGTAGTGAGTCCAAGTTAAGAGACTGAGTTGCAATCGAGTTAAAATTATAGGGATTGAATTGCATCGAGTCAAAATGTGGGGACTGAGTTATAATATAGTCAAAGTGTGGGGACCAAAAGATTCATTTTCCATTAATTAACCACAACACTCCCCTATTTAATCATGGGTTAAGGGGCAAAAATACTCATAAACTTTTCTCAAAAATGCATCCACCATCATAAACTTTTTTTGGATGTAAAAATAACCATGAACTTTTAAAAGGGGAACAAAAGTGACACTTCCGTTAAAACTAACTAGTGGCTGTTAACTCCAGTGCAAAAGTATCAAAATACCCCTATCTAAAAAATAAGGTTAAGGGGTAAAAATACCCATAAAATTTTTTCAAAAGTGCAAAAATACCTATAAACTTTAACCATTATAACCCTTTTTTTATATAGGGGTATTTTAGTACTTTTACACTAAAGTTAACGACCGTTAGTTAGTTTTAACAGACATGACACTGTTACCTCTTTTTTTAAACTTTTAGACAAAAATAAAATTATAACGGTGGATATACTTTTAAAAAATATTTATAAATATTTTTACGCTTTAACCCTTTAATCATTGCCAGTTTGTTGGCCAAATTGTTAAACCGTTAAAGTCCACATCTTCTTACCCCTCTGAAATTGCAATATATAATCAGGACTATTTTTTCTAATTATCCCATCATTAGTATTGGTGCAATTAAAGTAAAATTTAAATTATATTACGTTTGGTTGAATTCCATGTTTCCATGTATCAGGATACTCTACTGTTGTAGCCTTTTAGGGAGTTTGGTTCACATAGGAAAGCAATCCAACGTAATCCTTTTTTCTTTTTGCCAGCAAATCTAACTTAATCCTAATCACAAAATATTACAATAAATCATGTAATCCTCATTTGCGTAGTTTTGGCCGTGTAATCTGGATTCATAATTTCCTAAATTAATCTGGGGATATCTATACACTCCATAAATCAACATTTAAACATTTATACCTCCATTTTTTATATCGGTAGGTGGTGGAGTTAAGAAAAGATTATAGTTATACATTGATCAAATAAAAAAAGGTTTTGTAAATAAAATATAAATTTCATTCAATGAATTCTTCAAACAAAAACTCTATAAAGGAAAGTCGCGTTTGTTAAGCATATATGAATGTTGATAGTCAAGCTGCTTTCTGTAAGATTAAATTAAAGTTTGCAATTGATTTAACAGCTCCGTTGAATTTATTTATTTGTGTTCCCACTTGATAATTAGAAAAACGTGATAAATATTATCATTTGGCCTCCATATAGAAATCTTTTGTTCTTTTTTTACCAGTCAACCATCTTTTGTCGTCCCTGTTTTTCCATTCAATTTAATTGCCTTTGGCCGCCTGAAAATATAAATTCAAATTTTATTTAAGAGGGAAAAGAAAAACGAAACACTTCCTCAATTTTATATTACGCTCAACCCCGATGACGTCGGGAGACAGCTATATTATTCAAACCTTAGTTCTTAGGAAATTGTGTGAATTATTTATATTGTTCATTACATTTGTATAATGGGTGTTTGGGGCTAATTATAATGGTAAAATAATTTTGATGGATTTTTAATCTGGCGCCTTAAACCAACTCGGCCATCTCAACCCGTTATATTATAATGGTAAACTTTTTTCTGATCAACGTCATATTTAATTATTAATCTCGTTAATTTTTTTTTCATTAATTCTTTTTTTTTTTTTTTTTGCCAACGTTTTTTCATTCATTCAATGTGCGAGCGAGACATTTGATGTAACATTGTAATGGATGTTTCTGCTTTCAACTAGCTTGTAAAATATGACTTTAATTTTCTGGCCAAAAATATATTTAGAATTTACTTATTTAAATCTATTTTTTAATGTGCTGGCAATTATATTGTCACTGGCAAAAATATCTATATAATATATATATAAAGGATATTGAAGAATTTTTCTTCTTCTTTTGCCATGGTCATACTTGGCTCGATCCAATTATTGAAACTAAATTGACTTCATAATGATATCTTCTGCGTGTGTCAAAATATCTGTTATTTACTTTTTTAACTATTAAAAGTATTTGTATATCTATTCACTTAAAGCAAATGTTCAATTTTAATTTCTTCAATTTACAAAGATATTTTAAATTATTAAGTTACTTTTTATTTTTGTTGATATCATACTAAGTTATTTTTTAACTGTCAGTAATAAACCATCTTGTAGTTATGAAGTCATTTTTAACATTGGTGGATAAAAAAATAATAGATATTATGTTTAAAATCTTTTATTTTGTTGTGTGAAAAATAAAAAATGAACAAATTAAGTGGTCACATCATCCTTAATAAAAACTTAAAAAAATCAATTCATCGTCTATTCAAATTTTTTGTAAAATAAATTATTTACTGAAATAAAATGTTTTCAAATATTTAGCATATTTAAAATATTATCTTTTTTTTAAAAAAAACAATAAAATTCAATAATTGTTACAGGAGAATAAAACAGATAAGGGCATCAGTGTAAATTGCTCCTCTATTCCGAATCAGACTCAGCTTTCTTGACTCATTGTTGAAAATGGAAGAAGAAATGGCTTCTACCAACCAAACGTACCATAAACCATCATTTGAAGTTTTCATTTTGATCTTATTTATAAATTCTTTTTTATTAAAAAATTTGATTCTATTTATAAGTCCAATTTTAATATAGTAATTAAAATTGTAATAATTTTATCCCTATTTATTATATCAATGAAAAAATAATTTAAAGATAGATAGAGAAGAAAGAGTTAAAAAGTACTTATTGATAAATGAAGGCATAGTTAAAAATTTATCTCATAATCTTTGGGTTAACTATTTCTCTTTGATATATGAGATTTAGTTAAAAAAGACTTATAAATAAAATCAGATAAAACATTCCAAAGTGGCGGTAGGGCTTTGACTAGACAATTTCCCTAGCTGATTCCGAATTTGTTTGGGTATCGTGAGGATATCATGTGTTTAGACCAACACAAAGTTGATTTAACTATGCAAGGTTTGGTTAAATCTCTTCGGGCATCAAATTTGACTCTCATGGGAGGCGTTTGTGTTGGAAAAGACAATCACAAACTCTAAAATTAGAATATTTAGTGCTCGTTTGGAATAGCTTATTTTTGGATAATAAATATTTATAAATCGTTATTCACGGTATACGAAATAAATATATGAGAAGAGTTTTATCTCGGCTTGCGTAATAAACACTTATATTCAAAAAATAAGTGTTCCCAAACATGCACTAAATGAAATTATAGGGTGATATAATAATAAGATCCAAAAAATATGTCACATATTGGTTGATACTTGATAGTGTGTAAAAATATATAGGGTGTCAGAGGGAAAAAAAAAAACCTCTCCAATGACCTTTCTCTTCTCTACAGTGAATTTTCCATCAATTCCAACCGAATGAGGCATTAAACATAATCGAATTTAAATTAAACACTTGAAGTTATGAACTTATAGTTAAACTACCTGATATCTTGATTAGGTGAGAAAATCACAATTCTATTTTGGGAAAATTGTGAAAAAATCTCTCATTAGTAATTTATTTACTAAATGGAACCTTCGCGTGCAGATTATCTTCCACGTGTGCAGAATATATGCAAAAATCTTTCCTATATGTGTAGAAATATTTCCTTTATATGCAGATTTCTTCCTAAATCCCATTTAGTAAATAAGTTGTCAGGTATTTTTTAACAATTTTCTCTTTTATTTTTTAAAAAACAAGAAAGTGTCAATTGGCTGCTAGGCAGACATATATAGCCGACACGCTGGAAATGTTCTTGACTCTGGCAGGAAAAACCAATTAAAATATTTGATGCTGGCAAATATAGGAAAATACACATTCCATATACGTGCACGCTTTTATGAAGCCAGCCGTTTTCATTAATTATTATTTAAAGCAAATTAATACACAACGTTTCATCAACTTCTTAGATATTCTAGAACACAATTATTAAGACTTTTTTTTTTTTTTTTGCAAGGACACAACTATTACGAGAAAAAAAGATAAGAAAATATTATTTGAAGTTCAAAATTCCATATTCACGATTTCTTATTAAAATAAGTTGTCAATTATTATATTCTTATAATTAATATTTATACTTTTGTAAACAATAAGATCACTTTTAAAATTTAAGTGATATTTTTGTGTTTTTCCCATTATTAAGACCTACTAATTTAATATTGTCCATAGATTAATATGACAGACTAAATTGATGGTCAACATTGTGTGTGTGTTGTCCATAGATTAATATGACAGACTAAATTGATGGTCACTTTTGTAAACAATAAGATCACTTTTAAAATTTAAGTGATATTTTTGTGTTTTTCCCATTATTAAGACCTACTAATTTAATATTGTCCATAGATTAATATGACAGACTAAATTGATGGTCAACATTGTGTGTGTGTTGTCCATAGATTAATATGACAGACTAAATTGATGGTCAACATTGTGTGTGTGTGTGTGTGTGTGTGTGTGTGTGTGTGTGTGTGTGTGTGTGTGTGTGTGTGTGTGTGTGTGTGTGTGTGTGTGTGTGTGTGTGTGTGTGTGTGTGTGTGTGTGTGTGTGTGTGTGTGTGTGTGTGTGTGTGTGTGTGTGTGTGTGTGTGTGTGTGTGGCATAGGGATAATTAAGTAGCCATTTGGCTTGTTAAATATTCCCTTCACATGTTTCTTTTTATTTGATCAAGGGGTTTATCCTCGAGATTTAAAGGGTAAAAAGCCCTTACCTCTTCTGATAAGTGTACTTCTAAAAGTTTGAACTTGTGATCTCCTTTTTACGGGGGTGAGGCACTTTATCACCTCAACCAATCATTTGTTAGTTCTTCACACATTTTTTTAAAGCTTCAATTAGTTATTATATACATATTTAAAAAAGTTAGTTAAAATTAGCTATTTTTTGTAAAATCTCAAAAAAAAATTTGCAAAAAGGAAAAATAAACATGATCTATTAAAGTAAATATAAACCAAACCAATTCATGCCACCAATTTGTATGCTTCAATTTCTTTTCTTTGAAGAACCCAATATCAGTGTGTGTTCGCCTACCCCAAACTTTTTCGCAAATCGAGATAAAACTCCTTTCACATATTTACCTCGTAAACCGTAAAAGCTATTCTCCAAAAGCTAACCCAAACTTTATGGTTGGTTAATCAAATTGATTTATTTTAAGTAATTTCGGTTGTACTAGATAAATTTGCGTGAGAAACTTTATCTCATAAAACGCAAAAACTGTTTTTTAACTGTTCTAAACAGCTTCTTACTCAATATTGAATCATTAATTTTTTTTCAATAGTCATAGTTACACATTTGTTACTTTAATTATAACTTGCAAGTCACCATTTATTCATCAATCACAAATTTTGTAGCGGATTCATTGTGATGATCAATGTTATTAAAATTGGACCAAACCGATATATTTGGATCAGAAAACAAGAGAACCGGTGGTCCAACCGATTCGGTCCTACTAGTTAGACTGATTCAATTTTTTTTTAAAAAAATAATCTAATTCATTTTTTTTAAAATTTTATTAAGAATTTCATATAAATAACCATGAAATCTTCACTTCTTTACTCGTCTAGCTCCAAGTTAGTTCTGATTTAACTCCTATCTAATCCACTGACCCTTAACCCATTAACCGGTTCAGTGGTCGATTCAAATTTAATAACCTTGGTGATAATAGAACATTAGCAAATACAGTAGGGACTTTTTTTTTCCCGTTTTTATGCAGTCACACGAAACTAATAGGACAGTTCAGGGGGAAATCCTATAATCACAGTGAAATGGGATTGGACTAGGTTACAGGATTACAAATTATATAGTGTGTGTTTGGAATGGCTTATTTTTGTCCAAAACGTGCTTATAATTCGTGATTCACGGTATACGAGGTAAGTATGTGAGAGGAGTTTTTTCTCGGCTTGCGTAATAAGTGCGTTTTGACTGTTCAAAACGCTGACACAAACACACACATATTTTATTAAATCAGATATATTAGATATTAGAGATGTTGCATTATATTTAATTATTTATTTTTCCGGCAGTATTCTTGTACCCTCTAAAATTTATTTATACTCAATTCGTTTTATTGCGGATTTGCTCAAGTTATCATAGCAGATACAATGGGCGCTGTTTTGCTTTTAAGGGAAAATATTTCTGAGGGTTTTTTTTTTTTTAAAAAAAATTTTCTTATATAGCCAAAAAGTTTAGTTGAATTAAGTTTGAACTCAAAAATATTTATAGAAGTATTTTAATAAAATTGTCATTGTTATTCCATAAAATATAGTATTAACTATTAACTCCTCTCAAGTCGTGATTAATGTGTAGTCCCATACATGCCGGTCAGGGGAACGAATCATATTTTATAAAAGTTTAAATACCTCGCCTATGTTATAATTGATATTACGTGAACTGATGTACCAGCGATAAAGCTGGATTCAAAAGAGGTGGACTGTGAATTCACACGTCAATTGATGAGCAGAGGGAAACAAAAGCCTCCAAACCTCTATCTAATAAATAGAATTGAACATTAAGTGTTCGTTTGGAATAGCTTATTTTTAAGTCTTAAATGCTTATAAATCGTGATTCACGGTATATGAGGTAAGTATGTGAGAGGAGTTTTATCTCGGCTTGCGTAATAAGGACTTATTGTCCAAATTATGTGAGTGTTTGGTTGGGCTTATTTTGCCCAAATAAGCACTTATTACGTAAATCGAGATAAAACTCCTCTCACATATTTACTTCATATACCGTGAATCACGATTTATAAGCACTTATTGTCCAAAAATAAGCTATTCCAAACGAGCACTTAAGTGTTTCCAAACATGCTATAAATATAATAATATAATCGCATATCTATCTTATTAAATCTAATAAAATTTAAAATATAATAATATTTTTAATTTATACTTTTAAAATATATGGAATATATTAAATATCAACATAAATAAAATTTATAGTATCCCAACACAAAAATATATCAAATATTAATATAAGATATAATATTTTAACAAATCATAAAATCTTGAGAAGTCTTCTGGCTGCCAGTGATGGAGAGAATGTTTTTTTTTCTTTCAATTTTATTATTTGATAAAAATAACTTAATTTAAAATAAGTGCCTAAAAATTGTAGTGAAAATAACGTATTGGGCGAGATCTTGACTTTGCGGGCCATGAGATGTCTTTCTTTCCTTTTTTGTTTCTCTGTTTGTTTTTTTTCAGTTCAAAATAAAGACGGTATATGATTTGGATAAGAGAATATTCGAAGAAACGAAGACTGAGCGAGGCAACAATCAAACCGGCCTCTCTATATATAAATAAGCTTGACATGCCATTCTTGCCTCCTCCAAGCCTAGCCCACACCCACCTCCACCGGCGCCCCATTTCACGCCTCCGCCACTGACGGCAACTCGCCGGCGAAAAATGTGTTTCCTCTACATCTACGACGAAGAACAGAAAGAGCTCGGACGGCAAAAGGCCCCTGGCTCTTGCCCTTACTGCTCCGGCAAGGTCGAAGCCGTCGACGTCGCGATTCAGTGGCGACTCTGTTTCCTTCCCATGTGCTTCAAGATCAAACGCAAGTATTTCTGCACTCTCTGTTCCAAACGCTTAGAACTCTTTTACTAGCCGCCCTTGAATCTTAACTCATCTGGTATTGCCTGAAAGCTTCTACAACATCAACTGCAACAAGATCGACTTCTTAGGCCAAAAAGATCCAAATAAATTGAGTGAGTCCTGACTAATTGAAGATCAACGATGCTGTCCAAAAAATGTAGATCGGGGATGATATATTAAATTACACTTGAGGGGAAAGCAGCGGGAACAAAGCAAGAAAGGGAAGGACTTGATGATCCATTTTGGGCTTTGACTGTATTTATTAGTTAACTTCAATTAAGTATTGAGAGATTGCCAGTTGCTAGGCAATAATATCCTCTCGCTTAATGAAAACATCTTGCCTCCATTATAATTAACCACAACACTTCACAAGTTAATCATTGCCAATTTGTTGGCCGAAATATATAATCAGGCAATTTTTTTTTTTTCAAATTATCCCATCATTATTATTGGTAAAATTAAAGTAAAATTTAAATTATATTACCTTTGGTTCAATTCCATGTATCAGGATACCCTCCTGTTGTAGAGTGTTTGGTTCACGTAGTAAACAGGGGTGGAAATATGTTAGATTAGTTTAGACTTTGTCTAAATAGGTCTGGACCTGCAACAGAGATTTTAGGTCTGAGTCTGCATATAGGCTTTTTTTAGGCCTGAGTCTAGGCCTTCAAAAAGCCTAATAAGGCCTAAAGCCTGTTTAAAGGCCTATTTAAATAATGTCGACTTTTAAATAGCCTTTAAAACTCATGCCTCTAAATTCATATATAACCTTTCACAGTTATATACAATCTTACATTATGTCTTAAAAACCTAATATCCATTCCTATAATAACATTAGGGCTTAGTAAGGGAAAAAAAAGAATGTCAAGTGATAACAATTGTCTGAGCAAATAGAAATAAGAGAAACTAATCATCTATTGATTAATGAGATATATTTTCTTAAATTGATAAGTATAACCAATAACATGTAAAACTAGATTTTACCTCTTTTACCTTTCCCACCTAAATTGAGACAAACTCCTCTTACTCAGAGTATAATATTTCATTTGACACTAAAATAAACTCTTAACAATTATTATACTCAAGTGGAGGGAGCAAATTAGGGGAGGGTGAGTGAATTAGTGTTGCCATCTCAAGCGATCGAAGAGAAGAAAAGCAAGGATGAATGATTTATGTGAAAGTAAGGTTGAGTTATTGAGTGTAATGACATTGTGATGTGAAGCTTAGAATTAAAGTTAAGTTAGTAAATTTATAAAATTATTTAGAGTATATTATATATACTTATGTAATAGTATACATTAAAAAAGCTAAATAGGCCAGCTCTGTAGGCTTGTAGGCTAGGTTTTATGAAAATAGGTCTGGCCTGTTTATCTAAATAGGCCTAGTAATATGACTGAGCCTGACCTATTTATTAAATAGGTTAGATTAGATTTTATATAGGCTAGACCGTAAGCCCCAATTAGAGGCCTGATCTATTTCCATCATAGTAGTAAAGCAATCTAAGGTGATTATTTCATTTTCTTTTAAGAATTGATTAAATTAGCGCTCAGAAAGTTGGCAAATCCAACATAATCTTAATCACGATATATTACAACAAATCAGGTAATCCTCGTTATATAGTTTTGGTCGTAAAATCTGGATTCAAGCTTATATGAATTAATGTGTGGACATCTATACACTCTATAAATCAATATTTAGACATTTATTTCCTCCATTTTTAATATTGGTAGAGTTAAAAGATTTAAATAAAAAAAAATTTCATTTAATGATTTCTTGATACTCCTACCTCCCAAAGTCCCAAACTAATACTCTATAAAGGAATGTTCGGTTTGTTAAGTATCATTTTGGTCTTATTTATAAGTCTAAATTAACAAACTCTCATATATCAAGTAAAGTTAGTTAACTCATTAATTGTGAGTTAAATTTTCAATTTTATCCCTTTTTATGATTGATTTTAAAAATCAACATGAATAAATTCAATTCATTAATTATAATTAATAGGGGAAAAACTATAAAAAAAAAACGTATTTATTATCTTAAAACTGTATTTATAATAAAGATTAAAATTTTATATCAAAATAAACTAAGATCAAAATGATGCATGTGAATGTTGATAGTCAACTTGCTGTAAAGATAAAAGTATGATTTAACAACTCCATTGACTTTATTTATCAATTATCAGTGTTCACACTTGATAATTAGAAAGAACGTGATAAACGCGATAATTGGGCCTCCATATAAAAATCAGTTGTTATTTTTTTACCAGTCAACTATCTTTCTATTTCGGCCAAGCACAGTTCTTTCGTGGTGTCTGTTTCCATACAATTTAATTGCCGTTGGCCGCCTGAAAAATACTCCCTCCGATTTTATTTATAAATAATTTTTTTATTACGTAAAATGAATTAATAATTAAAAATAATAAATATATCAAAATATCATATTTTTTTATATATACCTTTATTTATAAAAAGAATATAGGAGAGAGAATAGATAAAAAATATGAGAGATAATGAGAATTTAATAATGATAAATTAGGGGCAAAAAAAGCTTATATTTTCAAATAAAAAATGAAGATTGCTTATAAAAGGAATCAATTTTATAAAAGAGAAAGTTATTTATAAATAAAATTGGAGGGAGTATTTTGAAATTAAAAATATATTTAAGAGGGAAAAGAAAAACGAAACACTTTCTCAATTTTATATTCTATTGTTACGTTCAACCCCAATGACGTTGGGAGACAGCTATATTTTTCGAACCTTAGTTCTTAAAAAATTGTATGAATTATTTATATTGTTCATTGCATTTGTATAATGGGTGTTTGGGGCTAATTATAATGGGAAAAAATTTTTGATGGATTTTTTTATGGAAAGAACCTTAATCTGGCGCCTTACACCAACTCAGCCATCTCAGCCCTTTATATTATAATGCTAAACTTTTATCTGATCAACTTCATATTTAATTATTAATCTCGTTAGTTGTTTTTTCATTAATTCAACCTGCGAGCGAGACATTTGATGTAATGGATGTTTCTGCTTTCAACCCCAAGTGCTACTTTAGCATGTAAAATTTGACTTTTATTTTCTGGCCAAAAATATATTTAGAATTTACTGATCTAAATCTATTTTATAATGTGTTGGCAATTATTGTCACTGGGCAAATATATATATAAAGGATCTTAAAGAATTTTTCTTCATCTTTTTTCCATGGTCATACTTGGCTCGATCCAATTAATGAAACTAAATTGATTTCATAAGGCTAGTAGGTGTTAAAATATCTGTTATTTTCTTTTTTTAATAATTGAAAGTAGTTTTATATCTATTCAATTAAAGCAAATGTTCAATTTTAATTCTTCAATTTGCAAAGATATTTTAAATTACTAAGTTATTTTTTGTTTTTCTTGATATCATACTAAGTTATTTTTAATTATTAGGAGTAAACCATCTTGTAGATATGAAACCCCATCCTAAAAGCAACTTTTCCACGTGAAAAGCATGATTCAACAGGACTAAGTGTGTGTCTAGGATAACGGTAGTAAAAATGATTTATTATGATTCTGACTTATTAAAAATGACTTAATAGAAAAGTCAGTTTTTGCAATATGATTTATGTTTGGATGAGCAATTTATTTTTGGATAATAAGTGCTTATAAATCATGATTTACGGCATACAAGGTAAGCATGTGAGAAGAGTTTTATCTCAACTTATGTAATAAGTGACTTAGTAGAAAAGCTGTAGTGTGTGTTTGAGATAACGGTAGGAAAAATGACTTATTATGATTCTAATTTATTAAAAATGACTTAATAGAAAAGTCAGTTTTTGTAATGTGATTTATGTTTGGATGAGTGATTTATTTTTGGACAATAAGTGCTTATAAATCGTGATTTATAGTATATGAAGTAAGTATGTGAGAGGAGTTTTATCTTTACTTATGTAATAAGTGACTTAATATAGGTTAAACCAAACACTGCAAAAATGCAACACGTTTTTATTTGGGTTTATTGCCCAAAAACGAGCTTATTTCTACCCAATAAGCTAAACCAAACACACCCGTAGTAAGGAGCTTATTTAATAAATAGTTTATTCTACCTGTGATGCAATTAAAATAAGCTGAACCAAACACACCCAACCAATTCCTTATGTTTGGCATTTTGTTTTCTCAATCTGGCTTATATTCAAAAACAACATTTTGTTGCTTGACACGATTCAAAAGTTGCTGCCAATGGGGCTCAACAACTGTTTTAATGCTTGTTTGGATTAAAGGTGGAGAAGGAGTTTTTTTCGCAGATGGGTTTTTGAAAAAATCAGATAAAAAAAAGTTAGATTGTAGATGTGATTTGTGTTTAGATTGGAGGTGTCAGAAGTGACTTTTTTTTTTTCTGAAGAAGTTGGCATTTCGGGCTTCTGCTCAGAAGCTACTTTTGGGTTAAAAGCATGATGGCTTCCAATGTGAACTCAAACACCACCTTAAGCTAAAAGCAACTTTTTAAGTTGAAAAAGTGACTTTTTTTCTTCTCACCATGATCTCAAATAGGCCCTTAATGATTTCTATGTTTTTTTATTCTCTAGATCCCTATTGTGTATGCCGATGTATGTGTATGTGTATATTATTCAATATATACATATAAACTAATTAATATATATATATATATATATATGTACTACTCTCAGTTTTTTTTATAAGATACCAATAATCAAATTACATAAATCAAAGAGTTAGTTAAAATTGGTTAAAGACAATAAATATGTAAAAAAGGATGCAACTTATTTTCTAAAAACACCCTTATTTATAAAGAAGGTGGATCAAAGAGAGAGTGAGTGGAAAAATTGATGAGAGAGAATGCGTGGGAAAAATGAGAAGAAAAACATATAATTAATTGAGAATAAAAAAAGAAAAAAAACGCATTAAATATCTATACATCTTCAAATGGTATTTGATAAAAAGGAATATACTCATTTAAACAATAGTATCTTATAAAAAAGAACGGATGGATTATTTAATATGGTTTATGTCTTTTTAGTCATTTTCCATATAAATTTGCTTTTCAAAATAATCATCTAAACAAGTTTCATTTTCAAAAAAGTCATTTATGCTACCTCCAATCTAAACATAAATTATATTACACAATCTGATTTTTACTCAATATTAAGTTTGCAAAAATCTTATTGCAAAAAATTGAAAACGCCACTTTTAGCAACATTATTCCAAACACGTACAACATTGGTGGATAAAAAAGTAATAGATATTATGTTTAAAATCTTTTATTTTGTTGTGTAAAAAATAAAAAATAAGCAAATTAATTAGTCACATCATCCTTAATAAAAAAATTTAAAAAATAAATTCATTATCTATCCAAATTTTTTTGTAAAATAAATTCTTCATTGAAATAAAATTTTCAAATATTTAGCAGATTTAAAATATTATCGTTTAATTTTTTAAAAAACAATAAAATACAATAAATGTTGCAGTACAGTGAAATAGACAAGGGTATTAGTGTAAATTGCTCCTCTATTCCGAATCAAAGTCAAAATTTTTAAACTTGTTGTGATGTTTTCCCTGTTGCCAGTGGAACAAAAAATGGTTGCTGTCAACCACACGTACAATAATTCATCGTTTGATGTTAAAGCATTTCTCCATGGCCAAAAACAAAAAGAAAAAGATGTTAGAGCATTCCAAGGTGGGGTAGGGTTTTCGGTCCCCTAGCTTGTTCCGGATTTGTTTGGGTCTCGTGAAGACTTCAGGATAAAAGACGCAAGCCCAAAATTTCGGCTGTTTTTTTGAGTGAAAAGTGGCTTATATTAACAATATAGTGTGTGTTTGTGTGAGCGTTTTACACAGTAAAAACGTACTTATTACGCAAGCCGAGAAAAAACTCCTCTCACATACTTACTTCGTATACCGTGAATCACGAATTATAAACACGTTTTGGACAAAAATAAGCCATTCCAAACACACACATATACAGGATTACATAATAACAATCAGCCAAGCAATCAATGGGAGTTGGTCTAAGTGGTAAGCAGTTTTATTTCGTTTAAACAAGGTCTTGGGTTCGAGCCTTGTGTATGCAGAAAATTCTCATTGGGAGAGTCTCACATCATAGCCAGATGCGCGACGCGGGTCGAATCCGGATATAGTCGGGGCAAAACTCCGGTAAATCGGGTGAGCAACAAAAAAAAAAAACAATCAGCTAAGCATTGGGGGTCCACTGAAGAGAGTAAATCCCTAGCCTGACTGACGTGAGAAAAAAGTGAGCTAGTTAACAAAATAATACTCTCTAGCTCTTGTCTCTCATTCAAAAATATGTTCTTATTTCTGTTATCCCAGAGTTTCCAGGCAAGGATGCCGAAGAATAATCTCCAGTGGGTACCCATAATACGCGGGTTCGAGTTACATCGAAACCATTGGTCCAGAGGAATACTAAGGAAGGTTTCCAATTGGTGAGCAGGAATGACCTTTGACCAACAAATAGTTGCTGTGGGGCAGTGCCTGAGAATATGATCAAGATCTTCTGCTGCCTCATGACATAAGGAACACATCAAATCTTCTTCCATGCCTCTTCTCACCCTTTCTGCATTTGTAAGAAGCCGATTTTTCACAGCAAGCCAGAGAAAGGTTTGAACCCGCTGCATTCCTAGCCATTGCCAAATCCACTTCCATATAATGTCTGCGTCATTCAGTGGAGGTACAATGAGCTCTTTATATGCCGAAGCTACAGTGAAAAGGCCATTAGGGGACGCATTCCAGTAGCAAGTGTCGATTTCTTCACTAGTTATAGGAGGAGTGGTTGCTGCAATTTGAGCCAAGATATTCGGTGGGAGCAAGTTGCTGAAGCAAGGCCAATTCCATTGATTATTTTCATCTAGGAAGCTCCGAACTGGTTTGGCCCACTCACTTTTGGGGATATCTGCATAGGTGAGGTATTTCAGTGGCCCCATTTCACCTACCTAATTATTACTCCAAAACATGATAGTATTCCCATTCTTCAATTTCCAGGCAAGGTTAAGTTCAGTAGTGTCCCATATTTTGCTATGTTGCGCCATATATGGGATGCTTTGCTCACACAAAACGTGTAGTTGTTTGTGTTGGACCCATTATATTTGGATCTTAAGACTTTCACCCACAGTTTATCAGGATTGCACAGAAGTGAAGCTGCTAGCTTGGACAGAAAAGCATTGTTTTGGTTCACCATATTCCGCAATCCACTTCCTCCTCTTCGCATTGGTTGGCACATGTCACTCCATTTGACTAAGTTCGGCTTGGCTGTGTTTTCTCCCGATCCCCATACAAAGCGTTTAATAATCTTTTTAATGGCATTGGTGCAAGAAGCCGGTAGTTTGGTTGTTTGCATGGCATATGAAGGGATTACACATAGAACCGATTTCGCCAAGGTTATTCTACTTGCTAGAGAGTGTGCTTGCCTTCCATATTGATAACTTTTGTTTCACTTTTTCAGTTATGTAGTGGTATGTGTCCTTGGAAACTTTAGAGTGAAGGAGTGGAACCCCAAGATATTTACCTAGGTGCTCGGTGCGTTGGAAGTTCAATTTTTTACAGATTTGCATTGCTTCTCTCCTTGACACATTTCTTGAAAAGTAAATTCGGGTCTTGCTTTGACTTACAACTTGTCCCGAGGCAAAGAAAAATTCATGCAAGATTCTTTGAATCAGTTCCTGCTGCTTAGGAGATGTGGAACTAAATAGAACAAGATCATCTACAAAGAAGAGATGGGAAAGAGGAGGGCCTCTACGCCCGAGCTTAATCGTTTCCCAATTTCCTTTGTTTACCTCTTTCAATATAGCTTGCGATAATCTCTCCATACATAGAACAAAAATGTATGGGGATAAGGGGTCACCTTGCCTAATGCCTCGAGAGGGGGTGAATGGTTTGGACAGGATACCATTCTATAGTACTTGCATTTTAGGTATGGTGACACAGTGCATGATGAGCCGTATTATCCGGGGTGGCAATCCTACATCTTTAAGCGTATCTTCAATGAAGGACCAATTCAACTTGTCAAATGCTTTTTCCAAATCCACTTTTATAGCTAGCCACCCTTTTGCACCCTTCTTGTTTCTCATAGAGTGGATGGCCTCTTGTGTAATGATAATATTGTCTGTGATGTTCCTCCCTTTAATGAAGCTTGATTGGTATGGGAGTATAAGTGGGGCATGAGATGTTGAAGTCTTGTTGCTATTAGCTTAGTGAGGAGCTTGTAGGCCACCGAGCACAAACTTATTGACCGGAACTCCTTAACTACAGTAGGCCTTTCTACCTTAGACACCAAGGCAATTAGCGTGTCATTTAGTCTTTCTTCTAAGTGGCCTCCATTAAGTAGCCTATTTACCAATGTTTTAAAAGCCAGACCGGAAGTCGAGCCGAAAAGGTCAATGGGTTATGGTTCAACCAGTTAGAATGGTCGAGCCATTCGGTTGGATCCGTGACGTAATAATTAAATTTAAAAATAATATATATTATATATTAACATTAATATTCAGTCCAATTTCATATGAAGTTAATAAAGTAACAAAATATCATTTAAGGAAGACCATTAAATCAATCATCAACCTAACAAAATGTATTAACAATAATAATTTCATGACTTGCCAAATATTGGTGGTTCTTGATTGATCCAAGCATGAGTTTCTTGAAAGATATTAGACCATATCACTTAGCTTGAGGATAAACATCATTGCCTTTTTCTTCAAAAGCATTTTTATAAAATAGTTTATAACAAACCATATTATTAAAATTAGTAACATATGATATACTTGGCAAAAAAAATAGTAACATATAATATTAATAAAATAAAATAACATGTCTAAAATTTATATGCCATTTTTTAAATTTTTTTCAGCATCAAATATAAAAAAAATTGCAGAAAAAAAAAATTTCCTACTTTTTTATTGGACCGGACGGTTTTTGAAAAACCGGTCCGGTTTCTGGCTCAATAACGGTTGATGGCTCAAAACTGGTTGAACGATGGTCCAAAACAGCTCCTTAAGAAAAACGGCTCAATGCATAAATCCGGCCCGCTTCAATGACCGGCCGAAGGTCCAACCGGTCCGACCACTTGGTCCGGTTCGGTTCTCTAAACAATGCTATTTACCATGTCATATAGGCTTGCACTAACCGTGTCCCATTGGGATTGATAGAACAAGGCATGCATCCCATCTGGACCTCGTGCCTTTAATGGTTACATACTGTATGGAGCATGCTTTACTCCATCAAGGGAAAAATTAGTGTTCAAAAAATCCCAAGAGTAAGTGGGTATGAGTGGGAATTTACCTCTTGGCAGCATGTGACTTGGAGCTGATACAGGAGAGGAGTATGGGTCCATGAAAAAGTCTTTGACCATTTGCTTGAGTGTTTGCTCGTCAGTAACCCACTAGCCATGCTCATTTTTTAATGTAGATATGCGGTTCCTGGCTTTTTTGATTCTGGCTTTGGTATGATAATAGTAGGTGTTACGATTTCCTAGGTTTATCCATTGAGCTCTGGATTTTTGGAGCCATAACAATTCCTCCTGAAAGCAAGTAGTGGCATATTCCTGCTAAAGTTCACTTATTATACGGTGTAGTGCTATAGAGTAGGGTCGGTCTTCAAGTGCCTTTTAAGCATTGAGACGAGCTTCAAGTTTACGCTTTCTTACACCAATCATACCAAAAGTTTCGCGATTCCATATGGACACAACTTTTGTAAAGGTTTGGATATTTTCCCCTAGTGTGAGATTTTGGCTCCATGTGTTTTTTACCAGATCAACAAACTGCGGGTGCGTGAGCTAGGAAGCAAGGAAGCGGAACTGCCTTGGCCTATTTAACCTCGATCAAGGTATTAATGAGAGTTTCAGGGGTCTGTGATCAGATTGCACCTTTGGAAGGTGATGAACTGAGGATATGGAAAAGTTTGAGCCCAGCTGCCATTTACTAGTACTCTGTCTATGCGAGCAAAATAAAAGCCTCACCTCCATGTAAAGCGGGGTCTACAGAAACCCAAGTCAATAAGGGATGAGTTGTTTACAAATTGCTGGAAAAGAGGGCACCCACTATTAGTTCTACTCATGCTAGACCGTCTCTCTGAGGCTGAAAGTACCGCATTAAAGTCTTTGGATAAAGCCCAAGGTTCTTGGATATTCTGAGCAATACTATAAAGAGCTGGCCATAATTGAGCTCGGATGCTGGGATTAGGACTAGCATATATTGTTGTTAAGAAAAAAGAATAATTATAGCTTACTGACCGAACTCTCATATGGACATATTGCCAATGATCGTGTATTATATCGATGCTGCACTTTTCTGACCAGAGAACCCATATCCCGCCGGAGAATCCACTTGCTTCAACCCGATAGGAATTAGGGAAGCCAAATTTTTTGATGATCCTATCTGCTATGATGCCAGAGACTTGAGGCTCAACTAAAATGAGTAAATCAGGCTTGTGCTCTTTGAGGAAGGATTTAAGAACAGAGTGGAATTTACTTTGTGCCGCACCTTGACAGTTCCATGACATGATAATCATAAGAAAGAGTGATTATTTAGCACTCCAAAAAGGAGTGATGAGGATCTGGTTCCTCCAATAGCATATCGTCACTTAGGGGTGTTCAAAGTATCCCGGTCCGGTCCCCGACATTTTGATCCCAGGAATTTTCGGTCCCGACCGGGACCGGTCACACACCTTGTGATCCCAGTCCCGGTCCTGGTTTTTTTTTTTTTAAATTTTTTTCTTAAAAACTAAGTTATTATTTTATTTTTGTATTTTTTATTCGATGATTTAAGTTATCATTTGATAAAATGTGTATCACATATTTAGTTGGAGTTAAACTGTATATATCGTGATACTAATTCTACTATATAATGTATAAAAATAATAAAAAAATGATGAAGGTGATAATAATAATAATAATGATGATGATGATGATAAAATGTTATTATTCAATTTTAGATCAATTTGTGTGATTATGATTACCTTATTAGGTGTTAAATAATTACTTTAAACACTAAATTTTAGAAAATTTAACTAATATAATAATATATTTTAATTTTAATTTTAAAAAAATCGGGATTTCTCAATTTGATCCCGATCCCGCCTGGGATTACCGAGACTGGTACCGAGATGCAATTTGCATCCTGACCAAAAACCGGGACCGAGAGTAGGGGATCCCGGTCTCGGTCCCAGATTTGAACACCCCTATCGTCACTTGTGTCACCTTCATCTTCTGAGAATTGGTTATCCAAGGCCTTTGTTATAGCCTTCAACGCCGTGTCAGCAACGGAGGGAGGGGTTTCCTTTGGTTTGGGCCTAACCTGTTTAATGGATACAAGGGAATGGATTTTTATGCCTACTGGGGGTGGGTTACTGTTTCTGCTTTGGGGATAAATATTTTCTTTATTGTTGTTGGTGGTTTAGGTTTGTTTTAGGATGGGCTTTTGGATAAGGTTAGTGGTCCGGTTGGTTTGGGCCTTGGGTGTAACACCTCAAATTTTATATTCACCAAATATATTGTAATTATTTGAGAAATTCAATAAAATGGTGAATATTTATGAATTTGGAATTTATGAATTTCATAAATGTTCAATTTCATGGAAATTGGGCAAAAATAATTAGGAAATTAATTTGGGTAATTTAAAAATCCCAATATTAAGGTCCAAAAATGAAGGAATATTAGAGAAAATATTTGGTCCAAAAATAGATGGAAATTGGCCAAAGAAAAATAAGAGAAGAAATTGGATTAGAAGGGTAATGGCAAAATCGTAATTTTGCCAAAATAGCATAAAATAAATTATTTTTAAATTAATTGAAGTTAATTTCAATTAATTAAGGAAAATAAAGTTTAAAAATATATTTAGAATATTTTAGTCAATTTAATATGAATTTATGAAAAATTTGAGCAAAAATTGCAATTTTGATCAAAATTGAGACTTTACGTGTAAACGTAACCAGAACAAGTTATGAAGCCAATTGAGACCATAGGGAGGGACCCCTAGGAGTCTCCTACATGTGGCATGGAGAAGGAAATATTGGTTGGGCTTAATGAGTATGAATACATGTACATAAGTTTATGTACATAAAAATTAATTTTTTAATTTTTGGAAAACTAATAAATAAGTACATGTCATACAATATATATGATAAAGTAACATCATCCTCTTCATATCAGCCCCTAAACGGACGTATTCAGCTAAAACAAAAGTGAGAAAACGTTGAGAGCACTTGGAGAAAGAAAGAGAAGAGAACTCGCAAGGTAAGCCAATTTCTTCGGTAAATTCTTACCTAACGCGTATAATTCCGCTCCTAAGCTATCCTTCTACGTTCTTCATGGTTTGTGGAGCTCAAATTTGGGTGTTCAAGGACTTAGGGTTTTCAGCAATATTTGGGAAAAACTTGTGGGAGCTTGAGGTAACTTTCAAACCTTCGTATATTAACTATTCTGGTTGCTGTGAGCAATTTAATCGGTGAAATTTCGACGGATTGCCATTGGTTTTAAATTTTGGAAAAGTGTGTGCCTAAGGGTTATGCTGCCCAATTTTAGTTCAAATGGTTGTTATAACTCAATTAGATGGTTAATAAAGTGATTAGGAGTAGAAAGGAACGCGTTTATGGAGCCGAAAACACAAAACACCGATTTTGCCCGGAGGACTCCATAATTTCGGTCAGGGCCAGATCTAGGGGTAGGAGTTGGATTTTCAATGATTTGATGGTTCCATTGGATTCAGAAGGGAAAATTAGGTGGGGTTACAGTTGGGCACTTTTTCGGAAAAGGCCGAGAAAGCATAATTACAGAAACGCCCCTAAAACCCTAAAAGTAGGGCTGCCAAGGGCAATTTCGTAATTTGACATTGAATTTGGTAATTTGGAGCCCGGAAATGGATTCCTTGGACTAAAATACATCAGGATAGCCCTAGTCAAAAATTTGGGAAAACGTGCCATCAGGTCGAGTACGGGGAGCCGGGCCGAGGTCCGGGGCATTTTGGTAAATTTTCACCATAGGCTAATATAACCACAAGAAACACTATAGAAGAGTCTAAAATGATACTTGGATAGGTTATGTCCTATTTCTTGTACATTTAATATTTTAAACCCGAATCGGGAGCCGAAAGTCGACATGATTTATGAGGCACACAGAAAGGGGTCGATAGAACTTCGAGGTAGGGACATTATCCTTCATACATTATGCCATAGTTATATGATTGTGTGAATGCCAATATTTGTAAATGCGCTTTATTAATCAACATGTTTTACATGGAGAGGGGCCAGTAGTGCTAGAGGCACTTACACTGGAGTTGGCGGAAGATCAACCGGTGCAGATTAGTGGGGCTGGGCCCTACTCATGTATACATGCAGATGATATGTTTATATTGTTCATTAATTGGTGCATTCATGGCATATATCATATTTACTTTTCGCATTTTCTATGAGCGATAGCATATTTTGTAACATCCTAATTTTTATATAATTATAATTTAGAAATAATTATGATATTAATAGTAATTTTTGGATAAAAAGAAAAGAGGGATTTAGTTAAAATATGTTTTTTTAAAAAAAAAATAATAATAAATATATATATATATATATTTAAAAATAATAATAATTAAATAAATAATATAAAATAAAAAAAAAAGTTGTGGGCGCCAACGGCGCCCACAACATTGAAAATGGGGGGAGGCACAAATGGCCTCCCACCATTTTCAATTCAGATTATGGGCAGGCGCGCCCACAATCTGATAATAAAACAAGGGGAGGCACTTAGTGCCTCCCACCGTTTCAAGAGGAGGGAGGGGATTATAAATACCCCCTCTCCCCTGTCTTCACTCCACACGCCTCAAGTATGGAGAAAGGTGTAGAGTGAAGCACTAGTAAGAATATTTTCATATCTTTAGAGATCGATAAGGTACTCAATATTACTTCTTATCTTAGAATTATTTTTATGGAAATGTTCTAAATAATTTTCTCTTTCTTATGGTAATAATTTTATGATGATTAGAGAAAATTTTTAGATTATGATTTTGGATAAATTTGAGTTTTGTTAACATGATGCTGCAGGAATGTAGAGGATAATTAATAGTTAATTTTAATCAAGTTACTTTTGTTACTTAATTAGCATATAATTTTATAATAAAATCTTTACATAACTAATTTATGAATAATTCTATATTAGGCTTTTTAACCGATTAAATTTAGGTTAAATAATTTATTTGGATTATTAAAGGTATTCTTGAGGTTTTAATCGGTTTAGATTTTTTTAGGATGATGATTTATAATTTAGCCATTTTATAAATTGATTATTGTAGATTGATTTTTGGCGTATATTTGAGCTCTTGGATTAGAAGCTTGTGATTATAATTTTGCTTTGGCGAAAGGTAACCACTTTCCACTTATTATCTGTGTTGATATACTGTTTGTGAGTATTTTGATATTTACTCCAATGAGTAAAGGTTTATTTTGATTGAGAAAGTTTTCATTATATTGTGAGATATTTTGATATAAAATAGCTTTGTGGAATTTTATGATTTGAAATGAGAAAATTATGTATATATTCGGGAAAATCCCATTGAAATAATTATTGATAAATTATTGTGACAATGGGTTTGGGATAAGATGGAGTATATTATTTTACCACGTGGTATAGCCTCCATTGGTGCACGATGGTTGGCTGTTTATTGTCCCACCAGTTTCAATGAGGGACTGCCCCACCAGTTTCAATGAGGGGCTGCGACACCGAAAGACCCATGGTCCGGGGCACGTGCTCTGAGGGTTTGGCCGATCCTCATGACGTGACCGGTGAGCTTTTTGAGTGGCCAGTCACATGGTTAGTAACTTAGCCCATGGGTCTAGTCGCGTGGAAATAAGGCGGTTCGGTTGGATTGATGGGAGGTAATGGGAATTGTAATAAGAATTTATGTATAAAACTGTGATATTGAATTCTTATAAATTGCTATATAAATTGTTCCACTTAGCACCTCATGAACACATGTTAGCATGTGTAATGAGTCGGATAGCTGGTTACTGAGGCTTTTGTCTCACCCCGTTAATTTAACATTTTTCAGGTGATAATTCTTTTGCTGGAATGTCGGGAGGAGCTCCTGAGGCATAGATATATTTCTATATATATCTGTATAGCCTCATGTAGTTTATTATGTGTTGAATGAATGTACATTGCCACTTATTAGGGACCATATTTTGTAAACTCTAAATTCCTCTTCGTACTCTGTTTATCATATAAAGTTGGGTGACCTTGGTTTTGAAATGGAAATGTTTGATATGATAACTGTAGGGACTTAAATCTTTTATTACCATGGTAGGATTCTCAAATAGTTACTTGAACTCTTTTCTACCATGGTAATGACTTAAATCTTTTATTACCATGGTAGAGTTCTCAAATAGTTACTCGAATTCTTTTCTACCATGATAATGACTTAAATCTTTTATTACCATGGTAGAGTTTTCAAATAGTTACTTGAACTCTTTTCTACCATGGTAATCTTTCTTTCTTTTAAAAAAAATGAATGAAATGAGTAATTCTTAAAGATAAGTTAATATTATATTATTATTAAGGAGAGGATCTCACATATTTCTACTGGGATTCTTCGGAATCTCACCCCTTTTTCTAAACCAAACATCTCAACGGGCGCCAGTGGATCAAAAGGCAAGAATGTAAACCAAGGGAAGTGACTGGCATGTGCCTCGAGCCAAATACAAAGTTCGTGGTTATAGATAGTCTATGTCTAAAATACTTTTGGATATTTTGTAATGGTGGTGTATATTTTCGCGTTCTATATGGTTGACTTTGGACTGTAAACAAATGATTTTATCAGTATATATGTACTCTTCTGTATGCCTGTGGAACTTGGTCTCTATTACTCTGTATATATCGAAATGGAAACGGGTGTTGACATTTGGGGTTTGTTTAGGGTGCAGGATAGTTGTAGCTGTGTGTTTCGGGTTTTGGGAAGTAGAGCTCGAGGCTGCTTTGTAAGCTTGTGTGGCAAAGATTGTGTCTTAGAATAGGGCGGGAGTTGGCTTTTTCTGGGTTTTGTCTGGAATGGAGGTTTTTTTCTTTGGTTCTTTAATAGATTTGGTGGGTTAGGTAGGAAGAGTCTGCGTCAAATTGATGTCAGGAGTATGGGCTGGAGATGTAAAGTTGACCTTGGAGCTTTCGTGCTAAGCGTTATTATTAGAAGATGACTCTAGCTTCCTTAGCATATCAAACCTTGAACCTGAGCTAACATTTTTTGGGATAGGATGCTCTGACACTTTTCTTGGTTCCTGATGAAGCTTCTGCTTGATGAAGGCGCTTGTATCCACACACCATAGGGATTTTGGTCTCCAACTTCATCAGTGGTGGGGAGGCGGTTCTCCGGCGTTATGTTCTTGCTGACTAGCTGGTTTCTATGTGCTCATTTTTCTGCTCTGTTGTCTTCCCAGGGCATATTTCAGCAAGGTGCTCGTATCTTCCACAATGGAAGCAAATTGTAGGTAGCCCCTCATATTTGATAAACAGAGCTTTGCCATCTACATTGATTTTCGATGTGAGAGGAGTAGTGAGGTTGAGTATTACAGCCATTCTCGCAAATTTC
Source organism: Inga oerstediana (assembly GCA_963210345.1). Lineage (NCBI taxonomy): Eukaryota > Viridiplantae > Streptophyta > Magnoliopsida > Fabales > Fabaceae > Inga > Inga oerstediana. The sequence goes on along the minus strand of OY723407.1, from coordinate 55,482,822 downwards.
CCTCACTCTCCCGATACAGTGTCATAATCAATGTGAGGACTTGGCTAAGAACTTTCCCAATAGTTCTTATGATATTCTTCTTGTAATACTTTATTGGGAAACTTGGTATTCTGATCCAAGCCACTACGTGGGAAATGGTATGTTGCAACAGTGAGAACTCCGGTGTCCATGGGTGCACCGTTAAGTAGTGGCCAGTGATTACCCAAGGGCCTTCAGTGAGTACTTTCTAATAGTCTTGTTCAGAAAAGAATGTTGCTATGAAACATCCACCTTCAAGGTCAGAGAGCTTGAAGCCACTGGTAAAGTGCTAGAGTCTAAGAAGATGTTCTCATAACCCTCTGAGGGCAACAGTGTATCTCATGCTTTCATTTAGTAATTTGTGAACCCGTGGCGAGAAGGCAATAGAGGGAAAAAGATTGCCTTTTTTAACAATCACGTCATCCTCCTCCAGTTTGAAATGTTCCTCCTCACTAGCTCCTTGATCCTTACTAATCAGCATATCTCGGAATGAGATTTTTGGTGGTGTTGTTCTTTCCGATGGGTTAGAACCATTGGTGGGTGAGTCGGCACCTTGAGTAACAGTTAGGTCAGAACTCTCTGTTTAGTTGGGAAGGGTTTCCACCATTGTCATTTCAGTGTCATGCTTGTCCAGTTGGTCTTCACGGATTTTGACTTTCTTGATTGAATGATCATCATCTAGATGTGCCGGAGAAAGCCCCTTTTCTGTCAAGGTTAAAGTAAGGTTGCGCTCTATCATTTGGGCGTCATCCAACTGGATCTGTGGAATGGTCTACGGTGTCAACTCATATTCTCTGTTAGCCTCTCGAGCTCGGGGAGATTCTAAACCTTTAAGAGTAACATTCTCGGAGCCAGATTCTATTAAACCTTTGTCTCTTTCACGGCTGTGATCTTTCTCTCTAATGATCATCCTTTCTCACTTGCTTTTCGGGAATACTGTTGCTTTTTTGCTCCATTGTAGTGGGCAACGAAGTGCACTCACTCACGACAAAGCCGCGACAATGGGCCAGGCCTGGGTAGAAAGCACTCGCGCACTCGCTCTCTCTCGGTACATACAAAACTAACACAAGTTAAACTAATGATGTAAGGTTCAATTAGATTCTTTTGGGTATCAAGTTTGAGTCTCAAATAAGACACCTATGCTGGAAAGGACAGTCACAAACCTGAAAATGCAATAGTCAGTTGCTCAAATACATAATAATATACCAAGGGGGTTGAGTTGAGTCTAGCGAAATGGGCTAGTCTTTTACAACATGACGAACTAGGGGTCAAATCTCTATTGGGAGAGGGGGCACATATTTAGTACTCAGCAATACCTCAAAAAGAATTGTCTCTAATAGGAAGATACCCGTGCTTAAAAAAATCATGATAATATAATCTAGAAAAGGCGCTAGATATCGGTTAGTGTATCAAAAAATATATGGAATGTTCAAATAATCCAGAAAAGACACCAAATACTGATTGATGTTGTTAAAAAAATATCGGGTGTTCAGAAAAAAAAAACCTTTTCCATGACCTTTCTCTTCTCTGCAGTGAATTTTCCTTCAATTCCAAAGAATGAAGCATTAAATTAACATAATCGAATTAAAATCAAATATTTGAAGTTACGAACTTGTGATAGTATAGTTAAACTACACGAGATCTATGTTTCTCTAACGCAGCCATGAAATAATTGAATTCTCTCTTACCTTGGTGTAAGTTTTTCTCTCTCCCTCTCTAGAATTTCTTGAGTGGTGAGAATCCTTCCATCGCCTTTGAGCGAGCTTGAGGTACAACGTCTCCCTCCCCGATGGTTTCAGTCGGTGGAGGGGACGAGCATCGTTTGTTTTCCTTTCTTTGTTCTTCAGTTTTTGGTGGTAGTGGGTTATGGTTTTCCGGCAATAAGCAGATCTGTGGAGATCGTTTGTGGCACTTTTTGCTTTGACGGTAGGTTGAAGATAGGAAGATCAGATCCCGATTTAGTGACTTAGATTTGTGTTTTTGGGGGAAGAGTATTGTTGACGGGCCTCTCAATGACCATATGTTTTATTTCTCAAAGGACTCTTTTTGGATCTATTCAATGGTGGCGAATCGAAGACGTTGATGAGAGGTATGTGTACCATCAGGTGGTCATGCTTAGTGGATGGCGGTCGCTGCAGGTGTTAAACAACCTTCTTGCATCTCACATTGGGTTTTCTTTAAGTTTCTCTTCGTGGAGTGGAAATGCCACAAATCATCTTACAATAGTTGCTTTTAAAGGAGTGGACCCGGTTGGGCGGGTGTTGCAACCACCACTCTTTTTGCTTGCTATTCTGACATATAATGCACAGGAAGTTCTTGAGACATCTTTGGATGTTTCTCCACTCAACCACAATTCGGGTGTGGGTTAATTTTCATCATTGTCAACTTTAATTATCTTTTGACTCATTATGTATTTCCTTTTCTTTCTTTTGATGTGTTTGGTAGTTACTTTATATGATGTCATGTCATGTCATGTCTTTGGCTAATAATTAAAAGTATATCTTTGATTAAAAAAAACTACACAATATTTTTAGTAGGTAAGAAAATCACAATTCTGTTTTTTAATGAACAAGCAAGTGGCCAATGGCTGCTAGGCAAACACATATATAGACCACAGCTGCTGGAAATGTTCTTGAGGTTGGCAGGAAAAAAACTAATTAAAATATTGGGTTAAGGGTGAATTTTGCCTCTAGAAATTTTTACACAAAGGCAATTTTGTCCCGAAAGTTTTTCTGTGAGCAATTTTGCCCTAGAAGTTTCAAAACAAGAACAATTTTGTCCTGACTATTATCTTAGTTAACTTTGACTATTAGTTGACCAAATATGCTAAATCGATAGTCTACATGTCATCCACATCATTTTTGTTAAGATGCAAATTTGCCATAGAAGTCTATATATTATCTACTTCATTTTTTTTAAAGTTACATTTAAAACTTCCGGGGTAAATTTGTACCTTAACAAAAATAATGTGAATGACATAAGGATTGTCAGCTCAGCATATTTGGTCAGCTAACAATAAAAATTAAGTGAGCCAATGGCAGAGGTGGTAATATGGTCCGGCTCGTTGGGTTTGGACTAACCCGTCACGAGTTGGGACTATATGGGTTCAGGCCCAAAAGGACTGCATCAATATGGGTTGACATTTAGGCAACCCAACCCATAATAGCTGGGTTGGTGGGTTGGCTCGCCCAACCCATATTTTTTTTTCAATTTTTTTAAACAATATACTAAGATTTTTTTTTCTACAAACCTAAACCATAAAAAAATTAAGAATACATTACAAATCAAACATTCATTACAAGTTCATACATGACAAAATAAACATAAATCTAAAGCCATCAATAGAACTTAAAAATAATTAATAATTAGTTAATATTTTTGAATTTGAAGCATGAAGTGAAGCCTGAGCCTGAGCCACTAAGACAGTGAGAGCCTGAGCCACTTAAAAATCCAAACCCTCTGTTTAGTCCAGGAATCATTAAATAGGGTCTTTATACCTCTAATAATTAGGGATATGAATTTTGAGAGCGTGAGAGACTGAGACAGTGAGTGTGAGATTGAGTCACTAGGGTAGTGAGGTAAGGAGTGGACGGTGGACTGTGGTGTACTGGAGTGATTTGGGTCTTGGACTCTTGGGCCTTGGCTTTTGCCTCTTGATTTACATTTTAAAAAAATATGGGCTAACCCGCCAACCCGATGGTCCAACCCGTCACGAGTTGGGACTATATGAGTCCGAGCCTAAAAGAACCACTTCCAAATTGTCCCAGTTTTGTAGAATACAAACCGCCCATTTTGTCAGGTCCACGATCTCAACCCATATTACCAGCTCTAGCTAACGACAAGGGCAAAATTGCCACTTACCCCTAAATTATTTTATGCAGGCGTTTATAGCAAAATACATATTTCACATGCACACTTTCATGAAGCCAGCCCTTTCCATTAATTATTATTTAAAGCAAATTAATATACAATGTTTCATCAACTTCTTAGAAATTGTAGAACACAATTATTACAATTATTAAGACTTCTTTTTTCCAGGACACAATTATTAAGACCTATTAATTTAATATTATCCATAGATTAATATGACAGACTAAATTGATGGTCAGCATAATATATGTCTAGCATAGTATAATTAAGTTAAGTAGCCATTTGCCTTGTTAAATATTCCCTTCACTCGTTTTGTTAAGCTCCAATTAGTTATTATGTATAGATATAAAAAGTTGGTCAGAATTAACTATTTTTTCTCAAATCTCAAAATTATTCTCAATAAAAACTGTTGGTTGGAGTAGCGTGATCAATTAGTTAAGAAGTTCTATAGTTCATTAAGGATATTAGGTGAAAAGAGTTAATACTGTAAAAAAGATAAAATATATAGTATTGCAAAAAGAAAAAAGAAACATGATATATTAAATTTAATTAAATATAAACAAACCAATTAATGCCACCAATTTGCATGTTTCAATTTCTTTTATTTGAAGGACCCAATATCTTGTTAGTGTATATGTGATGGAATTGACTCATTTTAAGTAATTTCAATTATATGAGAAATTTTGTTTCATATATAAAGCATAAAAGCATTTTTTTCAGTTGGTCTAAATAGCTTCTTACTCAATATTGAATTATTAATTTTTTTTTTCAATAGTCATGGTTTTACATAATTGTCCCTTCAATTGCAACTTGCAGGCCACAATTTATTCATAACAAATTTTTTTTCTAGTGAATTCATTGTGATAATAGAAAATTAGCGAACACGGTGGGCGCATTTTTTTCGTTTTTATGTAGCCATACGAAAGTAATAGGACAGTTCAGGTGCAAATCCTATAATCACAGGGAAGTGGGATTGGTCTAGGTTACAGAAGTACAAATTATGTATTTTATTAAATTAAATGTATTAATTATTTATTTTTCCTGACATACAGGATTCTTGCACCCTCTTTAATTTATTTATACTCGATTCGTTTTATTGTCGGATTTGCAGAAGTAATCATAATAGACACAATGGGCGCTGCGCTGTCTTGCTTTTTAGAGAAAAGACTTTTGAGGAATTGTTTTAATTTTCTTTCATAGACAAAAAATTCAGGCGAATTAAGTTTGAACTCAAAAAAGTATTCAGGGTAAAAAAAACTCAAAAAAGGTATTTATAGGAGTATTTTCATAAAATTGTAACTCTTACTTCTTAAAATGAAATATTAACTCATCTCAAGTGACGCCAAACACGTAGAATCCAAACCTACTTTTTAATAAAATTTTCTTGTATAACTAAGAAGTTAGATAAATTAAGTTTAAACTCAAAAAAAGTATTCATAGAAGTATCTTAATAAAATTGTAATTACCATTCTTTAAAATGAAGTAGTAATTGAGGGGTATTATTGAGACGTGACAGGGTAAAAAAATCTCATTTTCAAACCCAAAAAGGGTTTCGAAAAACTTTTTATTCCCAATTTCAATCCTGAAAATTTTTCGTCCTAACAGGAAAGGAAATTCTTAGAATCAGATCAGAAATTTCCCAAAATAGTTCAAAAATATTAGTTTAATGATTTGATACTAACTCATAAAACCATGTTTCTTGTACCATGAATCAAAATCACTGGCCCAGTTACATAGCCAAGGCAACCTCGGAGAAAGGAAATTTCTCAAAGTTCAAGATTAAGGGCATTAGAAAATTAACCAACAGATCCTCAACACAAAATCAGGCAAAAGCGTAATACCCACCCTTGAATCAACCAGCACGGAAAAGCAATGGACGATAAACAGACTTTTAGAGTACTACCATAAGCATGCAACAAAGATTATATGCTTTTCAAGGGTCACCCATGGCGATTTAATCAAATCTTAAAACAGATTAGGGTTTAATTAACACTTACTCTTTTACTTTGGAACCGTCGGACTGACTACAAGGGAAGCCAGTGGAGATCGACAAGGACGGAGACGCTGAGGCGGGGGGACCAATGATGGATAGAGGTGCCAAGGTGGAGAATGAGGCAAAGAGAATAGAAGGCCAAAGCCACGGTCTTGAACACCAATGGAAATGTCACATGATTTAGGCCTTATGGTGTTAGGGATTTTCTTTTGCACTTGGTCTTAGATATTTAAAAAAAATGACAAAAAGTATGTATATATATCAAGGTAATTAAACCCGGATCGGTCAGTGAACCGGTCGGGGTACTAGGTTAAGGGTCAGTGGGTCAGACCGGAGTCAAACCGGAGCTAAATCGGGACCAAACTGGTGAGAAATAGAATATTTTAGGCTTATAGTATGAAATTCTAAAGGAAAATTTTTTTTAAAAAAATAAATTTTTTTTTAAAAAATAAAAAAGTTGACCCGGACCGGGTCACCGAACCAGACCGGTTTAGTGCCCGGGTTGCCGGTTTCCGGTCCGGTCCGGTCCGGGTCAGAGAACTATAATATATATATATATATATATATTCGGGATTGGAAAGTCTCATTTCCAATCCCATCCTGAAACTTATTTTTCCTGACCCAGAATTTTCTCATCTAAAAAATTATTGGGATAAGAATTTTGCCTAGGATTGTGATGAGATGATCAGGACAGAAAAATTTTGAACCTTCCTAATAGTAACTCATCTCTAGTTAGTACTTACAGTAACCACTATCACTTAAAGTCCAAACTTAAAAAATGCTAACAGTCACTTCTTAAGGTGAAATAGTAATTGATCTTCATATTATAATTAATACTGAAAAGTTAAAGCCCAAACTTAATGCCGGTTTATTTTAGATTTTTAGAATTGTATTTACGCATAGTTGTTAAAATCACGAGTCATATTGGTTGACTCGGCGAGTTCGAAATCCTACCTGGGCATCACGTGTCAACTCGGGATAAAACTCGTCTCCCTCTAGACACGGCTAAAATCGCCATTCTCTCGCTCATACTCGGGGCTCGGGGTAGTGGTCTAGTGGATGACCTCGATTGAGAGCGGGTGAGTTTGTTGAAATTGATCCCAGATCTGACAAAAAGCTACCCCCGTGGGTCTTTCAACCCATGGCCCACCATGTGGTGGGGACCACATGAGCCAATTCCCAAGACATATTGCTCACACACACATATATAAAATACTGCCACTTATCTCAACTAAATTATCGTAACATAGAAACGGTTGTTACTTATATTCTGCTATCGCCTATCCTTAAAATCATTATTTTAGAAATATTTTTTTATAAATCGAGATAAAATATTTTTTACATACTTATCTCATAAATTATAAAATTTATTTTTTAAAAACTAATCCAAACACATACTTAGCCTATATTTAAGATACTTTATTTTTTATTTATAACTATTTTTTTTTACATAATTTAACATAAAATTTTTCTCACATACATACTTCGTATACTGTAAATCATGATTTAAAGGTATTTACAAGCTAAAATTAAGCTATCCCAAATAAAAACTAAGATATGATGTTTAACTCATTAAATTTGTCCTTAATTGAAAACAATTTCAAATTTCACTCATATTGAATGAGATTTTGGATGAGAGATAGAAATATAATAAGTCATATTTAAACATTAATTATAGGGGTAAAATTCACAAAAAAACATTAGTTGCTCACCAAATAACTTATATTGTTTGGGATAACTTATTTTTAACTTATAAATGCTTTTAAATCGTAATTTACGGTATACGAGATAAGTATGTGAGAGGAGTTTTGTCTCGACTTATGTGAAAAACACTTAGGGTCTATTTGGCAAAGCGGTGGGCAGCCCCCACCGCACGTTTCGAAGAAAAAAAGCACAGTGGCGGCAAATGCACCGTTTGGCAAGGCGTTGATCATTCCTTCGCTTTTGGAATCATCGTGGTGTTTTTTTGAAGCTGAACTTCGTAGCTTTTCCATTGCACTTTCAGTCTCTCTCTTCCATTAATGCTCAGCTGCAGACCATTGGAAGCATTATATGTTCATTATTTTGTCTCGTCGGCGTCTCGCATCATCACTCATCTCATGGCTTGCCTTCCGTGGTTCGGTGTACCGCCCTTATTATTTTGTCTGACCAAGCTTCTTCGTTCGCTCTGTTTCGATGGTTCGCCTGTTCGAAGGAAGAAGAAGATGCTTGGTCAAATTAGATTTGACCAAGGATTTCTTTGCAAATTTCAAAAGTTTTTAAGGAGGGATTAAATTAAAAATGGTTGAAATATTTTTAGGGTCAAACTATAATTTATGAAAAATTTGCATAAATTTGGGTCATTTTCTGTGATTTCCCCTATCCCTTTTCTTCATTCACTTATAATTTTCATAAATTCTGGGGTACTTTTTTGTAATTTTATTTAGTCCTCAAATTAATACTTAATCATGTAATAATGTCCCAAAAAATACATTAATCTGACTTATTGTATTTTATCAAATTTTAATTTTTACTTCAGTTATCACAATATATACAAATAATATATATATATATATATATATAAAATTCATGTTCTTTTCAGTCATTTTGCATCTAAACGGGCTTTTCAAACTCTAATCCAAACAGGTTCAAGGTTAGAAAAAAAAGTCACTTCTGCCACCGCTAATCCAAACACAAATCACATTTACATTTTCACTTTTTTTCCTACCTTACTTTTCCAAAAGTCAGATGGTAAAAAAAGCCACTTCTTCACCGTTAATCCAAACGGGCACTTATATTCCAAAAATAAGTTATTCCAAACATAGAAAGTTTTTGTTTGGGATCACTTTTGGACACCTAAAAAGTGATTATTTACGTAAATCAAGATAAATCTCCACTCATATACTTACTCGTATACTGTAAATCATAATTAAAAAGTTGTTTTTAAAAGTTTCAATCGATATTCCAAATAAACACTAAACCATTCTTCTAGAAGTAATTTATAAGGTCGACTAGAGGGAGTAGCATATTTATATAGCATGCATCAGATTTTAGATGCCAAAATACAACTGTTTTAGCTTGTGCCTGTTTGGGAAGTATTGAAAAGTGCTTTTAAAATAATTTTTTATAAAGCGAAATAAAACTTTTCTTACATATTTATTTCAAACACGGTAAAAGAACTACTAAAAAATTAAAACAAAATGGAAAAATCAATTTGTAGCTAATTTATGTGTTAAGAAATTTTAACAAATATATTGTCTAAAAAGATAAAATTACCTTTTATCAAAATCTTACTACTATTAAATATATTTATGAAGCATATTAAATTTTCATGGGGCATGGAGATTATAATGGTAAAGGTTAAGAATATGAAGATTATAGATATGATGATACTCTAACATTTCATGATTTTTATTAAGTTTAGAATTATTTTTTTGGACTTGATTATTTTCAATAACTTCATATTTGAATTTATTGAAATTTTTTATAATAAGTATGATAAATTATGAATATTGATGAATTTAATTTCAATGGTTTAGATTTGAATTATGTTTAAACTAAATTTTTGTCATTTTTTATATTTTAATTATATGTTTTAAGACATATTTATTAATATAGGAAAACTCTTATGAGTTTATGATCCGAGTTTACATCGCTGTCATGAGTTTGTTTAAACTTGTCAGTTTAACAACATTGCTATTCTAGCATTTATGGTGAGTTTATAAGAGGAGTTTTATCTTAATTTATTATGAACGGGTTCTAAAGTCATGATTTAACGGTTTCCATAAAATCTTAACTCTTGCGTATTAAGAGGGGCACTCTAGTCACCGAATGAGAGAATTATTGGGAGTGGTACTTCACATTAAGAAATACTAATACCAAGTTTGAGGGCCAATATAATATTTGGTCATTTAAATTTATTCTTATTTTTATTTTTGTCTCTTAAGTTTTAAACCATAGGTTTTGATTCCTCAAGTTTTATTTTATTTAAAATATTGGTCCCCATAACTTAATAAAAACTTAAACTATTTTGCTCCAACAGGGATCAAAAATAAAATAAGGATAAATTTAAAAGACAAAAAATTATATAACCTTTAAGTTTAATTCTATGAAGTGATGACAATAAAATCTTAACTCCTAAGTAATCTTCCGGTGACCGGTAATGGAGCGACATTTTTTCCCAATTTTATTGTTTGAGAACAAATTTAATTTCAAATAAATGCCTAAAAGACTAAAAATTGTAGTGAAAATAAATGAGGTATTTGGCGAGATCTTGATTTTGTGGGCCGTTAGATGTCTTTCTACCCCCTTTCTTCCTTTCTTCCTTTTTTTTTTTTTAATTCTGTATGTGATTTGGATGAGAGAATATTCCAAGAACGGAGTGACGCAACAACCAAACCGGCCTCTCTATAAAAGTATAAATAAATAAGCTTGTCATTCGATTCTCCCCTCCTCCAAGCCTACCTACACCCACCTCCACCGGCGCCCCATTTCACAGCTCCGCCACGGACGGCACAAACAGAGCAACTCGCCGGCGAAAAATGTGGTTCCTCTACATCTACGACGAAGAAAAGAAAGAGCTCGGACGGCAAAAGGCCCCTGGCTCTTGCCCTTACTGCTCCGGCGAGGTCCAAGCCGTCGACGTCGAGATTCAGTGGCGGCTCTGTTTCCTGCCCATGTGCTTCAAGATCAAACGCAAGTATTTCTGCACTCTCTGTTCCAAACGCTTAGAACTCTTTTTCTAGCCGCCTTGGAATCTGAACTGCAGTGGTATTTTCTGAAAGCTTCCAGACCATCAACTGCAACGAGATCGACTTCTTAAAGTGTATATGAGTAGGGATTCCCAAGTTATACATGAATCTGCCTCTCTCTCTCTTTTTCTTTTCTGCTAATTTTGAGGACGAATTTTGATTGCTATTGAGATTGTTTGCTTTGATTGAAGATCCGGTAGCTTTCAATTTTCCGCTTTCTGTTTTCTTCCCCCTCTTAAATCCTTTTGTCTCATTGTAATTAGACTCAAGTTTTGCTTGCTGATAGGCACCAGCAGAGGTGTATGACAGAAGGAAAAAACCTGTTCGTCTCCATCCTCTGTTTCTCTACTCTTCTGTGCAAACGCCTTCGAATCGAAGTGGAGCTTTGTCTCTGAAATATGATTCCGGCCTCATTCAGAAACGGAACAGTATTGAAGAATCCGATTATTATTTATTTTTTTGATTCACGGTTCTGAACCTCCGACGGTCAGACCGGTATTAATTACTCTATTTTTTAATTTTTAGATATACCCGCTCTTGTCTATATTACTCTAAACCACCAATTAACCATTTTCACACAACAATAAAAATGATTAAAAACATTAAATCTGTGCTAAAATTTAAATAATTTTTAATATTAACTTTATTAATTACACTAAACTCTAATATCATACTCATTGTAGACCATTTTATAAGTAACATTCTTTCTATGGTCCTTTTTATAAGTAACAAATCATCTTTATCTAAAAATAATTTATCTTTTCACTCTTAGAATGTGTTTAAATTAGTTTTTGGAGAATAACTTTTATAATTTACGAAGTAAACATATGAGAAGAATTTTATCTCGACTTACGAAAAAGAATCTTTAAAATCATGATTTTTGTGTTATTCAAACACTCACTTATCCTCGTTGAATACAAGCCTTTATAATACTCACTCTTGTCTTTTTTATAAGTGTCTAAATTTTGAATTGGTTTGATCCTTTTTATAAGAGCCTGACAAAAATTATCTCAACATTTAATGAGCTTTTTTTATTTGTACCCCTTATTAATTGTATATATTGCATTAATTAAAAGATTGGTGATATTTATATTGACTCTATTTCTCTATCTTATTTACCCTTTATAAATAATAGCATATTTGAAAAAAAAATTTATTTCAATATATACTTATTATTTTTAACTAATTTTAATCACTTTCTTAAACTACGTATTTCAATGTTCGGGCTTTAATTTACATATATTACACACTTATTACTTTTAAATGAATTTAACTATAATTTTGATCTGTATGAAAATGAAAGCTGTTATTTATAAAAAAGATTCAAGGGAGTAGTATTATTTTCTCCTACTATTCTTATTAAATTTGAGCATAAATAAAAAAATATTTAATAATGACATTTTTTTTTTTTTGCCAAAAAGGACTATGACCACATATTAACTGGTGCTTTATGATAATGACAAATGGTGTATATGATGCTCCCGTGTCATATTAATATAAAATTCATTAAAACGTTATTAAAAAAATAGCAGCAGATACAAAATTCAAATTTTCCACATCACACGCGGTATCTCGCCTCAATCATTCACTGACTCGGGTCAGATTTGGTTAAACCTGTTCGACGGTTTCTTTCTATTTCTTCTCTTCCTCTCCGTTCTTTTCTTTTTCAGACTCGGAATTGAATCTCTTGGCGGCGGATTTGGTTTATCTGCATTTCTTTTTTTCCTTCACTTCCCACAACAGCCCTTAGATTAAATTTTGAACGACTACGATTTAATGAATAAGTTTAAGCTGTGAAAAATTAATAAAAATAATCCAGACCTATAATTAAGAAAAGAATATTTTATAGAATGTTAAATTCTAATCATTCATAGTATAATTCAATGGTTGAGAACTTAAAATGGGAAGTGGATAGAAAGTGGAGTGAAGAAAAAATGGAGAGAAGCCAAATCTTCTACACGGCGCTAATTCATGATAAAAATCATCATACTGTAATCTACCGGCCCAAATTTCATGAAACATGCAGAATTAATATTTCAAGTGCGGTGCTGTTTTTTTCTTTTTTAAGAAAAAGGAAAAATCTCAAAAAATTTGGAATATGGGATTATGAAATCTTGCCAGAAGGCCCTTACCCTTAAGTTTTCACCAGTCACCTACACACAATCGAGAACTTATATATAGGGTGTGTTTGGAACAGCGATTGTCAATTGGGCTTGTTTCAATTGGGCTTGTTGTGATGTTACTTTTGATAAAAGCTAAATTATGTAATGTGATTTGTGTTTGGATTGGTGATTGTCAATTGGGCTTATGGAAAAATGAAAACAAAGGTGTGTTTGGAACAGCGATTGTCAATTGGGCTTTTGTGATAATGATAAGAGAAATGTAATTAAAAATTATTAAAAATTTATAATAGTTTAAGTTGGGAAATTAGACAATTAAAAAATGCACAATCTAATTAGAAAAATATTACATAACCAATTGTATCATATGTTCCGTACAATTTGATTTCTAATTGAGTCACGAATTTGAATCATTTCAGAGGAAGATCGCCTGCCATAATTTGTCGTGGAAGATTGTTCAGCTACACTATTATTTTCTACATCAACAAAATTCCCAGCTTCACCTTGGCGAAACACTACGTCTGCAATATCATTTCGCCTAATGAAATTATGAAGGGCCATTGTTGCACAAACAATGCGGACTTGTGTCTGATAGCTATACTTGCGCATGTTTTGCAACAATTGAAATCGATTCTTCCACACTCCAAAAGTCCTTTCAATTGTAGACCTTAAACTAGAATGATAATAATTAAAGGTCTCATTAGCGTTTCTAAATCCGGGTTTAATAAGTATTTGACAGTGGGCATTACAAACAGACAAGAATAAATGCTAAAACTCAACGTGTTTAATAAGTATGTGAGAGGAAGGCCAAAACACAACGTCTTTAAGAAGAATTAACTAAAGCTTAAAGGAATAAGGTACAAGCTCAGAAGATACATCACTATTTTAATCACTAGAAAATGAATTTGGCTACAACATTTAATTGGACGGCACCTATTTTAGATATCCTATGCTGGATTTACCTATTCATTTCAATAGGAGAAGATGTTAACAATAAAAGAGAAGACATGCAAATTATTGAACTGGGAAAAACTGTTGGAAAGTTGTCGAAGTGATGCAGCTCTACTTACATTCGTGAATTACATTAAAGTTTTGGGGGGGGGGGGGGGGACCAATGTCCTCTGATCTTCTTAAAGTTTTGATAAATATGAGATTATGCTGATACAAAGATTGGGATGGTTCTGAGGATGGCTGATCCAGGGGAGCAGCAGCAGAAGAATATTGACAAGGCAGATCGGGTTATCTGCATATATTCGGGTGCTATACTAATACAACCTTGCAAATTTAACAAGAATATTCTAATCTCCATAATTCTAGATACTAGATGTCAAATATGAAGTAACTCATTTTATAACTATAATTGGGCGGGGCTGTTTTGTAAATGAGATGCGCGTGAAACACTATCAGTTATAATGGGTAATAGCAGAGACCCAAGGGCTTCATCAAAAGCAGGCAATTCTTAGCATCTTGATAATAAAATCTATATTATTCCAATCTAACTAATAAACCAAATAAATATTACATATAACCTATTCAGATATAATTTTAACACTGATGTGAAACCTCAGGATGAATCGAAATCAGGTTCATAAATAAGAGATAAACTTTTGACAAGCATGGCATTAGAAAATTCAAGCATGGCTGAAAGATAAGATAGCCAATTGAGGGATTCACACTTATTTTTAAAGATCAAAACACCACCAGAGATGAAACAATTCCACACATTCAACGCATTCAGAATTTCACACAATTCCAGCGAATCATGCATATAACCACCGAGAATGAAACAATTCCACACATTCAACGAGAATGAAAGAATTCCACACATTCAGAATTTCGCAATGATACCCAGAAATCATCAGTCAAATAAATCGGCACGCTCATTCTCTCATTCCCTCTGTTCGCATCTCTTCTCTCATTATCTCCTCTGACAACATTTTGTTCTAATTAACAGAAGAAGCTAAACAAGGCAGTCAAGCAGCAGATCACGTCGACAAACCAGATCGACGAGAGGGACAGATCAAGGGAAATGAAACAAGATGAAGGTTTAAATCAAGTTTCAAACCTCAACGGCCAAACAGATCGACACCGATGGACAAGATCCACAGCCGCAGCACCTTGATCAGCCACCACCAGAGCCAAGCCCGACGACAACCACCGAGAAACTCACTGGCCGAGAGAAATGGAAGCTATTCGGACCTTCTCGACCTTCTGACCTTCTCGAAATGAAAACCTCCGAGAGGAAGACCCACACCCGAGACACGGCAGAAGACCGACACCACGCCGGAAAATGGGACACCGCAATTCTGACCTTCTCGAGCTGCAGCCGCCGCCGCGAGTGGAGTGCTTCGTCGTCGTCCAAATGCAGAACCAGAGTCTCGAATGGTATCACGAGGAGACAGAGAAGGAGAGGTTAGGTAAGGAATTTAAAATGTATTAAATGTTTTTAACGGATATATGATCGAGCTTTTTGATTAAAGCTGCATTTATGAGCTTGTTCCAAACGTCCTTCTACAGTGGCTATTTTATCTAAAGCCCAACATTACATCTGATGAACCAAACATGGAAAAAAAATTCCCAACTAACAATTGGGCTTTTGCATGTTTAATTGGGCTTAAGGCTGTTCAATCGAGCTCACCAAACACAGCCATAGGAAATGACTACTTAAGAATCGAATTGACAATTTAAGTAACCATATTGACTATTTGGGTGCCATGAATATCAATAACCTTGTAGAAATTTTTTATACCACCCCTATAACGCATCATTAACTATCTACGTATAGGGAATGACTATTTAAGAATCGTAATTGACAAATTGAGTGTTCATATTGATTACTTGACTGCCCAAAATGTCAACAACCCTACAGAAATTTTTGAAGCCACCTTTGTAATACATCATTGACGACTTATGTATAGATAATAACTACTTAAAAATCATAATTAACAAATTTAGAATCATATTGACTACTTACACTGTCTCTTTTGTTTTTATTTGTCACATAACACAATAACACAGTGGTACAACAGTTCTTTGGAACGATTTGCTAATCTCGGACTCCTCTTGTAATACTCCGAATTTTGAGATTAGATGCTTGAGAATAAGCCTAAATTAAGTGGACTACTAAGCCCCGGTTTAGCAAGTATCCCAAATATATTCTCTAATGTTTCTTATATCTTTGGGGCATTAAAGAAAATAAAATGGTTAATTTTGAAGAAAGTGATTCTGCTTACGGTGAAATCGCCTATGAGGTAGTGATCTTATCATGTAATTTTTTAGTGAACAAATGATGAGTAAAAATTATGAAATTTTACAGGATAAAAGTAGACATCCTAAGATTTAATTTGATAAGTCATATGACTCAATTAGAGCTATATACAAAAAGATATGAATTTTTAAAGTTAACCCAGAAAAACTGGGAATTTTTTGGAACAACATCCAAAGATTGAAATTCTGGGAATTTTGTGATTCTATCTAGCAAAATTCTATATTTTTCCTTGAAACTACACTCAATAAGGGTTCTACAGGCTTTAAAATCACTTCGATTCAATTTTTCTAGAATTAGTTATGATTTTTTAAAGTTTAGGCAGAAATCTGCCAAAACTTTGTAAAAGTCCGAATTTTGGAAAATTGACAAATGAATAAAGTAATATTAGATAATATAAGATATAACATCATCATCTTCCTCCCAAATTCATTTATGGCGTGAAACAGCAACTGAAAGAGTGAGAGAACGTTCATATTTTTAGAGAGAAAGAAGAGTTGAGATTTTTAGAGAGAGAAGGAGAGGAAAAAGCTTGTAAAGGTAAGTGATTTCTTCGGTAAATCGGTTCTTAATGCGTATAACTTCGTTCCTAAGCTTCCTTTTTATATGATTTAAGGTATGGAAGCTCAAATTTGAATGTTGAGCTCCTAGGGTTCAGCCATATCAAGGGAGAGCCAGTGGAAGCTTGAGGTAACTTACAAACCTTTGTATATTGACTATTCCAACTATTGTGGACAATTTAATCGGTGAAATTTCGCCAGATTGTCCTTGGTTGTAAAAATGGAAAATGGGTTTTCCTAGGGGTTATGCTGCCCAAATTGGTACTAAATGGTAGTTGTAACCTAATGGAATAGTCAATAAAGTGGTTAGGAGTAGAAAGAAACGTGTTTACGGAGCCGAAACGGAAAAACCCCGATTTTCCCTGGAGTTCTTATAAATTTTAGCCAGCTCTATAAATGGGCCTTAGAGTTGGATTTTCAATGATTTGATGGTTTCATGGAGTTCAGGAGCGAAAATTAGGTGGGGTTACAGTTGATCACTTTTTTGAAAAAGGCCGAAAAAACATAATCACGAAAACGCCCTTGAAACCCTTAAAGTGGGGTTGTCAAGGTATTTTTGTAATTTGACATTGAATTTGGTAATTTTGAGTCCTGAAATGGATTCTTTGGGCGAAAATATGTCAGGATAGCCCAGGTTAGAATTTCGAGAAAAGTACAGCGGACCGGGTACGATGAGGCCGGATCCCCGAGGGTATTTTAGTAATTTTTTAAGATAGACTCATATAACCCCCAGAAACACTATGGGACTGTCTAAATAGTGTATTTGACATTGTAGGATCGAATATGGAGCTCCGACTATTTGCACGTAGATCGAGGCACGCGTTTTGAGGCGGAAAAAGGTTAAGGTATGGGACTTACCTTATCTGCATGTATTTGATATCTCTACTTGTGTAGTGATGTATGTGATTGTTTTACTTGATTGTGTAGAACATATTTGAATAAATGAAGCTATGTTTCTTTTTTCGCTGTGGCCATAGTTTTGTTACATGGAACATTAAGCATGCAGAAATGTCATTATAGTGCATACACCTAGTTAAAGCTAACATGTCATACACATAGCAGCTATCATGCATGCATTATGGTATCTGTTTCCTACTGAGATTCTCTCGAATCTCACCATCCCCTACCAATAATTTAGACAGGAGAAGACAGAAGATATGCTGAGAATAAAGAAGAGAATCGTACGAGGGATTGCAGTGGTGGAACGAAGACGAAAAAATGTTTTCGTTTCACTGGGATGAGTTTAGACACCCTAGTAGCCTTGTGTGGCTACTTTAATCGTAAGTATCATGTACAAACCCCTACGGGGAATTTATGTAATCATGCACATATTATCAGTATAGTTATGCTATTCCTGTATTGCCTACTGAACCGCATATCGTTTTCCGCAAATACTCTGAAAAAGGTTGAAATTGAAATAAGGGCGTGACACCTCTCATTGGTCTAATTTGGAATTTCTGATTTTACAATTCGTGATTTGTCATTTCTAAATTTTAAAAATAATTCTGGAATTTTCCCAAAAAATAGTACAATATCCTTTATTTTATCTACAAGGTAATTATTGTTAGAACAAATATTTGTAGAAAAACACTCACCAAGCAAATTAGAGATGAACATGGAATTCGGATTTGAAGGGACTCCCGAATCATAGTTAACCTCCCCCCCCCCCCCCCCCTCTTTTTCCAGCCTCTTTTTTCCCCCTTTTTGGCGTACTTCATTATTCACTTAACTTTCTTTCAACTGTTTTATTAACCATAATTCAGTCCTTGATTCGTGGTTTAGAAAAAAAAAAGCATTTATTATCACTAGATCCCATCAATCAATTTCCCAATTTCAATCGGGTCTCTTGTTACCTTGTGAGTCTTAGTCATGATTTGGTAATCACCCGTTAGTTACCAGTAGTAGTAAACTTTAAGTAAATTGGAATTTAATTCTGGTGGCGATCAGTTTTTAGATCCACAGGTTTCTGCATCACAAGCTCGAGGATTAGAAATTTGCCTCCTTTTATTATTACATACAGTGGTGAATGGTAATTGCATCAAGTAAAATAAAAAAATATTATAAAAAGATAAAAAAAATTAACATTGTTTGAATAAGATTGAGAGTTTGAATTTTGTAAATAAAAACTCATAACAACTAACTCATCATAGTTAAAAAAAGAAAAATATATATAGAGAAAATTGTTAAAAGTACCTATTTATAATTTTATTGGTTAGAGAAATGTGATGCAATTTAACTTCTACAGGTACAACATAACTTCAACCGTCTACAAAAATCTTTACAACAAAAGTCATTTGTACTCAGTTATAAACATGTTATAAACAACTAAAGAAGAATTATCCCCGTCCAAATTTAGAACCAATTCTAAACCGGGAATCCCTTGATTTCTTTTATAAGACGTCTTCTGAAATATATTTTTGGCTTTTTTATAAAACGTTGTTTTATAGTTGTTACGAGTTTAGATGATCAATTAAATAGTGCAAGTGTACACTGTCGTAATCAAGTAATATAGAAGTGAGTAGAGCATCGTTTCCACGAGGATTGATCACTAAATACCAAAATGAGTAATTTTAATTCTATTTAGTCGATCGATAAATTGGTGATTGAAAGTACAAATAAAAGAAAAATAATTAAATATGAGTGCAGATGATATGAAAACAAATATGAGAAAAAGTTCTAGGGATTAGATTTCACTTAACAAATTTCGGATTGAATCACTTATCTATTCTAGCCCAATTTATTCCACATGATTGATAGTCGAGTTTCCCTAATTTAATTACTAGCCTCTTCCAAGGTCAGACAATTCTATAATTAATTGCTAATCCAATATATTTCTATATGAATTTAAGCAATTAATTATGCATTAATATTTATGGAACTCAATAAGACTGCACAACTTATATGAATATATTCCTATTTCATATGTAAGTCATGGTTTTAATTATAGGATCTACACACATACATCTCCTTCCGGTCTCAACATGCATATTGTAATCATTCAAAAGGTGGCCAATCAAATGAAAGCATTAAGAATAATAATTAAAACTCAATCATGAAAGAGAAATTAAAACTAGATTTAATAAGTTAAGATTCAATCCGTCATTAGTAAGCTACGTCATCACCCTAGGAAAATGAAAATTTAGCTCATGATAAAATTAAAAACAAAATCAAAATAAATTGACATTATATAAAACTAGAATGAAATCTTCATAAATACTGCATAAACTTGAATATTAACTTCTCAAACATAAATATACAACCAAAAATATACATGAAAAAACTGGAGAAATTTAGCCGTCCATTTAGGAGGTAAAACCTTCCATGTAGGCAGCATGCAAAAAGTAATACAATATTAAGCCTTCCATGTAAGAGGCATACAGAAAATAATATAATACTAAGCCTTCCATGTAGGAGGCATAAAAAAAATAATACAATACATAAAATTAAAAATAAAAAATAACACAATTTATTTAGAACTGTCAGAGAAAATATCTCTCCCTGTCAGAGAAGTATCTCCTTATCAAAGAGAATATCTCCACTATATTTCTTCTCTCCTTCTCCTTCCATTTTGCAAAGAAGCACACATATATATAGGCAAGCGAAGTGCGTCAAGTGCGTATGTTGCTTCTTCTTCTTTTTTTTCCACAGGTGCTACAGTGATTTGCCTTCTTTTCACGTATTGCTACAGTAGTGAACAGTATCCTGTCGGTCGGTTTACGCGTTTTTTCCGTGTTGCTACAGTGATTCCATCCGCTACAGTCACCTCCATCCGCTACAGTACGTCCTGCTACAGTGATTCCGTCATGAAAAGTGACCGACGTTACAATACTGACCTTCTTTTATATTTTTTTATTTTTTAAATATTATTTATTTTACACCCAAATATATTATATTAAGCTCAAATATTGTCCATAAAATCATCATATAAAGGAAAATAAATATGTAAATATTTTACTTATCAAATTCCCACACTTAGCTCTTGGACGTCCTCGGAAAAGGAATGACTAATAAGTGCTTCCAACAAAATCAAAAGTGTCAAGTCATAAGTAAGAATACAATTGAAAAGTAAAGAGATCATAGTATTCATGAATCAACAAAAATATAAATTGGTAACTTTGTTTGAAAATGAATAAATCGAGTTTGTAAGTGTAACTCATTCTCTCAATCTCTCAAGTGTTTAAGGGTAAGTGTTTCGCTCAAATTCAACAAAAAAAATTGTACTACCATAGGCTTGCTAAAAATCTCAATCTCCACAACTTAATTCACATGCATAATTCAAATCAAAATGACTTTTTAAGGGTTGTAATGAGATTAAGGTAAAAGGAATGTAAAACATGATATGAAAGGCTATATTTAAGAAATTTAATAGAACAATTGAAAAATGGGCTACTTATAAATTTATCTCATCATAACAACCCACAATTCAAATACTTGACATATTTCTTTTCTTTTCTTTTTCTCTTTTTTTTTCTTTTTGAATTGCAACTATAAAATTGATGATATATACACCCCCACACTTTGTCAATAGCCCATTTCACAAGAATTTCTAATGCTCTACCAATCTTTCGAATAAGGTAAAAGCATTTGATATATCATTAAAGTACATGTTAATGGGTTGAGAACAAAGAAACAGTCAATTAGGCTCAAAGGGGCTTATCAACGGTATAATTGCAAGGTTGGCTATTTGGCTCTGGCTAAAGGAAATGAATGCTTTTATCATTTTTGAATGTGCATGTGAGATGTAATTTCAACTAGATTTAAAGCAAGTTCTAGAGTGACAACTTAATAGGTGAATATCACACACAAGAGAAATAATCATTATAGGCTCAGAAGCTCACGGCTAGGAATTTTTAAACTCAGTTCATTCAATCTCAAAATTCATCACCAATTGCAACAATCAGTTGTTCATTCATGCTATAAAATCTCTAAATTCAATTGATCCATACTTAAAACTTGTGTACTTCTTAATATTATTACAAAGCACTTGAACAAGATTTTTTTTACTCTTTTTTTTTTGAAAAAGATAAAAAAAAATTGCAACCAATAAAATGCAATTAATGGAATGCGTCTCAGGAGTTAAGAATAACTCCTTACTCTGCCATTTTTTCCACACCCCATGCATCTAATGGTTTTCCTAAATAACAAAAGAAAAAACTTTTTTTCTCCTCCCCCAACCTAAATCAGACATTGTCCCCAATGTCTTCTAGAGCTCAGAGAAGGTTTTTTTTTTGAAACATAAACACATAATAAAGTAAAATCAAAATACTAAGAGTAAAACTAAGAGATTAAGGAAAGTTACAACCGAAGGGTGGTATCTGGGTTCTGCTTCTGACTGCTATTTGAAGATTGCCCACCTATTTGCTTGACGAGTAGATTTGGTTTAGGTTCATAGGTTTGTAATTGATCGAGCAACTGATCAGCAGTTGGTGCAGAAATTATGGAATGGCGAGTCGCTTGGGGTATGAATCCTGTTTCCACAGCATGATCAAGAAAAGACAATAGATTATCATAAAAACCATTAACATTTAACAATCCTAATGGCTTTTTGTGATAGTTTAACTTAGCCCAATATGCAACGCTAGAAATCCCATCTAATGTCTCCAAACCACCGGGTAGAGCAATGAAAGCTTGAGCATGGTAAAACATTAGTCCCATTTGTTCAGGCAAGCTCGAAACCTGTAACTCTTATCCCAAGGAAAAAGTGTGATCTTCCAACTCCTTCACCCTTACACTTAAATCCTTGCTTCCATTCATGGATGCAGAAATGGCCACACTTCCTTTTAGGCCCTGGATGCCTCCCCCGTACACAAAGTTGATTCTTTTGGCAGCTAATGCAATTCCCAGTTCATTTGCTACTGTTATAAACTCTCCTTTCTTGCCCAAATCAGTTTCACCAAAAATGCAAATAGATGTAAATCTACATTTTTGTGTGATACCCTTTTTCTCTTTGTTTATCTCGGACTATGTATGCTTACTAGTGGAAGACTGCATATTTACAAGTGGAAGTGTATATGCTTACAAGTAAAAGAGTACATGCATATATAACACTAAAACAGCGACAACAAAATCACACATTTTTCAAAGAAGTTTGAAAAAATTTCCAACACAGATGACTGGTGGGCTATTGCGTGAAGAAATTAAACAAAAAGAGGAAAGAAAGTCAAAAGATAAAGTAGAGTGGACAAAAGCTGTCGAAAAGATAAGAAAGATTTGACAAAAGCTGCAGAAAAGATAAGACGATTAGACAAAAGCATGATTATGTACAGTAGTTGTGATTTTGGCTCACATCTTCCTCTGGTTTTACGTCCAGAAATGGCTTAAACAATTTCTATGAATCGAGGATTGGCTTCCCATCCAGTTTTCTTATAAACTGGCAAACAGTGTCTTTTTTCGTTAGATTCCTAAGACAGTAGCGCCATTTTTCTTGGTTGAATACATTCACTAAATCAAGAAGAATACGATGAACATCACCACTCGGATGCGTCTCAAGAGTTTGAATGATATCATCCAGTGACTCCTTACTCAGTCCATCCTTTATAAATTTAATTTTATCTTCTCGATTTACAGAAACTATACCTTTACTTCTGCAGCGCTGATCACAATTCCACCTTGCACATTTATGGCAGACATTCATTCTTTTAGCTCTTCTCTTTTTGGAGTAAGAACTTCTTCCCTTTCCTGGCAAAGGATTAACAAATGAATTATGAATCTCACCTGCTAAACGTACCTTAGCTTCAATGATCCAACGTACATCCACAGGAAGGCCCAAACGATTGAATATCATCATCCTTTCAAGTCGACTGTTATAAATCTTTCTGAGCACATCTTTGGGAAGAGTGGGGAATCTGTTCTTAAGCTTTACAAGAGATTCCTCCATGGTAACTTAAAATGAAAATGATGAAAACTAAAATGCTCAATGCAGTGTAGTGTGTTTCGGTGAGTATGAAAGAAATGAGAGAATAGGAAAGAAATTTTGGGGTTGCCTCCCAAATAGCCGCCCTTCTTTTACGTCTTTAGCTAGACAAAAACCAAACCAAATTTTTTCTTTTTTTATATAATTTATATATATATATGTATTTTTTTTTTAAAAAAATTACTAGATTGAGGACTTACCTGTTGGTTCCTCAAATGTGATGACAGATTTCAAAGTGTTGAGTGCACCTTCATTGTATTCTTTGAGTCTTTGCCCATTTACTTTGAATTTTCGATCACTATCTTGAATCTCCACAGTTCCATATAGCCATACTTGAATTACAGTAAAAGGACCTGACCACCTCGATCTCAGCTTTCCTGGAAAGAGCTTTAACCTTGAGTTGTATAAAAGCATTTTTTGTCCCGGTGTAAACTTTCTTCTCAAAATTCTTCTATCATGCCACATTTTTGTCTTCTCCTTGTATAACTTAGCATTTTCATAAGCTTGTTGTCTGAATTCTTCAAGCTCATTGAGTTGGAGAAGCCTTTTCTCCCCAGCTGCCTTTAAGTCAAAATTTAATGCTTTTATTGCCCAATATGCTTTATGCTCCATTTCTACTGGAAGATGGCATGCTTTTTCGTAGACTAATTGATATGGGGATATACTAATTGGTGTCTTGAAGGTAGTTCTATTAGCCCAGAGTGCATCATCTAACTTTTGAGCCCAGTCCTTCCGATTGGAATTCACTGTCTTTTCTAAGATCCACTTCAGTTCTCTGTTCGAGATTTCCACCTGCCCACTAGTTTGTGGATGATATGGAGTTGCAACCTTATGAGTTACTCCATATTTAGCCAATACCGACTAAAGTTGCTGGTTGCAAAAATGCCTTCCTCCATCACTGATAAGAGCTCTAGGCACTCCAAATCTTGTAAAAATATTCTTCCTCAAGAACTTCACAACCACACGAGAATCATTTGTAGGAAAGGCAGCTGTTTCAACCCACTTGGAGACATAGTCAATAGCTACTAAAATGAACTGGTTGCTAAATGAAGATGGAAAAGGCCCCATAAAATCGATCCCCCATACATCAAAAAGTTCAACTTCTAAGATGTTGGTTAAAGGGGCTTCATGTCTCCTTGAGATATTTTCTGTTTTTTGACATCTGTCACAGGTTGCCACAAGTCTATGAGCGTCCTTGAAGAGTGTAGGCCAATAAAATCCTAATTGAAGGACTTTAGTAGCTGTTCTGTTTGCTCCAAAATGACCACCATATAGGGATGAATGGCAGTGATTTAAGATGCTGTCCATCTCTTCTTCAGGAACACATCGCCTGATAATTCGATCTGGGCTTTATTTGTATAAGAACAGATCCTCCCAAAAGTAATGCCTTATATCAGCTAGAAACTTCTTCTTTTGCATTTTAGAAAGTTCATAAGGCATTACCCCACTTGCCAAATAATTCACAATATTAGCATACCAAGGAGTAGGTTGTGACTCCATGATAAAAAGTTGCTCATCTGGAAAATTCTCCTGGATTGGTGATTCTCTCTTTTGTTCAGGTGGTTCTAACCGAGAAAGATGATCTGCAATGAGATTCTCAGTCCCTTTTTTATCTTTGATCTCCAAGTCAAATTCTTGTAGTAGAAGCACCCATCTGATCAATCTGGGCTTTGCATCTTTCTTCTCAATCAAGTATTTGATTGCTGAGTGGTCCGTCCAGACAATGACCTTTGACCCGATCAAGTATGCTCTGAATTTGTCAAAACACTACTGCTAATAGCTCCTTTTCTATTGTTGCATAATTTAGCTGTGCATCTGAGAGTGTCCTGCTGGCATAATAGATGGCATGAAAGACCTTGTCTTTTCTTTGGCCCAAAACAGCTCCAACTGCATAATCACTTGCATCGCACATCATCTCGAATGGAAGATTCTAATCTGGAGCTATGATAACTGGTACAGAAGTCAAGGCACTTTTTAGAGTTTGGAAGGCTGATAAGCACTCCTTATTAAACACAAAGAGAGTATTTTTCTCCAACAGCATGCAAAGTGGCTTTGTGATTTTTGAGAAGTCCTTAATGAATCTTCTATAGAAGCCAGCATGTCCCAAAAAACTCCGAATGCCCTTGATTGAGGAAGGACGTGGTAGCTTTTGAATTGTTTCAATCTTAGCTCGGTCCACTTCAATGCCTCGATCAGATACCTTGTGACCTAGTACGATTCCTTCTTTCACCATAAAATGGCATTTCTCCCAATTTAGAACCAAGTTTGTCTCCATACAACGTTGTAAGACTTTTGCCAAATTTGAAAGACAATGATCAAATGATTCTCCAAAAATTGAAAAATCATCCATGAATACCTCAATGAACCTTTCCACCATGTCTGAGAAGATCGCCATCATACTCCTTTGAAATGTTGCTGGTGCATTACATAGACCAAATGACATCTTTCTGAAGGCAAAGGTACCATATGGACATGTAAAATTTGTTTTCTCTTGATCCTCCGGTGCAATTGTAATTTGATTATATCCTGTATACCCGTCCAGGAAACAATAATAGGCTTTCCCTGCTAGTCTGTCAAGCATCTGGTCTATAAATGGCAGAGGGAAGTGATCTTTTCTGGTGGCTTTATTAAGCTTTCTGTAGTCGATGCACACTCTCCATTCAGTCACCGTTCGTTGTGGAATCAGTTCATTTTTCTCGTTGGGCACTACTGTCATTCCACCTTTCTTTGGCACAACTTGAACTGGGCTTACCCATTGACTGTCAGAGATTGGGTAGATTATGCTAGCATCTAGCCACTTTATTACCTCCTTTCTCACTACCTCCTTCATGTTTGGATTGAGTCTTCTCTGGTGCTCGACTGATGGCTTGTAGTTATCCTCCATCAAGATCTTATGCATACAAATTGAAGGACTAATCCCTCTTATATCAGCTATTGACCATCCAAATGCTGCTTTATACTCCCTTAGAACTCTTAATAACTTTTCTTCTTCTTCAGGAGTAAGAGCTGCTGAGACGATTACAGGTAATGTTGAATTTCCTCCCAGATACACATACTTCAAGTGGGATGGCAGTATTTTCAACTCCAGTACTGGTGGTTTCTCTGTTGATGGTACCGGCTTACTTGGCCTTTTCCCAAGATCTTCAAATGGTTTCTTGATAAAAATTGGGGAATTTGCTTCCAGGTACTTAATCTGCTCCAAGACTTCAGGATTAGTAGATTTTGATACATCTACCATTCCTGTTGCTAATGGTTGATCCATGCAGATTTCGTTCACCACGTCTTTTGTGCAACTGGATAATATGTCGACTCTGTAGCAAGTGTCACCTTCATCTGGAAAGGATAAAGCCTTGAAAATATTGAAGGATACTTGATTATCTTGAACTCGCAAGGTTAACTTCTCCTGTTGCACATCTATTAACGTTCTCCCAGTTGCTAGAAATGGCCTCCCAAGAATGATAGGAATTTCTTGGTCTTCTTCCATGTTGAGTATTATAAAATCAGCTGGGAATATGAGTTTGTCTACCTTCACCAGAACATCTTCTAAGACACCCCTCGAATGCTTTATTGATCGGTCCGCCAAAAGTAATGAAACTGTGGTTGGCTTCACCTTTCCAAGACCAAGTTTGTTGTAGACAGATAAAGGCATGAGGTTTACACTTGCTCCAAGATCACAAAGTGCTTTTTCAAAGTGACATTGACCTATGGTGCAAGGTATGCAGAAGCTTCTTGAATCTTTCAGCTTTGGAGGTAATTTCTTTTAGAGAATAGCACTGCACTCCTCAGTAAGTGCAACTGTTTCAAATTCCCAAGCTTACGCTTATTTGAAAGAATGTCCTTCATGAATTTTGCATAACTGGGCATTTGGGCAAGAGCGTATGCAAAAGGAATGTTGATGTGTAACTTTTTGAAAACCTCCAGAAACTTTGCAAATTGCTTGTCTAGCTTTGCCTTCACAAGCCACTGAGGGTATGGAACTGGTGGTGCATATAGAGGAGGATTGTCTGGAAAGCTGATTCTTCCTGGTATCACATCATCCTCCTTCTGTTCTTGTACTTCCTCCTTCTGTTCTCCTCCACCTTCTTTCTTTTCTCCATCATCCTTCTTTTTAATTAAAGAATCTTTCAATTCTTTCCCACTTCTTAGTGCAACGGCCTTCACATGCTCTCTTGGGTTTCTTTCGGTGTCACTTGGTAGAGTTCCTGGTTGTCTGGAATTCAGCATATTTTCAATTTGGCCCATTTGGATCTCCAAGTTCTTTATTGAGGCATCTTGGCTTTTGATTGCTGCATCAGTCCTAGCCATGAATTGAGATATATTCATGGTTAGTTGAGCCAGTGCATCCTCCAAATTCACTTTCTGTTGTGGTGGATTTGGTTGTTGTAAAGCTTGCTGCTGGTAGTTCCCTTGCGGCTTGAATGCATTTTGATTATTCCTCCAACTAAAGTTTGGATGATTTTGCCAACCTGGATTGTACGTGTTTGAGAATGGGTCATTTCTTTGGTTTCCGATGAACTGAGCTTGCTCCGGCATGAATGAGTGTCCTTCTTGACATTGCGTACTCACATGAGGTCCTCCACATTGATCACAAGCTTCCGTAGGAGTGCTGATTACATTTGCTTGGGTTGTCATGATCCTACTTGCTTGGATATAGATGCAACTTGAGAAGATAAAGTTGTAAGGACATCCAGCTCGTGCACTCCAAGTACTTTCTTTGAATTGCTACGTTCAGAAGGCTATTGATATGCATTGGCTGCCATCTCCTCAAGTAGATTGTAAGCATCATCTATGTTCTTTCCCATTAAAGATCCTCCAGCTGCAGCATCTACAAGAATTCTGGAGATGTGTGTCATTCCACTATAGAAAGTTTGCAGTTGCCACCAATTTGGTAACTCATGATAAGGACATCTCCTTAGCAACTCCTTGTATCTTTCCCATGCTTCATAGAGGCTTTCTTGTTCATGCTGGGTGAATGAGGCAATTTCATTCATCAGTTTAGCAGTTTTTGCTGAAGGAAAGTATTTCTTCAAAAATTTCTGCGCCATGATCTCCCATGTTGTTATACTTCCCACTGGTAGCGATTGTAACCAACTCTTAGCCTTATCCCTAAGTGAGAAAGGGAAAAGTCTAAGTCTAATGGCATCATCAGTAACACCATTATGCTTGAATGTGTCATAGATTTCTAGGAAGTTGGCTATATGTTCATTAGGATCTTCTATTGGTAAACCACCAAATTGATTTGCTTGCATCATCTGGATAATTGCCGGCTTGATTTCAAAGTTGTTAGCTGCTACTAGTGGTCTCCTGATTCCAGAGTTTGTGTCCATGACTATTGGTATTGCATAGTCACGGAGTGTTTTGGTATATGTTGTTTCTCCCCTCGGATTTGCCATCGGATTGTTCAGGATTGAAGTATACTGCTTCCGAATTCTTCGATTTCTTTGGCAAGTTCTTTCGATCTCCGAATCAAAAGGCAATAGTTCAGTCTCCTTCGATCTGGTCATACACTAAGCAAAAGCCTGAAAAGAAACACAAGACACCAAGAAGAAAAACAAATGTAATATAAAGACCAAATTAGTATTAAAATTACTTGGTATTGATATTAATGACAACAATCCCCGGCAACGGCGCCAAAAACTTGTTACGAGTTTAGATGATCAATTAAATAGTGCAAGTGTACACTGTCGTAATCAAGTAATATAGAAGTGAGTAGAGTATTGTTCCCACGAGGATTGATCACTAAGTACCAAAATGAGTAATTTTAATTCTATTTAGTCGATCGATAAATTGGTGATTGAAAGTACAAATAAAAGAAAAATAATTAAATATGAGTGCAGATGATATGAAAACAAATATGAGAAAAAGTTCTAGGGATTAGATTTCACTTAACAAATTTCGGATTGAATCACTTATCTATTCTAGCCCAATTTATTCCACATGATTGATAGTCGAGTTTCCCTAATTTAATTACTAGCCTCTTCCAAGGTCAGACAATTCTATAATTAATTGCTAATCCAATATATTTCTATATGAATTTAAGCAATTAATTATGCATTAATATTTATGGAACTCAATAAGACTGCACAACTTATATGAATATATTCCTATTTCATATGTAAGTCATGGTTTTAATTATAGGATCTACACACATACATCTCCTTCCGGTCTCAACATGCATATTGTAATCATTCAAAAGGTGGCCAATCAAATGAAAGCATTAAGAACAATAATTAAAACTCAATCATGAAAGAGAAATTAAAACTAGATTTAATAAGTTAAGATTCAATCCGTCATTAGTAAGCTACGTCATCACCCTAGGAAAATGAAAATTTAGCTCATGATAAAATTAAAAACAAAATCAAAATAAATTGACATTATATAAAACTAGAATGAAATCTTCATAAATACTGCATAAACTTGAATATTAAATTCTCAAACATAAATATACAACAAAAAATATACATGAAAAAACTGGAGAAATCTAGCCGTCCATTTACCATTTTGCAAAGAAGCACACATATATATAGGCAAGCGAAGTGCGTCAAGTGCGTATGTTGCTTTTCTTCTTTTTTTCCACAGGTGCTACAGTGATTTGCCTTCTTTTCACGCATTGCTACAGTAGTGAACAGTATCCTGTCGGTCGGTTTACCGTTTTTTCCGTGTTGCTACAGTGCTACAGTGATTCCATCCGCTATAGTCACCTCCATCCGCTACAGTACGTACTGCTACAATGATTCCGTCATGAAAAGTGACCGACGCTACAGTACTGACATTTTTTATATTTTTTTATTTTTTAAATATTATTTATTTTACACCCAAATATATTATATTAAACTCAAATATCGTCCATAAAATCATCATATAAAGGAAAATAAATATGTAAATATTTTACTTATCAATAGTTTTAATGAGTACTCTATTAAATATTTTTTTATATATGTTCATACTTAATAAAGATAATACACAAGAATAGAAATTAATATGATATTAGAGTGTAACCATCATTAGACAATTGTTACTTCAATTGCGAGTTGCAACTTGACGGTCACAATTTGTTCGCATAAATTTATTTTGTAGTGAATTAATTGTGATAATAGAAAATTAGCGAATACAGTGGGCGCATTTTTTCCATTTTTATTTAGCCACACGAAACTAATAGGATAGTTCATGTAACATCCCAAATTTATATTCACCTAAAATGTAATGTAATTAATTGAGAAATTCAATAAAATGGTAAATATTCAAGAATTTGAATCTTGTGAATTTTGAAATATTCATATTCATAAGGAAATGGGCAAAATAATTCAAGAAATGAATTAAATTACAAAGATGATAGTAAAATAAGAATTTTTCCAATTTAGCCCAAGATTAATTATTTTCCAATTAATTGGAGTTAATTTCAATTAATCAAGCAAAATAAAATAAAATGCATAATGGGATTATTCTTGGTGGAATAAATCAAGAATTTGTGAAATTAAGGGGGGATTATACATAATTCAATTATGGAATTATGAAAAACAATTTTCTTCCCTTCATTTCTTTAATTTTGTTCAAGCATGAAGAATAAGGAGAAAAATTGATTTCATGATCACATGTTACATGAATGAAGCTATACTACATGAACCTCTCAATGATGACAAAGATGGAGTGTATACCAAGTGAAGACATGGGCATGGTGGTCATGATGAGAGGTTATGGCATAAAGTAAGAGGGTATGGTGAATGCATAAAGGGAAAAGCTTGAGTGAAGGAAGAGACAAACTTGATTGCATGGAAGAAAGCTTTCTTGTCTTGTAAGAGGAGAGGGAGGCACGGTTTTGAGGAGCAAAATAAGGAAAGCAATTGATTCAAATTAATGGCAAGACAATGAAGAAATCATAAAGGAAGAGAAGATGATGACAAGTGGCACATTTTGGTCTCTTGATTAAATCTATGGCTAGGAAGAAAGATGAATAAGTCAATAAAACATCTTCCCTTCCCCTTCATACACACATTTCATCCAACCACAAGGAAAAGAGAGAGAGGGAGAGTTTGTGAAGTTCTTAGGAGCTAGAGAGAAGAAGGAGCAAGAAGATTAAGGTAAGTGTTATCTCTTAAGCATTTTCCTTGTGATCTTCCATGAAATCCTTCTCTAAACCTTTGTTTCTCATGAATCTATTGTGGTGAAGACACACTTTGAGATCAAGAAGAGAGGGAGGAGGAGCCTAGAGTAAGAGGAAATCAAGAAGCCAAATAGGGTAACTTCATAAACTTGCCTTCTTGAGTTGTTGTTGATAATTATTGTTTGGTTTTTATGATTTTTAGGTTGAGTTGTAAACTTAGAAAAGCCATAATCCTAAGGGTTTATACTGCCCAAAATCCTTTAAATCATGATTAAGAAGTGTTTAAGTGAGTTAATCAAGATTAGAAGTGGAAAAAATACAAGTTTTGGGAGCTAAAACATAAAACCTCATTTTTCCATTTTTCCCTAATATTTTTGGCCAGCATCAGAACTGGTACTAAGAGTTGGATCTTCATGAAATAAATGATTCCATTGAACTCAGTGGGCAAAAATAGGTGGGGTTACAATTGGGCACTTTCTCAGTAGAGGCCGAAAAAACATAATTACGAAAACGCCATTGAAATCCCTAAATAGGGGCTGTCAAGGGTATTTTCGTAATTTGACACTGAATTTGGTGATTTTGAGCCCGCAAATGGATTTCTTGGGTGAAAATACGTCATAATAGCCTTAGTCAAAATTTTAGGAAAAC
Organism: Inga oerstediana; assembly: GCA_963210345.1. Taxonomy (NCBI): domain Eukaryota; kingdom Viridiplantae; phylum Streptophyta; class Magnoliopsida; order Fabales; family Fabaceae; genus Inga; species Inga oerstediana. Next base: position 55,450,604 of record OY723407.1, on the reverse strand, counting down.
GTGTCATCAGGCCAGGTACGGTGGGGTCGGGCCAGGGTCCCAGGGGCATTTTGGTAAATTTTCACCATAGACTAATATAACAACAAGAAACACTATGGAAGAGTCTAAAATGATACTTGGATAGGTTATGACCTATTTCTTGTACATTTAATATTTTAGGACCGAGTCGAAAGCCGGAACGACACGCTTTACGAGACACCGTTAAACAGAGGATTATAAAGCATTGAGGTAAGGACATTATCCTTCATACACTATGCCATAAGTTATGTAATTGTGTGGATGCCATTGTTTTGTAAATGCACTTTATTAATCAATATGATTTGCCTAGAAAGGGGCAGTTAGTGCCAGGGGTGCACTTATACTGGGAGTTGGCAGAAATCCAACCGGTATAGATTGTGGGGTTGATCCCTACTCTTGTATATATGACAATGATGTTTTTATTTTTTTCATTAATTTGTGCATATCTTGACGCATGACATATTTACTTTTCGCATTCTCTATGAACGATATTATGGGTATGTTTGGAACAGCGATTGTCAATTGGGCTTGTTTCAATTGGGCTTGTTGTGATATCACTTTTGATAAAAGCTAAATTATGTAATGTGATTTGTGTTTGGATTGGCGATTGTCAATTGGGCTTTTGCAAAAATGAAAAAAGGTGTGTTTGGAACAGCGATTGTCAATTGGGCTTTTGTGATAATGATAAAAGAGAAATGTAATTAAAAATTATAAGAAATTTATAATAGTTTAAGTTGGGAAATTAGACAATTAAAAAATGCACAATCTAATTAGAAAAATATTACATAACCAATTGTATCACATGTGCCGTACAATTTGATTTCTAATTGAGTCACGAATTTGAATCATTTCAGACGAAGATCGCCTGCCATAATTTGTCGTGGAAGATTGTTCAGCTACACTATTATTTTCCACATCAACAAGATTCCCAGCTTCACCTTGGCGAAACACTACGTTTCCAATATCATTTCGCCTAATGAAATTATGAAGGGCCATTGTTGCACAAACAATGCGGACTTGTGTCTGATAGCTATACTTGCGCATGTTTTGCAACAATTGAAATCGATTCTTCCACACTCCAAAAGTCCTTTCAATTGTAGACCTTAAACTAGAATGATAATAATTAAAGGTCTCATTAGCGTTTCTAAATCCGGGTTGGCGGCTAATATACTAATTAGAATAGAAATAACTTGTCATCTCAAGTTTAAATTAAAATTGCACAAGTTTTTTAAACTTTTAAAGAATATATTTTAGCTTCATTTTAAATGTATAAATGTGTAGGCTAAAATACTTTTTTTAATCAGGATAAGCTAAAATATTCTTAATTAACCTGAATATACAATACAAACCCCAAAAAAACTCAATATATAATTAGTACTATTAAAAGAATTTTTTTACTCAAAAATATTTATTTGAACCAAATTTTTATTTTATGTGAAAAAAATGATAATTTACATTTAAATACAAAATAGGCAAAATATAAATAAAACTAACAATAAAATAAAGAGAAACACAAAGCTATATTAATATTACTTTGCCTCATATAATGAGAGAGAGAGAGCGCGCTAGCTGTATGCCAACTGTGAGTCATTGATTGAAAAAAAAACGGTAATATCAGTTGGGCTTTTATCAAAAGCTGCACCCTTGAGCTTTTGTTAAACGTTCCTCTACAGTGTCAATCCATGCAAAAGCCCGATCAGTAATTTAAGCAACCAAACATAAAAAAAAAAACGTTGCCAACTGTTGGGCTTCTGAAGCTCCAATTGGGCTTAATGGAACCCAAACGTGGGTTCCAAACACACACTATATCTCTACGGTGATTCTTCGGAATCTCACCCTATTTTTAAACAAATACCTTAGCGGGTATCAGTGGGGCAAAGAGAAAAGACGTAGACGCCGAAAAGTGAACGGCATGTGTCTCAAGGCGAGAACAAGATCGTGGTCATAATTAGTCTGTTTTTTGATATTTTGGTAAAATTTGTAAATATTAAAACTTCAACTGTATTTTATGTTTCTGTCGAAGAACGATATCGGAATTGTAAATGAATATTTTTATTAGTATAATTGTACTTTTCTGTATGCCCATTGAATTATGTCTTTATTACTCTTTGAATATCAAAATGAAAACGAGTGTTGACATTTCAGGTGCGAATCCTATAATCACAGTGAAGTGGGGGTGGCCTACGTTACAGAATCACAAATTATCTATTTTATTAAATCAAATATATTAGATATTCATAGTTCAGATGTTGCATTGTATTTAATTATTATTTTTTCAGACAGTATTCTTGTCCCCGCTACAATTTATTTATAGTCGATTCGTTTTATATTGTCAAATTTGCTGAAGTAATCATAGCTGATTCAATGGCCACTGTTTTGCTTTTAAGGAAAAAAATTTGGGAAATTCGATATGAGGTTTTAAGGACCAAAATAAATTGTAGAAAAGTTTTAGACCAAATTTCTCTATTAAAAAAGTTTTCTAGAGGTTATATTGTGTTTAATTTAGAATGTGAAATTATTTTATTATCCCATTGAATATAAAAGGAAATGAACATCATATACTTTTTTTGAGAAGTGCTTATGCCTATTTTAATAAGTGTGTGTTTGGAATAGCTTATTTTTGGGCAATAAGTGCTTATAATTCGTGATTCACGGTATACGAGGTAAGTATGTGAGAGGAGTTTTTTCTCGGCTTGCGTAATAAGGGCTTATTTCTCAAATAAGCCCTTATTTAAGCTCTCCCAAACACCCACTAAATAGATGAGCTATTTTGACAAGTTCATTTTCCTCCCTAGACAAGTTTTGAAATTTTAAAACTAAATGTGCCAATTTTAACAAGTGCATATACCTATTTTAATAACCATATGAACTATTTTGACAAGTTCATTTTTCTCCCTAGAGAAGTTTTGAAATTTTAGAAATAAATGTGCTAATTTTGACAAGTGTTTATGCTTATTTTGACAACTGCATAAGCTATTTTGACAAGTTCATTTTCCTCTCTTGAAAAGTTTTGAAATTTCAGAACCTAATGTCCCTACTTATGTCACGCCCTTATCTCATTTTCACCTTTACCAGAGTATTCACAAAAAATGATATGCGGTTCGGTAGGCAACACAGGAATAGCATAACTATACTGATAATATGTGCATGATTACATAAATTCCCTATAGGGATTTGTACATGATACTTACGATTAATGTAGCCGTACAAGGCTACTAGGGTGTCTAAATTCATCCCAGTTAAACGGAGACTTCTTCTCATCTTCGTTCCAATACTGTAATCCCCTCGTATGGTACTCTGCATTGTTGTTTGCATATCTTCTGCCGTCTCCTGTCTAAATTGTTGGTAGGGGAGGGTGAGATTCGAGAGAATCTTAGTAGGAAACAGATACCATAATGCATGCATGATTGATGCTATGTGTATGACATGTTAGCTTTATCTAGATGTATGCCCCATAATGACATTTTTGCATACTTAATGTTTCATGTAACAAAACTATGGCCACAGCTAAAACAGAAACAGAGCTTCATTTATTCAAGTATGCTCTACACAATCAAATAAAGCAATCACATACATCACTACACAAATAAAGATATCAAATACATGCAAATAAGGTAAGCCCCATACCTCCAATCTTTCTCCTCGATTTGCGTGCCAACAACTCAAGGCTCCATATTCGATCCTACAATGTCAAATGTACTATTTATACACTTCCATAGTGTTTCTAGGGGTTATATGAGTCTATCTTGAAAAATTACTAAAATACCCCTGGGGACCCGGCCCGGCCCCGCTGTACCTGGTCCGGCTGTACTTTTTCCGAAATTTTGACATGTGCTATTCTTAATATTTTCACCCAAGGAATACATTTCTGGACTCAGAATTATCAAATTCAATGTCAAATTATGAAATTACCCTTGGCAGCCCTACTTTTAGGGTTTTAGAGGCGTTTCCGTAATTATGCTTTCTCGGCCTTTTCCGAAAAAGTGCCCAAATGTAACCCCACCTAATTTTCCCTCCTGAATCTAATGGAACCATCAAATCATTGAAAATACAACTCTAAGACCCATTTACAATGCTGGCCGAAATATATGGATATTTAGGGGGAAATCAGGGTTTTTCGATTTCAGCTCTGTAAACACGTTTCTTTCTACTCCTAACCACTTTATTGACTATTCCATTAGGTTACAACTACCATTTAGTATCAATTTGGGTAGCATAACAGCCCTTACAACCCATTTCCAAAATTTAAAACCAATGTCAATCCGGCGAAATTTCACAGATTAAATTGCCTATAACTGCCAGAATAGTCAATATGCAAGAGTTTGGAAGTTATCTCAAGCTCCCAATAGCTTTTTCTTGATGTGGCCAAAACCCTAACCTTTGAAACACCAAAAGATGAGCTTCCAAACCTTGAATCACATAGAAGAATAGCTTAGGAGTGGAGTTATACACATTAGGAACCAATTTACCGAAGAAATCACTAACCTTTACAAGCTTTTTCCTCTCCTTCTCTCTCTAAAAATCTCAACTCTTCTCTCTCTCTCTCTCTCTAAAACTGAAAATGGCGTCAGTTATGGCTGCTGGAAGGAGATGATCACTTTTTATTTTAATATCTAATATCTTATTTCATTTATTTGATAATTTCCCAATTTTCGGATTTTTATAAAATTCTGGCAGATTTCTGCCCAAACTTTGAAAAATCATAACTAATTCTAGAAAAATCGAATTGGAGTGATTCCAAAGCCTATAGAACCCTTATTAAGTCTAGTTTCAAGGAAAAATATATACTTTTGCTGAATAGAATCACAAAATTCCCAGAATTTCAATCTTTGCATATTGTTCCAGAATTTTTAGTTTTTCTGTGCTGATTTCAAAAATTCATATCTTTTTATATATAGCTCTAATTGAGTCATATGTCCTATCAAATTAAAGCTTAGGATGTCTACTTTCATCCTGTAAAATTTCATAATTTTTGATCATCATTTGGTCATTCAAAATTACATAACAAGCTTACTACCTCATAGGCGATTTCGCCAAAAAATATAATTACTTTCTCCAAAATTCATCATTTTACTTTCTTAATACCCCAAAGATATTAGAATCATTAGGGGGTAAATTTGGGCTCCTGCTAAATTGGGGCTTAGTAGTCCACTTAATTTAGGCTTTTTCCCAATCCTCCAATCCCAAATTTCGGGGTATTACAACTTTGACAAGTGCATATGTCTTTTTTGACAAGTACTTATGCCTATTTTGACAACTCGATCAGTTATTTGGACAAATTCATTTTTCTCCTTGGACAAATTTTGAAATTTCAGAACTAAATGCGCTAATTTTGACAAGTGCATATACCTTTTTTAACAAGTGCTTATGTCTATTTTGATAACTGCATGAGCTATTTTGACAAGTTCATTTTTCTCCCTAGTAAAAATAAGATACATAAAGAAAAGCACAACCTATAACGAGTTTCGAAGAATTATATCATCTATAATTAGAAAAGAAAATAATGAAATTTGTTTGTATTGAAGTATTGTGACATTGTATTTTAATTTACTTGTATTCTGGATAGTTAGGATATTAGATATAGTAGGCCTTAAGTCTAATTAAGCCCATTCGGTTAGATACCTATATAAATAAGTGCCCAGGGACATATTGTAAGATTGATGCTGTCCATCTTATCAGCTTAATGAGATAAGTTTCTTGGGCCAGACGGTGTGTTAATAGTTTGAAATTCAAAGTTACCTTTGAAATTTTAAAACTTATCTAGCGAGGAAAATGAGCTTGTCAAAATAGTTTATTCAGTTGTCAAAATAGGCATAAGTATTTATCAAAGTAGGGACATTAAGTTCTAAAATTTCAAAATTTCTTCAGAGAGGAAAATGAACTTGTCAAAATAGCTTATCTAGTTGTCAAAAAAGGCATATGCTAATCCTTTCCTTTTATATTCAATTGGGACAACAAAATAATTTCATATTCCGAATTAATCACAATGATGCCTCTAGAGAACTTTTTTGACTGGAATTTGGTTTGGGCTTTTTTTTTCTAATTTTTTATAATCCTTGGCACCTCACAGTGATTTTCCTAAAAGATTTCTGACGAATTTTTTAAATTTTTTTATTAATTTTGGACTCCAAAAGGTATTTATAGAAGTATTTTAATAAAATTGTAATTGTTTTTCATAAAATGAAGTATTAATTATTAACTCGTCTCGAGTGGCTATTAACAATTAGAATCCAGACCTACTTTCCAGAATCAAAACATACCTTTTAATAAAATTTTCTTTTATAACTAAAAGGTTTAGATGAACTAAGTTTATATTCCTTAAAATGAAGTAGTAACTCATCTCAAGCAACGACTAACATTTAAAATCCAAACTTATTTAAAAATGTCGATAGTCACTTATTAAGGTGAAATAGTCGTTAATCACTACAAAAAAAATGGTGTTTTGTAGCGGTGAAATTGTAGCGGTTATATAGAACCGCTACAAATTGGAGTATTTGTAGCGGTTCTAAGCTAAACTGCTATAAATTTGTAGCCGCAAGCTACGCGCGAAAGATTAGCAACATTTTTTCTAGCAGTTAGGTAGAACAAACCGCTACAAAAATGGCGCGAATTTCCCGCCAAAACTTGTAGTGGTTAATTTATAGCGGTTAATAAACAAAAACCGCTACAATATTCCCGCCACTTGGCGCGACCAAGACCCGCAAACAGTGTAGTGGTTATTTGTAGCGGTTATAGCAACAAAACCGCTACAAAATACCAAACGTCAGGTATTTGTAGCGGTTATAGGTCGATAACCGCTACAGAATTTCAGGAGTCTCCAAGTTTGTAGCAGTTTTTGGGCATAACCGCTACAGAATTTCAAAGGTTCTTGTAATTTCTAGCGATTATTATAAAATCGCTACAAATTTAAGGCGACTTGGGTGCTTTATAGCAGTTATAGTAGCGGTTATTGGAATAACCGCTACAAATGTCTAGCCTATTTAAGGGGCCGCCTTCCTCATTTCTCCGTTTGCTCATTTTATTTCCTGGGGTTTATCTTAGTGGTTTCTTCAAGATTTGAGCGTTCAGACATCTGTGAAGGAGTTTTTGCTACAGTATTTCTCGGTATTTGCACTTGAGGTACGTATATAAAACGTATTTTATTTGTATTTGTATTTTTATTAGATTTTTGCATAATAATGTGACTAAAATGTTTTTTTTTTATTTTTACAGTTGATATGGCTTCAAGAGAGGATAAGGGAAGGCCCCTGAGGTCCCCAGACCGATTTTGTGGGGTGGCAGCAGCCGAGCAAGGGGCAGAGGGAAGGGGCAACGTGGAGGCAAGGCGACCGTGGCATTTCAGCCCATCCCCCCACAGGAGTCGGCCCTACCACAGGCACCGCAGACAATCCCACAAGAGACGACCGCACCAGAGGTGCCTGAGTTTGGGGGGCCAGATATCAGCGTTGAGGACTACGACGAGGAGGACTTCGAGATCCCGATTGCGCTCAAGGAGATGGAGCAGTTCCTCGATGAGGAGGAGGCTCGGGAGTAGAACAACCCATGAGGGTCGTCTTCGCGGTCCACTGGGTTTGAGGTGCAGGTCCAAGGTAAATAAATTTTTTAATTTAATAAATTATTTATTTAAATTTGAAATGTTAAATTTGAATTACAATTTATCTAACGTGCGGTAAACTGTGCAGATGAGCAGGGGAACGTGTCGACGAGGAGGCTGGACGTGGCCGGTCTGAACAGCATGGACCGGACCCTGCGAGTTATAGTGCCTTGGAATGAGGGCACTGACTAGCCCATCGACAATGGGGGTCACCTATTCAACTGCTTCCTGAACGACCTGGGCGTGAATTTGATGTGGTTCCCCCTTCACTTCAAGACGTGGAGGCACGTTCCGAGGGGTCCGAAGGACCAGGCTTTAGAGGAGGTGGTTCATGTAATTAATAGTATTTAATTAATATTTGTTGTGATTAATTCTATTTAATTAATACTTTTTAATACAATTTTTTATAATTATTGATATTTAAATAATTTTTTTGCAGCTGCGGTTTACCGTCCGGGCCAACCGGAAGAGGTACACCCTCGTGAAGATGGGTGACGGTTGGAGGAACAGGAGGAACCGTCTCTTCTTCAGGATGGATAAGGACGGGACGATGCCTCTAAAGCAGCTAATTGCGAGGGTCCCAGACGGCGTGCCGCCGAACGATTGGGCGGGTTTCGTCCAGTTCAGGAGGAGCGCTGAGGGGCAGGTAATGTATTTATTAGATTCTTTATATATAATTTTGTAATTTTTAATTACTAAATTATAATTTCAATTTAATTATTTTTAATTTGAACTTTATTACTTTTAAATTTTTTTATTGTTTTAATACATTTAATATTATTTTTTTTCAGGAGCTTTCTCAGAGGAACACCAGGATCCGTGCGCAGCAGACGAACCACCACACAGCAGGATCGAAGACCTTTGCTGTCACCTACAGCGAGCTGGTAAGTTTTCAAAATTTCACTGACTTTTAACTGGTTATTTCATCATACTAATTAATTGAATTTTGTAATTGTTTTAGGAGAAGAAGGCACAGCAGGAGAATCGTCAGACGGACTATGGGGAGTTGTACGCCATCACACACAGACACTGTGACGGGACTGCTACCTCTCAGCAGGCAGAGACGGCCATTGTAAGTAATTTTATTATTATAATTTTTATAAAACCAACTTAATAATGAAAAATGCTAATTAGTAATTGTTTCATAAAATGGCAGGAGCGGATGCAGCAGTCGCACGCTGAGCTGCGACAGACCCAGGCCGAGAAGTCACAGGGGTCAATGGACCTGACGGCTCCTTTGAAGGCGGGTCTGGCTCAGGCTGAGCACCCCAGACGCGTGCGGGGGTTGGGGATAAGCACCAGACCTAGCATGGTCTATGGCAGGAGCGCCGCCTCTGAGGCTGGCAACTCTAGAGGGGTCAAACGTCCGAGGGACGAGTCTATTGACCAGCTACGGTCAGATTTGGAGCAGCAGATGCACCAGCTGCATCTGCAGCAGATGTAGCTGCAGGCTGATATGATATACGCTCAGCAGACGCAGTGGCGTGATATCGCGAACAACATGCTCAAGTGGTCATGGAGTCGCCTGTTCCCGGAGGAGCAGCATCCATAGGTTCCCCCTGTCCCTCGGTACGTCGTCCAGACTACTACTACTCCTCCTCCTCCTCCTCCTGCTGATGATGATGGTGCAGTTCACTCTGCCCAGTGGCTCGATCCAGCAGCACCTGAGGGAGCCCCAGCTGAGGGAGCACCAGATGATCAGCCCCCAGCTACTTAGTGTAGGACATCTTTTTTTTATTTGCTGTTAAAATATTTGTAATATATATATATATATATATAAGTTTGTATTTCAGAACTTAAATTCTTATTGTGTTTACCATAATTATATTTATATTATTAGACCGCGTTATTGAATTTGTGAATTAATTGCAACAATATTATTTATATTTCTAAAATAAAAAAAGCATATATGTATTTATAGCGGTTTTATAATAAAAACCGCTACAAATATAAACAATTGTAGCGGTTAAACAATAAAAACCGATACACCCATATATGGCTGTAGCGGTTCCACAACAAAAACCGCTACAACCATATATATTTTTGTAGCAGTTATACAATAGAAACCGCTACATCTATATATGGTTGTAGCAGTTTTACAATAAAAATCGCTACAAATACTCATCATTTGAATTTTGAAATTTGCCGCCTTTGTCCACATTTGTAGCGGTTATGTATTGTATAACCGCTACAAATTAAAAAATAATTTTTTAATTTGCTGTCCAACGGCTTTAATATTAGTAGCGGTTATATACATATAACCGCTAAATTTTGAATTTCCCACCAAGTGTGCAAAATTCCAACGGCTTGAAAATTAGTAGCGGTTTTATACATATAACCGCTACAAATTTTTAAAACTGTAGCGGTAAACCGCTACAAAATTTAAAACGTTGGAATTTCATAATATAAGGTTCTTGGCATTCGTCATTCTCTACTCTCTCATCTTCTTCTCTTTTCTTTCTTCTCTCCCACTAGTAGCTATGGATAAATCATGGATCAGGCTGCCGTGCAATTCTCCGGAATATTTATACGGATTAAACAGTTTCTTGGATTTCGCATTCACTCACCTAGCTGTAACGGCAAGATCGTCTGTCCTTGTCGGAGATGTAAGTTTAAGAAGTGGCATGAAAGAAATGTTGTGAAGGAACATTTACTTGTGAAGCCTTTCCCTGAGGACTATATGTTCTGGGCAGTTCATGGTGAGAAAGCCGGCATTAGATATGATGATGATCTTCCTCGAAGTTCTCAAGTAGGCGTTCAAGTATATGAAGATGATCCTGTGAATGATGCTGTGCGTGATGCGTTTGGATTTCAAGGCGACAACTTCAACGAAGAAGTGCACGGTTCTGAGCCAGTTTTTATGAGGAATGAAGCAGCTCGGGATTTTTTCAGCTTGATGGATGAAGCAGATCGTCCTTTATATCAAGGTTGTCACAAATATTCTAAATTATCTTTCTTGATCAAATTGTATCATATCAAGTGCTTGTGTGGGATCACGGATAAGGGAATGTCGATGTTGCTCGACTTATTACAAGATGCATTCCCCGACGCTGAGATTCCCACAACGTTCTACGAGGCCAAGAAGATTATCAACAGGTTGGGGTTGAATTATCAAAAGATTGATGCATGCCCAAATGATTGTATGCTGTATTGGGGAGACGATTCTAGCAGGGAGACTTGTAAGAGATGTCACACATCGAGGTACAAGACAATTCGGAAGGGGAAAAAGTAGATGAAGAAACCTGCAAAGATTCTCAGGTACTTCCCTTTGAAACCTCACCTACAAAGATTATTTATGTCGTCTAAAACTGCGGAGCACATGAGGTGGCATGCCGTTGATAACAATAAAGACGGTAAATTAAGAAATCCCCGGGATGCAGCTGTTTGGAAAACGTTGACAACGACTTTCCAGATTTTGTAACTGACCCCAGAAATGTTCAGCTTGTGTTGGTGACCGACAGTTTCAATCCTTTCGGGAATCTTAACACAAGTTACAGTATTTGGCCGGTAGTCTTAGTTCCCTACAACTTACCCCCTGGATGTGTATGAAACAAAGCTCTTTCTTTATGTCTAAGATCATTCCAGGCAAAAAGGCATCGGGCAATGACATCGATGTGTATCTCTAACCGCTTTTTACGGAATTGCTTGACATGTGGAATGTCAGCTTGGAGACGTACGACGCTTACGGCAAGACTTTGTTCAACTTGCGTGCAGCCTTAATGTGGACAATTAGTGACTTTCCTGGCCTTGGCACATTATCTGGTTGGAATGTGCATACTGGGTCGGCGTGTCCAGCTTGTAATTTTGACTCTGACGCAATGCGCCTTCCCCACAGCCAAAAGTGGTACTTCATGGGACATCAAAGGTTTCTCGATGGAAGGCATAAGTTCAGATTGCAACGGAATCGCTTCAATGGGAAACCAGAAAAAAGAGGACCACCTCAGACTTTATCCGGTACAGATATCTTACAGCAGCTTGAGCATGTTGACTTCGAGTTTGGAAAAAGCGACGAATCAGCACAAACTCACCAAAAGACGTGCAGGACTTCGGCGCCTCAGCAGTGGAAGAAGATAAGTATTTTCTTCCCGCTTCCGTATTGGAGATCTAATTTACTTCGCCACAGTCTTGATGTAATGCACATTGAAAAGAATGTTTGTGACAATGTGCTGTATACGCTGCTTAACGAACCCAACAAGACAAAAGATCACCTTCAAGCCAGGAAAAATTTACGTGACATGGGAGTTCGTGAAGACGCTTGGCCAGATGAGCATGACAGATTTCAACCGGCAAAGTTTACCCTCACAAAACCGAACAATGAAGTCTTCCTCGCGACGTTGAAGAAATTAAAAGTTCCTGATGGGTATTTAAGCAACATTTTTCGATGTGTTGACTTGCAGGCTCGAAAGGTTGCTGGCCTGAAGAGTCATGACTCACATGTTCTTATGTAGCAGTTACTCCCTCTGGCTATAAAAAATACACTTCCTCCTGATGTTTCTATCGTTTTGGTGGAACTTTGTTCTTTCTTTTGGAAGTTGTGTTCTAAGGTTTTGATCATTGAGGAGCTCGATCAGCTGCAGTCGAAAATCATTCTTACGCTTTATCATTTGGAGATGATCTTTCCTCCGTCCTTTTTTACTATCATGGTTCACCTTACAATCCACCTTGTTCATGAAACAAAGCTTGCTGAACCAGTACAATATCGTTGGATGTATCCGATTGAGAGGTACTCATTTTAAATATGTGCTTTAATTTATTCTTCGTATTTAATGTTTGATAGTCGTCCTTTTCAGCTTTTTATATCAATTTTCTCTTCTGTACTTCGTAAGTTCCTTGGGAAATTAAAATCTTACGTAAGGAATAAGGCGTGGCCAGAAGGTTCTATAGCTGAAGGCTATATAGGGGATGAGGTGCTATATTTTTGCTCAAGGTACTTTGATGATCTTGAAACGGCTTTCAACCGCCCACCTCGTGTTAACGATTATTCTGAACCTGCGCCGACATCGGGAGAATTTATCCCTCGTGTTGGTAAACCAGTTGGAGCAACTGAGAACTTCAAACTAACGGCAACTGAGAAGTTGCAAGCACATAGACATGTCTTGATTAATTGCACTCAAGTTGAACCTTTCATACGGTAAGAATTGTACACTCACATGTTATTCGATCTATATCTTTTGTAACATTTCTCACTTTCATTTCACTATCGCCTTTCCATTATTAATTGCAGGGAATTCAGAAGTCATGTTAAGCGTCAACTCAGGATCCGTACATAGACATCCTTGAAAGTTGATAGGAGGGTCCACAGAGAATTCCCGAGCTGGTTTGCGAGCAGAATACTAAATGACCACAACCCACACTCACCAGATTTCAGAGCTCTCGCAATCGGCCCTCTTGATCATGCAAAAAGGTTTACAGCATACAATGTCAACGGTTTTAAGTTTTGCACGGTTTCACGGGATCAAGGATTGCAAACTCAGAATTTGGGTGTTTATGGCATATTTGGGACAAAGAGTTATGCGAGCAGTAGTGAGCCAACATGCAGTTCGGAGGCGTCCCTTACTATGGCAAGCTTCTTGATGTGGTTGAACTTAATTATCAAGGCCGTTTCACCGTGACGCTGTTCAAGTGTTTGTGGGCAAATACCACTACTTCTCGAGGACTGACAACTGACGACTTAGGGATCACATCAGTCAATTTCTCACAGCCGATTCATACTGGTATTTCTCAAGATGATGAGCTGTATATTCTAGCTTCAGAGGCACATCAGGTTTATTATGTCGAGGATGAGAGGCACAGGGATTGCACATGGTCGTTCATCTAAAGCCACGAGACCTTTACGACATGGGTGAAGGCGATAACATCGCCTACGAGAGTGAGCCATTTCAGTCAGCCGATTTTGAAAACTACTTCCCTGAAGGCGATGACAATTTACCTCTACTGCGGTGAGTTTTTTCAAGTCCACGTCATTTAAATTAAATTTTTTAAGTTTAATAAAACATCCCTAACAATAATTTTTCTACATAATTTCTGTAGGGATGGCGACGATGAGTGATCAAATTCAAATTATGCTTTTCTCTTTAAAAAAAATGGAAAAAAATTTTTTAAATAAAATTTTAAAAAAAATAAAATAATATTTGTAGCGGTTACTAAACCGCTACAAAAGTAACAATAACCGCTATTAAATAAAAACCGCTACAAAATCGACACATTAACCGTTACAAATAGTACGTGGATCCCTATAAATACCCTTACCACAACTCATTTCAAACACTCTCCAATTTCTTTTCACCTTACCTTTCTTTCATTTTCTCTCATTTACAACTTCTTTTGTATGAGTAGAGGAGCTGAATAATACGATTACATATGGTAACAAGTTTTTTTTATTTTTTTTACAATACTTCTTTTCTTTATATAAAATTTATTCTTACTATTTTTTTTCAGATATATTAGAGCTGTATCTCATTTTCATCTATTTTTCATACATAATTACATTATATTAGACAACATAATAATTTCTTATTACCTATGTATCCTTAATAATATTATTAATATAATTTTTATACCCAACCAATTAAATTAAATTTATCCTTCTAATTTATTAATAGGCTAATTAAATTAGATAAACTAATAAAAAAAGAAACTAATTAATTTAATATTAAAAGAACACAAACAAATGATCGTATATTTTTAAAAAAAATTTAAATATTTGTAGCGGTTATTAAACCGCTTCTAACAAATGCGCCTTATAAATATTTGTAGCGGTTATTAAACCGCTTATAACCGCTACAAATTTCATAAAAATTCAAAATTAGTAGCGATTTATTAACCGCTACAAAATAAAAAAAATGCCATTTTTCTTTTCCCGTCTTTAAAATTTCAATTTTTTATATTTGTAGCGGTTATATAACCGCTACAAATATCTCTTGAAAAAAATTTCATCTAGCGGGATATTGTAGCGGTTTTTTGTAACCACTAGAAAAGATGTAGCGGTTATATTCCTTGAGTAGCGGTTTTATATAACTGCTACAAAACCGCTTGCAACATACGATTTAGTAGCGGTTTGCCTAACTGCTATTAATGTTGTTTGTAGCGGTTAAAACCGCTACTAATACCCATTTTTAACCGCTACTAAATCACATTTTTTTTGTAGTGAATCTTCATGTTATAATTAACACTTAAAAGTTAAAACCCAAACTTAATTATTAAAAATACTAGATATTTGTCGCGAACTCTAGTCACCGAATCAGAGAATTATTGGGGAGATGTACTTCACATTAAGAAACACTAATAAATTTAATTATTAGGAGAATTACACTTAAATCCCAAATAAGATAATTTATCACCTTAATATCTCAAGAAATCATCAAATATATATAAAGTTTTAAGAGACTTGGATGGTTTAAATCTAAATGTACAGTTACTAATTTAACCTTATTCATTGAAAAGGAAAAAAAAACAAGAAGAGCCAAAATCTCGCTCGCTCGCTTAAAGTCTCGCCTCCTGTTTGAGAGTGGGAGGGCAGAGAGATATGACACAAGAGAGGAACGGACAAATCAATAAAGATTGATCCAGTTGATAAAAGGATTGGCTCAAAATCATAAGGTTGTAAGTTCAAATTCCTTTAACGTGAGGACCTTATTAGTGGGCAATTTGTCTGCAAGTGATTTTTGAATCCGGAGACATGCCCTGATTCTAGTAATCATCGGATCCAACTCACCTAAACTTTTGTATTTAAAAAAAAAGCAGAGAGGACCCAACTCACCTAGACTAAGGTAAGCCACGTAAGCCTCTTCCCATCTTCTATTTCTTCGATTTGGGAGTGGGAGGAAGGGGAGCGGCTGAAACTTGTCCTGAAATGGAAATAATTAGCGATTAAGTGGTTTAGCTACGACTAAGGAAAGATTAAAGTTTATTATCATGTTTATTGTCGTCGTTTGTGGTTAGATGCTCTTGCATGTTGGGGTCCAAACGATTTGAGTCTCTTTTTGAATATGGAAATTTTCAGATTTCAATGAGAAGCACACGAATCATAAGAAAAGTCCAAAAGATACTTCTATGGACTATGATTATGAATGTGTGATTTATGTTATGAAAATGTGTCTGCGGTTCAAAGCATCGGATTTTCAGTTTTTGGCTTGAAGTTTCGGGAGGCAAGTCACTGGTTCATAACAGAGAAGTGAAGGGAATTTTAGATACCATAAATATGAATGATTAAAATGATGATTGTGGCGGTGGGGTTTGGATTTTGGAACTGAGAACTGATTTAAAGCTTATTAATTGACTTTTCAAAGAGGTGTGCAATGAATTCAAATGTGTGTATGTATATATATTCGTTGGCTTGTTGCTATCCAAATCAAAACTGGGTATTTGGAAGTTGGAACTGTCTATTCTCTTCTATTTCAATGTTATGCTATGAGTTGGGATGAATTTTTGGAATTAATCTATGTAAAGGTTTTGTTTGATGGCATGATGCTTTCTTAATATATAAAGGTGTCTTAATTTTATAAATTATGATTAGAGATGTTTATATGATGGTTTGAGACCCATTACCAAAGCTGAATACTGAAATGTTTAGAACCATTTTAAAAAAGATGGGCAGCGTTTCCACCAAAGTACATAGGTATGGATGTGGATCGCTCACTAAATAGCCACAAGCAGGCGGTGGGTGGTGGGATTGCTCGGGTGGCTCGTGGGATTTCAGCAGAAGATCGGGATCTGCTCTTCGACTTCAAGCCATCAAAGCAGGTCTTGTAACTTGTGTGAACCTGAGTTTTAGGACGATTAAACTATACTCTGATTCAACATAAACTATTAGGTTACTACTCTTAGATCTTAGCTCAGGAGATTTCTAACACCAGAACATTGATTTTTTCAAGCTGGGATGTCAAAATCATTCATTCTCATAGGGGAAACACTGAAATATATTTTGGCTAAACTGGCATAGGAAGCGAAGCTAGGTTTACTACAAGTTCCACTAGCTTGTTATTAGGATTAAATATTAGCCGACCTAGGCTAAGATTTTATTGATTTTGTTATTTCTGTGTTATGTATATGTAATATCCATATGACAAACCCTAAGATATAACTCTTGTCCTCTTTATTAAAAAAAAAAAAAAGAACAATTTTAAAAACCTGGGATTTTAGATTTGGAGTAAACGTCGTGTGAAGTTTGAAAAAGACAATATGAAAGTTATTTATCACGAAACATGTACAAGTGTTGCTTTTTTCATTGAAAATGAATGTGCATTAAAATAAAATTTTGAAGCTTAAAACTGTAGAGAACCTTGTTGTTTTAAGCTTCTAAAGTATGAGATTGTTGTTCTAAATTGTTAACTCAATATAAGATTTTAGAAGCTCCTTGGTAGTGATTGGTGATAAGATGACTGGACTTTACAAACTTTATTCCAATTCCCTGTTCCGAAACTGGTTGTTTTTGCAGGGAAGAGCAAAGAGCATTAAGATTAATGACTACTACCCATAAGATACCAAATATGGAGAGAAGCAACATTCAATTTGTATTTTTCGTTTTTACTACCAAAAGTAAAACAAATATTACTTGTAATTATCTTTATAGTAAACAAAAAACAATTGTAATTATCATTTTATACTGTTCATGTATATTAACAAGTGAGTGCATTCATTGACAAGTTAAGGTGCTGCCATCAACAAGTAAGGGAGCACAAATAATAGTTGATTATCAATAATTAACAAAAGTGTGTGGTGCATGTTGATATTAATTGTTGATGCATGGAGGTTGATATTTATGGTTAAGATATGCACCCTTACTTGTCATTTCCCTGTTGTTAATAATGTCATATAAAGATTTGTTTGGAACTTGAAAAATCTAATATAAATTTATGTTATGCTATTTTAATTTTTAGTTAATGGACTTATAACCTCACAGTGTTGGGATATTATATCTTATATTAATATTTGATATATCCTCGGTATTGAGTATTGAGATGTTATAGATCTTAAGTTAATATTCTACTTCACTCAGAGAGAAATCAAAATTACAACGAAAGTAAATAAGAGTGAGTAAGCACGTAATATGAGTTTATTAATCCATAATATAGTCTTACGTGTACAAAATATATTACTTGCGGAACAAATTCCATAACTATGAACACTTTCATCTGACAAGAGATGCAAATAAAACCACCAGTGATACATACTTGTGAAAGGACTGGCTGATCCTTGTCAACATTTTCAGCTGTAACCTTAAACCGTCCTTTTTGTTGAACTTTTTCGTCCGCCTTAGAAGAAAGTTCAGAAAGCTCATCATCCCTCAATGGGGGAACTGTAGTTGATGTTGCAGCTTCTCCCTTTCTCCTGGAATCTAGGGAGGGGGTAACTTCGTGGGAGACACACGTTAAAATTCGTCTTGACTTGATGATGACTTGTCATGTTCATGTATTGCAGAAAAGGAGTTTGGACATGCTATAAGGTCGTTAGAATCCAAGGAAGCCTGAGCCTTCAAATCATCAAGCTTGAAGTTCCAGCTACTAGTTCCTCGCTTATATAATCATTTGAGCGAGCCAGCTTAAAGAATGAATATTTCAACAACTTTTTGGAGGTTGGTCGTTTCGAAGGATCTTTCTTTAAAGACTCATAGATCATCCGTTTAAATGATAGAGAGAACTTGTTATCCCCTTCGTCATCGAGGCCAACAGTACCACTGATTATGATTACTAACGAATGAGCATTGTGATTTCAGGACATTGGGGTGTTCAATTAGGTTCATTGTGTGTGCTTCACGATAAATGTTGTTCAGATCAGCATTGTCTCGTTCAAAATCAACAATTTTGATGGCAACAATCTCATTCAACGGTTTGCAAAGAGCATGGCGAACTGTGGCACTTCCGCCTTGCCATTTCCTCGTACAGTTCATAATACTCTGCACCAATCGGATACTTCTTCTTCTCCACCTCTACAACCGGATGCTTTTTCTTCATCTTGCCCAAGCGCTGAAGCAACAATTTCAATCTCCCCTAAGAAAAAACGGGAACAAAAGCCTCGAAATATTATTCTATCATTAATCTCTAGATCAATGAGAATATAAATAATAGCCTTTATATGGGCAAACCTCAATCTAATCAAATATTAAATATAACAATATAATATAATATCTAGCTCATTAAATCTATCTAATCAAATATTAAATATAATAATATAATCTAATAATATCTCACATTTATAATTCTTAGGATGTTGTATCATTAGTGAGCTTCTAGTCTATGAAGATATTTATACTTCTTTTTACATACGGAAATATGAAATTCAGACCCACGTAACAAGCCACAGTCATGTATCAAAAAAAAAAAACAAGCCACAGTCCTAAAAGAATTATTAATGAAATACCACACCTAAAAACTCATTTACTCCAAAATTTAGATAAAAATAGAATTGTGAGACAAGAATCTTGGGTAGAAACCGGCGATATTTTAATGGTTAAATTGACGCCTCAAGTGAGAAAGAATCCTCGTATGACCCGGAAGATAGATTATTACTAGCAATACTCACCTCAAAGGCATATGAAATACGTTTAAGATATATTACGAGCTATATCTTTAAGATATATGAAATACCAACTTAACATTTATGATGTCACGGTACGAGAATATATTAAATATTATAATAAGATAAAATATCTTAATAGACCATAAAATCTTAAGGACTCTTCTAGCGGCGCCGGTAACGGAGAGAAATTTTTTTCAATTTTATTATTTGATTAAAAAACTTAATTTCAAATAAGTGCCTAAAAATTGTAGTGCAAATTAGGTATTTGCCGAGATCTTGATTCTGTGGACCGTTAGATGTCTTTCTTTCCTTTTATTTTTCCTCCTTTTGTTTAATTCTAAATTCTAAATAAATACTGTGTATTTGATTTGGATGAGAGAATATTCCAAGAAACGAAGACTGAAGTGAGGCGAAAACCAAACCAGCCTCTCTATAAATAAATAAGCTTGACATGCGATTCTTGCCGCTTCCTACCCTCACTGCCACCTGCGCCCCATTTCACATCTCAGACACGGACGGAACAAACGGAGCCACCCGCCGGCGAAAAATGTGGTTCCTCTGCATCTACGACGAGGAACAGAAAGAGCTCGGACGGCAAAAGGCCCCTGGTTCTTGCCCTTACTGCTCCGGCAAGGTCGAAGCCGTCGACGTCGAGATTCAGTGGCGCCTCTGTTTCCTGCCCATGTGCTTCAAGATCAAACGCAAGTATTTCTGCACTCTCTGTTCCAAACGCTTAGAACTCTTTTACTAGCGGCCTCGCAATCTGAACTGTTCTGGTATTTTCTGAAAGCTCCTACAACGTCAACTGCAACAAGATCGACTTCTTAACGTGTATATGAGTAGGGATTCCCAAGTTTTAAATTAATCTGTCTCTCTTTCTTTCTTCCTTTCTTTTCTACTAATTTTGACTAAGGACTTTGATGGTGTTGAGATTGTTTTTCTTAATTGTTACTCATCGATTGATTGAAGATCTAGGAGCTTTCAATTTTTCTCTTTCTTTCTGTTTTCTTCCCCTTCTTACATCCTTTTGTCTCCTGGTAATTAGACTCAAGTTTTGCTTGCTGATAGGCACCAGCAGAAGTGTATGAAAGAAGGAAAAAACCTGTTCGTCTCCATCCTCTGTTTCTCTATTCTTCTGTGCAAACGCCTTCGATTTGAAGCGGAGCTTTGTCTCTGAAGCATGATTCCGGCATCGATCAGAGACGGAACAGTATTGAAGAACGCGATTATTATTTATTTTATTATTCACCCCTCGGAACTCTGACGGTCTGACCAATATTAATTACTCTGTTTTTAAATTTTAATATACTCCGTCTTGTCATTGTTATTACATTAATAATAAAAATAGTTAAAAATATTAAATTTATTTTAAAACTTAAGTAATTTTAATATTATCATTATTAATTCCACTAAACTCTAATATTATAGTATTATTTCCTCAATGTCCTTATTAAATATAAACATACGTGAAAAAAAAAATTAGTACTCTATAAAAATAAGTAATTACTTATAAAAAGGGATAAAAATAGTTGTTAATTGATGTTTTATTACAACGATATCAGGGAGCATGTACTGCCATGTTAATATGAAATTCATTAAAACGTTATTAAAAAAATAGCAGCAGATCCAAAATTAAAATTTACGACATCATATGCGGGATCTTGCTTCAATGATTCACCGACTCGGTTCAGGTTCGGTTAAATTTGTTTGATTGTTTTTTTTTTGGGAGAATCACTTTTAGGTCCCAAATAAAGAACATATTATCATAAAGGTCCTTAGATGTTGTAAAACACACTCAACAGGTTATTAATACAAGCAGAAGAGTTGTAAATAGGGACATTTCTGATAATATGTCCCTTACTTAGAACCTAAGAGTGATTCTACCTTATTTCTTTCTTTTTCTTTTTCCCCATCCTTACTTGGTTTTTTTTTTTTTCCAGACGCGGAATTGAATTTCTTGCTGCAGATTTGGTTTATCTCCATTTCTTTTTTCCTTCACTTCCCACAACAATTCTTGTGTTAAATTTTGAATGACTAAGACTTAATATCACTACAAAAAATGGTTAATTAGGAACAGTATTTAGTGACAAAATTCCATCATTAACTTAATTGGTGACAATCTATTTGATGATGGAATTGTACCATTGCTAGATTCTATCATTAATCCACTATTTTTTAGTGTATTTTACAAAATTATTATTAACATATAAAATTACAAAAACAAATAAATAAGTTCAAACTGTGAAAATTTAGTATAAATAATCCAGAAATATAATTAAGAAAAAAACTTTTATAGAGTGCTAAATTCTAATTCTCCAAAGTATAATTCAATGGTTGAGAGCTTAAAATAGGAAGTGGAGAGAAACTGAAGGGTTGAAGAAATTGCGAGAAGCCCCTGCACGAGTGCACGGTGGTATCTCATAATCTCATGATAAAAATCGTCATATTATAATCCAACGGCCTAAGTTTCATGAATTCGGATTTAAGAAGACTCCAGGACAAAATGTCCTTTATTTTAGGGAAAATCATACCCAAATTTCAAAGACAAAAAACAAATTAGCAAAAAAGTTCCATAATAGATTTCCAATCAAAAAGCTCCTTAGAGAATATAATGATATAAATTTTTAATGTGAAATTATCTTCTTACCCCATTGGTTTAAAAAGAAAAAGAGAAGCAGTTATGCATGACTAGGTGCAAGTATTTATCAATCGTCATTCTGTGACTTGTCAAAATAAGCACATCCACTTGTCAACAAGAATAATTGTAGTTAACATAGATGATCTTGTCAATGGATACTCTATGACTTGTCAAAATAGGCACATACATTTACCAATAAGACTATTAAACCCGGACCTGCCACTGAACTGGCTTGGGTAGCTAATCAAGGGTCAATGACTCAGATTGAAGTCAAATCGGAGCTAACCCAGAGCTAAACCGATGATGAAGTGATCTTGAACGATAATATTTTTTGAATTTGATAATTTTTAAGATCAAATGATAATTTTTTTGAATAATTTTTTTCGCATTAGAAAATAAACATCTCAAGCTTTCCATAGAGTCTTAATTTGTAATTTTTGAAAATATGTAGAATTAGATATGAATTTTTGAAATTAGAAAAATTTAAATAAATATTAAACAAGTTGGACCGAACTTGACCGATTAGATGATTGGTTCGACAATTTTGGTGGTCGAATCGGCGGGTCCGATTTTTTATACATAGCTTGCCAATATATAACTTGTCATTATAGGCATATAAATTTGTCAAAATACATCATTGGAGTCTATTGCATTCGAAACTTGTGATTGACAAATGGATGTGCTTATTTTAACAAGTCATAGAATGGTGATTGATAAGTATCTGCATCTAATCATATATCACTGTTTCTTTTTTTTTTTTCTTTTTTAATCAATGGGGCAGGAAAGTAATTTCACATTCGAAATTTATATTACTACAGTCCCTAAGAAATTTTTTGATAAGGAAATTTATTACAATACTTTTTACTATTTTTTTTATCTTTAGAATTTGAGTGCGATTTTCCCTCCATTTTTTTTTATACAAAAAAAAAATCATGAATTCGGATTTGAGGGGTCCCGAATCATTGTTAGCCTTTTTTATTTTCCGGCCCCTTTTTTTCTTTTTGTGCATTTTATTATGATTTAAGGTGCAACCAACACCCTAAAATATTTTTCAGTTATATCTGGTATGTTGAAGAATTTTCTACATGGGTCCATCATTTTAAAGTACTTTTTTGTACAATTTTGCACTTAACAATTTAGATGATCAAGGGTGCTAGATACATTAATTAAAAAATACTTTAAAATATTGGATACATCAAAAAAATAGTTTATGACACTGGGCATATAAAAAAAATATTTTAGGGGGTTAGATGTAACAAAAAAATACTTCAATATGTTAAATGCACAGGAAATAGTTTATGACACTAGATGCTCATAAATAAATATTTTCAGAGTGTTGAATACACCTTAACGCTTTCATTATTCACCTAACTTCCTTTCAACTGTTTTTTTTCTTTATCAACTTCTTTCAACTGTTTTATTAACCATAGTTGAGTCCTTGAAGAAACAGAGAATGATCAATCCCTTGATTCGTGGTCCAGATAAAAATGCATTTATTATCCCCAGATCCCATCAATCAATTTCTAAATTTCAATCATGTCCCCTGTAACCTTGTAATTTTCCAAATTAACAGTATGAGCTGCTTTTCTAACATAATTTATGATATACGATGTAAGTATATGAAAAAAAATTTATCTCAATTTATATAAATATATTTTTCAAACACTAACTCAAATAGTTCCTTTATCGTTAGACATGATTTAGTAATCACAAATTAGTAAACAGCTAGTTGTAGTAAACTTTAAGTAAATTGTAATTTGATTCTGGTGGTGATAATTTTTTTTTTTTTAATTGTAGGTGGTGATCAGTTTTTAGATCCACAAGTTTGTGAATCACAATCACGTGGATTTGAAATTTGCCTCATTTTACTATTACATACAGTGACGAATGGTAATTGCATCAAGTCAAATAAAAATACAGTATTATTTGAATATGATTGGGAGATCAAATTTTGTAAATAAAAACTCTTAAGCCACAACAACAAACACATCATAGCCATAAAAAAGAAAATTATATTAATAAATTGATTAAAAGTATGGAATGATAAATTTTATTGGCTGGAGATACGTAATTGAAGATGTGTTACACATAATTGGAAAAGAATTTCACCCGTTCAAATTTAGGTTCCTCTAGCCAATTCTAAACCAGTATTTCCTCCTTCCCTTTTTATACAACTTTTTTTCGAAAGGTAGTTTTAGTCCTTTTTATAAGACCTTTTTAAATAGTTTCAATAAGTATTAAATCTTTTTTTGCCCATATTTAATAAGGGTGACAAAGTTGGAGCCAAATATGGTCAATAAAGGTAAAATTAGAAGCCACCTGATGAATTAGTTATAAATTAAACCACTCAATCACTCATAAGTCATAACAACTATGAGACGAAGTAGCTTTAACAAATTGTTTCAAAAAAAACATATTGGTGCTTCTGTTATCCTATTTAGAAGACATTTTTAATATGTTCCACAAAAAAGAAAAAGAAACTTAAACTTCATTGACTTTGTTTATAAAATTCAAGTTTTCAACCTTATCCTATTTAATATATATTATATCACATAAAAATAAATTCAATATAATAAAAAATAAAAAATATAATTATACACATTCACATAAAAAATTGGGAAAATCCTTCATAAAGAACTTTGAATATTCTAAAAGACTAAAAGATGTTAGAAGATTTGGAAATCTCTCAGAGGTGCTAGCACTTATCAGGGATTTACAATTTCAGGAGTAAATTACCATTTTACCCTTACCTATATTTTTATTAAAATAATAAAAAAACCTCCGCCGGCCGCCAACGGTGGCAGCCTGCGGCCGGCCGGCCCCCCGGCCTCAGCAGAAGATGGGCGCCGCCGGTAGGGGCCTCGGCCAGGGAATATTCCGTCCTGACGGAATATTCCCCCAAGCTTTGGAAAAAGATTCCCAAAGTTTGGTGGGGGTAGGGTTCGAACCCCCCACCTGTCCAAAATACTTCAACATATTAAGTGCACCAGAAAATAGTTTATGGCACTAAATGCTCATAAACAAATATTTTCAGGGTGTTGGATGCGGATTAGGCTTTCCTCCTTTGCAAAGGAGGATCCGCTGCAAAATATGGACCGTTGGATCATATCTCAACTGTCCAGATTTAATATATTATAAAAATATAATTATATTTTTATAATATAATTATAAAAATATATAATTATATATTTTTATATATAATTATGGGTGTATAAAAATATAATTATATTTTTATAATATATTAAATCTGGACCGTTGAGATATGATCCAACGGCCCAGATGCTTGCAAAGGAGGAAAGTCAGATTCGTTGGATGCACTTTAACCCTTTCATTATTCACTTAACTTCCTTTCAACTGTTTTTTTTTTTCTTTATCAACTCCTTTCAACTGTTTTTTTTTCTTTATCAACTTCTTTCAACTGTTTTATTAACCATAGTCGAGTCCTTGAAGAAACAGAGAATGATCAATCCCTTGATTCGTGGTCCATATAAAAATGCATTTATCATCCCCAGACCCCATCAATCAATTTCTAATTTTTTAGATTAACGGTAGAAACTATTTTTCTAATATGATTTATGATATATGATGTAAGCATGTGAGAAAAATTTTATTTCAATTTATATAAATATATTTTTCGAACACTAACTCAAATAGACCCTTCGTCCTTAGACATGATTTAGTAATCACAAATTAGTAAACAGCCAGTTGTAGTAAACTTTAAGTAAATTGTAATTTAATTCTGGTGGTGATAATTTTTTTTTTTTAATTGTAGGTGGTGATCAGTTTTTAGATCCACAAGTTTGTGAATCACAATCACGTGGATTTGAAATTTGCCTCATTTTATTATCACATACAGTGACGAATGGTAATTGCATCAAGTCAAATAAAAATACAGTATTATTTGAATATGATTGGGAGGTCAAATTTTGTAAATAAAAACTCTTAAGCCACAACAACTAACACATCATAGCCATAAAAAATAAAAATATATTAATAAAATCGATTAAAAGTATGGAATGATAAATTTTATTGGCTGGAGAGACTGATTTCAATTTATCTTCAATGGGTGCAATATATCTTAAACTGTGTGCAAAAATATTTACAACAAAAGTCATTTATACATAATTAAAGATGTGTTACATATAATTGAAAAAGAATTTCACCCATTCAAATTCAAGTTCCTCTAGCCAATTCTAAACTAGTATTTCCTCCTTTCCTTTTTTATACAACATTTTTTTGAAAGGTATTTTTAGTAAGGTTCTGAAACCCGGACCGGTCATTGAACCGGTTGGGATACTGGGTTAAGGGTTAGTGGGTCAGATCGGGGTCAAACTGGAGCTAAACCGGGGGCTAGACCGGTGAGTAGGGATGATCATGGACCAGACCAGACCGGGTTAGAGGCTGGCCTGAGGTCTGGTCTGGGTAAGACCTTGGGCTGAAAAAGACAGCCCAAGGTCTGGTCTGGTCTGATGATAACCCGAACTTGTGTCAGACCGGACTTGGTCTATCGGACTGATGGACTGGTCTGGGTAGTCCAACATATCTAATTTTTTTGCTCTGAAAAAATTAAAAAAAAAAACTATAGGAATGAAAAAGAGAGGGATGGAGGCCGATTGAGAAGAGAATAAGAGGGTGCGTCCGGAGCAACTCCAAGAGGAGAACCAACAGCAATATCGGACCAGAGGCATCGACGCTGAGAAAAGGACCAACAGAAGCACATGACTAGATCTATCGACGCTGAGGTGAGTGACTAACGATGGAGTTTCCATGCGCTTAAGGATAAGGGAAGCAAGGATGAAGTGAGATTGAAGGAATGAAGGTTAGGAGGCGAGAGCATTGAGCGCCATTTTTTACGGTGGGAGAGGTGATGACATTGAAGAAGGGAAGGGGGTCTGTGACTCTGTGCAGTGTGCGTGAGCATATGTCAAATCAATTAAAAGGAAAGTGATGGTGTGTGGTTCACGTGAGAGGGTGAACTTTTTTTTTTTGGTTATAATGAGGGTGGAGTTTTACTATGCAAAATCATTAATTTTCTTTTTGTATTAAAAAATAAATGATTCGGGCCGGGCCAGACCAGACTAGACCATGTGAACTGAGAACCTGGTCTTGAACTCGGTCCAACCCGAGTAGTTGGTCTGGTCTGGTCCGATCCTTTTTGTTATAAGACTGTTTTTCACCGGATCAGACAGGATCGGGTCACCTCGGGTCAGACCGGGTTACCTGGATCACCGGGTTTTTTGATCATCCCTACCGGTGAGGAAGGGAAGATTTTAGAATTTTTTATGAAAATTTGAATAAAATATTAAAAAAACTAAAAAAAACGGTCAAACCGCGTGAAACCCGGTCGAACCGGGGCCAGTAGTCAAACCGAACCGGTCGGACTGGTTTCATGGTCGAACCGGCCAGTCCGGTCCGGTCTTGAAAACACTAATTTTTAGTCCTTTTTATAAGACGTTTTTAAATAGTTTCAATAAGTATTAGATTTTTTTTGCCCATATTTAATAAGGGTGGCAAAAAAGAATAGAAATTAATATGGTGTTGGAGCCAAATGTGGTTAATAAAGGTAAAATTAGAAACCACCTGATGAATTAGTTATAAATTAAACCACTCAATCACTCATAAGTCATAACAACGATGAGACGAAGCAGCTTTAACAAATTGTTTCAAAAAAAACTTATTGGTGCCTCTGTTATCCTATTTAGAAGGCATTTTTAATATGTTTAAAAAAAGAAAAAGAAACTTAAACTTCATTGACTTTGTTTATAAAATTCAAGTTTTCAACCTTATCCTATTTAATATATATTATATCACATAAAAATAAATTCAATACAATAAAAAATAAAATTATACATTCACATAAAAAATTCTCTTTTCGGCCAATAAATAGGATCAAATATTCTTTTCAGCCTGCTGGCAAAAAAAATGTTTTGTCTCCCTACGCGATAAATATGATAAGAAGAGTACCTTAGAAAATCAAAAGTCATGGTATGGCTTAATTTATTGCCATGACAGTGGCTTTTACATGGATTGATTGGCTTGAAATCAAACAGGTGAGAATTAAGTGTTCGTTTAAATTAACGATTAGAAAATTTAAAAGTGTTATAAAAATGAGAAAATACAAGAGATGTCAAGCAAGAAATGAAGAGAGATGAAGAAAAAACTAGAGAGAAAGATGGAGCAATATCTTATTCATTTGGATGCAAACAAAGTGTAGTACATAGTGCTCTATTTATAGGCCCTCATCCACAACTAAGAGTCACAAAAAGTTAATGACAAACTTTAATCCTCATGAGTGCACACATTGTAACCTTTGAGTTATGGGCGTGAAAACTCCTAAAGATCATTCATTGGAGAGGTTATGGGATGTAGAAAATGAAAGGTCAAGAGCTGGGAGCTCATGGACATCCACCTTAATTAGTATTTTACAACACTCCCCTTTGGATGTCCATAAAAAAAAATATTGTGCCTCATTAAAACCTTACTAGGAAAAACCCATTGGGACAAAAACCTAGTGAAGGAAAAAGAGTACACAATGTTTACTCCCCCTGATGACAACATCACTTTATGTCTTTAAGCTTACGCATTCCAATGCCATGCACTAACTTCTTAAATGTTCTAGTTGGCAGCGTCTTGGTAAACAAATCTGCAAGGTTGTCACATGAGCGAATTTGATGAACATCTATGTCACCACTCTTCATAAGATCATGAGTGAAAAAGAATTTTGGAGATATATGTTTTGTTCTATCTCCCTTAATGTACCCTCCTTTCAATTGAGCTATGCATGCTGTATTATCTTCATATAGTATTGTTGGAATCTTTTGTTCAGGAAACAAACCACACACTGATTGGATATGTTGAGTTATTGACCTTAGCCAAACACATTCTCGACTTGCCTCGTGAACTGCAATTATCTCTGCATGATTTGATGAGGTAGCTGCTAAAGTTGGTTTTGTTGATCACCAAGATATAGGTGTACCTCCACAAGTAAATAAATATCCTGTTTGAGATCTACCATTGTGTGGATTTGATAAAAACCCTGCATCTGCATAACCAATCAATTGTGATCCAGATTCATTAGAATAAAATAATCCCATATCATTTGTTCCTCGAAGATATCGGAATATATGTTTAATTCCATTCCAATGCCTTCTTGTTGGAAAAGAACTAAATCTTGCCAATAAATTCACAGCAAATGCAATATCAGGTCGTGTTGTATTGGCAAGATATATTAGTGCACCTATAGCACTAAGATATGGTACTTCTGGATTAAGAAGTTCTTTTGTTTTCTCTTGAGGACGAAAATGATCCTTCTCCTTATCAAGTGAACTTACAATCATTGGAGTAGATAATGGATGTGCTTTATCCATATAGAATCGCTTTAATATTTTTTCAATATAAGTTGATTGATGAAGGAGAATTCCATTTGTTAAGTGTTCAAGTTGCAGGCCGAGACAAAACTTTGTTCGTCCAAGATCCTTCATCTCAAATTCTCTCTTTAAACAATCAACAGCTTTTTGAAGCTCTTCAGGAGTTTCAATTATATTTAAATCATCCACATATACAGCAATTATCACAAACTCTGATCCATTTCCTTTTATGAAAACACATGGGCAAATAGGATCATTTTTATAACCTTCTTTTAACAAATATTCACTAAGACGGTTATACCACATTCTTCCAGATTGTTTTAATCCATATAAGGATTTGTGTAAAAATCCACAACTAAGAGTCACACAAAGTTAATGGCAAACTTTAATCCTCATGAGTGCACACATTGTAACCTTTAAGTTATGGGCATGAAAACTCCTAAAGATCATTCATTGGAGAGGTTATGGGATACAGAAAATGAAAGGTCAAGAGTTGGGAGCTCATGGACATCCACCTTAATTAGTATTTTACAACAAAAAGCAGTTTTTCAATCGTGATTTACGATATACGAGGTATGTATGTAAGAGGAATTATATCTCAATTTACGTAAAAAATAACTTATAAACAATCTGATCGTTAAAAAAAATATGCCATAAATCGGTCCTCTAGTCCACAGCCAGGTGCCCTGCATAAGCTAGATTTATCGTACAGCATTTAATATATTTGGGACTTTACATGTGATTGATGGTACTGTGAAATTATGTTTTCTAAGGACACGTTCGGGAAACAATAAAATCATAGTTTTAGAAGCATTTTTTTGCAAGCAGCAAAACTCTTGTTATATACTTATCTCATAAATTATACTCCCTCTAGTCTTAATAATAGGACATATTTACCTAACTTTGGAGCAATTAAGGATAGTGGTTAAATTAGTTAATCATATTTATTTTTCTAAAATACCCTTATTTAAAATTTAAAATGACATTCAATTACATTGATTCTCTATTTTTTCTTGTACCTCTCCTACCTCACACATGACTTCTCCAAGCTCTCACACAATCCGGTGTTTCAATCTTCCTCAACAACTTTCGATATACTTTTATTAAATTATTATTGTGTTTAATTATTATTGAGAAAGTATCAATAGGAGGTATTTTAGGAATAAATTGATAAAAAATAAAATTTTATCATATAATTAGGATCAAGATCAGCTATCAAATATTATCCTATAATTAAGATAGAGAGAGAGTAATAGTTAAAAATATTTTCTAAAAGCTAATCAAGAAATGCACTTAATTCATGAGGGAGACTTGTCTTTTGTTTCTGATTAGGTGGAGGGCAATGCGATGTTTTAGCTTCTTCTTGTTAATTTTCGTGGATTACTCTAAGGGGAGGAAACGGAAAGTAAGTAAGGGAAAAAAAATTTTGAGTTGAATTTAAAAAAATTGGAGAAGTAGGGTTAAAATTTTTTAATTAATTTTTCTTACTTTTTTATTTTATACATTCTCTTTATTAAAATTTTATTACCCAACTTCTTCAATCTTTTAACATTCAACTCATAAAAATTTTCCCTCCCCTCCCTTCCCTTCCAACCCCTCACACCAAACAGACCCTTAGGGTTTGTCTCCATTGATTTTTCCCTCTATTTACTCTCCATTGAGTGTATCTACCATTAGATCAACTTTCAATAGTTAAAATTTAATAATATGTAGAGAATAATATTATTATAAAAATCTACCATGATAAATCTCAACAATTGAAAGTTGATTTAATGGTAGATACACTCAATGGAGAGTAAATGGAGATGGAAATTAATAGAGACATCCCTCTCCCGATTACTCCATCCTTTATTTTTTTTATAATGAACAAATATTTATTTATGTTTCTAATATTCCAGTATAAAAAGAGTAAGTTTCTGGCAAAAACAAATTATAAAAAGAGCAAGTTAAATTTAGCTTAGCTAGAAATATGTAAGTAGCTATAATTTTTTCAATAACATAGTTGAAAATTTGCATAAAACACGAGAGAGTATTTCACTCATATTTAATCTTTAACGAAAGCAGGAGTTAAAAGATTGATAAATATTATACTATATCATCTACTCATGATATAAGGTACATGGTCCATGGCACAACGTATTAAAATATCATCCTAGCCTTCTAATATAGCAAAATGTTCTTCTCCAAAATTGAGAAAAAAAAAAAAGGAGCATGTTTAGAGGCTGGACCACTCTTCAATAGGATTAGAGGGCAGTACCCTCTAATAGGTTCGGGCTTCAGTGACTTGTTATTGAAAAGGCCACTGCCTACTCGTGGGTAAGGACTTTAGCTCATGTGCTAAATATAGAAATTACGCCAGGAATTTGATTTAATCCTAATTATAAAATCTTAATTTAGTGTTTCTCAAAATTATAATTTTCTTACAATTTTCTTTATTACAAATTTAGGGGTTTCTATCACGAGAGATAATTTTAATACATATGATCAAATAGGGTTTTTTAGAGAAATAAATACAGATTTATTATAAACATACTGATTTATATCTAGTTTTTATATTAAGCATTGGGGGAGTATATTCTTAAAAAAACACTACATGGTGTGCTATATTATTAATAAATTAATTTAACTTATAGATAATCAGTCCTGCAACCAAATGAAAAAAAAAAAAAAAAAGTGGGTAAAAAAAATTACTCCCGCAGGTGTCAGGTAAAAAATAACACCAATGGCTGCTAAAACTTGTATACTTACGGGCGAAATTTTTAAATTTATGAGCTGAATTGTGTCATTGATGAGTTAAATTTATCTGACAATCCATGGAATATAATTTGTATAAAATCAACATAAATAGCATTTATTATTTAAATTTATAAGTTTTGCATAAATTTCTGATAGTTTCAAATTGCAGGAACCATTTTTTTTTTCTTTTGTTTATGAAACTGCCAGAAAATGAAAACAACGAAGTGGGTGGCAAGAAGAGATATCCTCGGACTTGAGAAACCTAATAAACTATAAAGCATGAATTGATTTTATTATTGGGTAGAGGCTTCAAGGGAATAAACTATTACTCATCTAGTGTGTGCTCGGCCACCCAAAAATCATGATTTTAGAATCCCGTTTTTGTAAATGGAGATAAAATTCCTCTCACATATTTATCTCATGAACTATAAAAGTTATTCTCTAAAAGCTAATACAAACACACACAATCATCTTCGTTGTTGTGCTTTTGTTTTTTTTTTTGTAGTTGGCTTATTCTTTTATCGTGATTTTGTTTAGAGCAAGGTATTAAAACTCGGACCGGGTATTGAACCGGTCGGGGTACTGGGTTAAGGGTCAGTGGATCAAATCGGGACCAAACCGGAGCTAAACCGGTGAGTAATTGAAAATTTTAGACTTATAGTATGAAATTCTAAAGGAAAAAGTTAAAATTTTTTTTTTTTTTTAATTTGGGACCCTGACCGGACCGGTCTAGTGACCGATTCGACGGGTTCCGGGCCGGACCGGCCGGTCCGGTCCGGGTCCCTAAACACTGGTTTAGAGGCATCATTCATGGCTGCTGCGTTCACACTTCACACAGCGACAGCGTGCTTCTACCTTGGAGAAATAAAATATATATATCCCCACATTATTCTTTATTACTCCTTCAGTCGTTTTAAATATAAAATATAGCTAATTTTTTTAAAAAAAATTAAGAAAGTTAAAAAAGTTACTTAATCATTTCATATTTTGTATATCCTTATATAATATATTAATTTATTAGTCAAACTAACAAATTTAGAGAAAAAAATATAAATACAAATATTCTAAATAATTTAATTAACTTCCTTAATCTTTCTAAAAAAAATCAGCTTTATCTAATATTTAAAACCAAAATGAATACTATTTTATTTGACTTCTCAATTTTCATGAACAAGAGATATAGCCAGGCCAAGCCTATTAAGCATTTAATGCACATGGAAGATTCCATAAGAAATATTAAATTTGGAAGGACTTAACGTTTTTTCTAAAAAACAAAAAGCTGCTTTCACATGCGGGGTCATTGGTGAATAGGAATTGATGAGGTTTGGACTTTGGATCATTTAAAGAGGTAGTAAGGGGGATTTTGATGTGGCTTTGTGTAGCCACTTGTTTGAGATGTCCAATTAGCATACTTACCTATTCCCTTATCCATTGCTTATTGTTTGCCGATTAGAGGCAATCTCCACACTCTATGATAATGATAGAAAATCACCTTACTACGTATTTATCATAATTTTGTTATATAGTGGCACTACCAAACTAAAACTTTATTTTAGACTTAAGCTATATAGTGGTGCTTATCTTCTTCTTTTTCTTTCAAACAAAAAAAAATTACACATTAGAGGGTTTGAATAATTGAATTTTTTTTATCTGACTATATAACTGAGTCATATTTAAATATTATCGGGTTCAACTGGGATATATTTTTTAAAGATGTTTCCTGCATTTATAAGAACATAAATTCAAGAACTCGCACTTAAAAAGTCAAACTCTCAAAACAATGGTTCCAGGGACATCGTGCTATACATGAAATGTTTAAATGCCTTTAATATCATCACTTGGGGTTGTGAAGATGGCCACTTGTTCAAAGACAATGTTATGATGCTAGGTTGTGCTTACATAAGGATTGGCATGTTTTACTACGTCTGTGTTTGGTATCACTTATTTTTGGACAATAAGTCTTTATTACATAAGTCGAGATAAAACTCCTCTCACATACTTACTTCGTATACCGTGAATCACGATTTATAAACACTTATTACCCAAAAATAAACTATTCCAAACGAGCACTACTAGTCCATAGTTACTGGGAAAAACTTGTATTTAGCTAATTACTTGTCCAAACTCTCAGATCACAGGGAGAGCAACTTTTATATCTTTGATCAACCGTTCACCTTATTTTCATGAGGTGGAGCTTGATGAAGGAGCCTAATTTGTACTCTTGATGTTTTGATTGCTTAATGCAATAACCCCAGTATTTATTAAAAAAAAAAAGAAAGTAAAAGATTCTCTTTCACTTGAATTCTACACACCCGATCTCGTTCCTATCAA
Source organism: Inga oerstediana (assembly GCA_963210345.1). Taxonomy (NCBI): domain Eukaryota; kingdom Viridiplantae; phylum Streptophyta; class Magnoliopsida; order Fabales; family Fabaceae; genus Inga; species Inga oerstediana. Next base: position 55,416,403 of record OY723407.1, on the reverse strand, counting down.
AATTAAAAAGTTGGCCATAAAAGAAATAAAAAATTATATTTGGATCATTTATATAAAGAAGGATACAAAATTTAATAAATTATATATTATTTAGAAGTGATAAATAATTGCAGGACCACGCTATGAAAATTGAAAAGAGAGTGATGAAAAAAAATCTTGTACCTGTTGGAGTAGCACCACGCAATGATGCACCAATGAAAAAGACAAGGGGCTTAGGTGAAATATGCAGGCTCTTTATGGGCATGACAGAAATTTACAAAGAAGGCCAAGGACCCGCATTCAATAAGAAAATGGAAAAAAATACTTCTAAAGAGATAAGAAAATAGGCAGGGTATGGGCGTGAACTGTAAAGTGGCCGCACATGGGCACTGGGTCGGTAAGTGGGATGTGCAGTTGCCGTACTAAGATTCTGATCGGATAACCCTTTTGGATGATCCTAACTTTCTACGGATTCAGTCAATCTTCACTGCCAATAAAGACCTTAATCCTTTATTTATTTTTTTAGAAAAATCAGAATTCGAATCCGGTACTCATATTTTTATGTAATCATGCAATGTTTGAGTAATCTCTTAATGATCCTATAATTAATAAAATCCTTAAAAATTTTGGAACAAAAACTTTTCATGTCGTATTCCAAGACAAAAATACTAGATATCAAAGTATAATGAAGAATTCGCGCCACTTTCATTAAACGTGTGTTTGGAAAAGCTTGGGCTCGTTTGGAATAGCTTATTTTCAGGTAATAAGTGCTTATAAATCGTAATTCATGGTATATAAGGTAAGTATATGAGAGGATTTTTATTTCGGCTTGCGTAATAAGCACTTATATATAAAAAATAAGTGTTCCCAGACATACACTTATCTGGGAAATAAGTCCTTATTACTCAAGTCAAGATAAAACTCCTCTCATATACTTACCTCGTATACCGTGAATCACGAATTATAAATACTTATTGCCCAAAAATAAACTATTACAAACGAGTACTAAAGATAGTAGGTGGCACAGACACAAGATGGGCGAACACACAACTCGAGACCCTATTCTAAATATGTGACAAGACAATTAAAACTTTAATCAAATGATAACAATAAATTCCATAACAACAAAGTCATATTCTATTAGATGAGATCGATTATATTAATCACACAATGTCATAGTACTCTATTAAAAACTAAATATTCAGACACATTATTAATCAATAAATCCTCCTCTATAATCTCATGGAGTATTCACTTCGATCTTCCTCTGTATCTTTTTACAAGCTTCTATATTGTTACGAGTTTAGATGATCAATTAAATAGTGCAAGTGTACACTGTCGTAATCAAGTAATATAGAAGTGAGTAGAGTATCGTTCCCACGGGGATTGATCACTAAGTACCAAAATGGGTAATTTTAATTCTATCTAGTCGATCGATAAATTGGTGATTGAGAGTACAAATAAAAGAAAAATAATTAAATATGAGTGCAGATGATATGAAAACAAATATGAGAAAAAGTCATAGGGATTAGATTTCACTTAACAAATTCCGGATTGAATCACTTATATATTCTAGCCCAATTTATTCCACATAATTGATAGTCGAGTTTCCCTAATTTAATTACTAGCCTCTTCCAAGGTCAGGCAATTCTATAATTAATTGCTAATCCATTATATTCCTATATGAATTTAAGCAATTAATTATGCATTAATATTTATGGAACTCAATAAGACTACACAACTTATATGAATATATTCTTATTTCATATGCAAGTCATGGTTTTAATTATAGGATCTACACACATACATCTCCTTCCGTTCTCAACATGCATATTGTAATCATTCAAAAGGTGGAAAATCAAATGAAAGCATTAAGAACAATAATTAAAACTCAATCATGAAGGAGAAATTAAAACTAGATTTAATAAGTTAAGATTTAATCTGTCATTAGTAAGCTACGTCATCATCCTAGGAAAATGAAAATTTAGCTCATGATAAAATTAAAAACAAAACCAAAATAAATTGACATTATATAAAACTAGAATGAAATCTTCATAAATACTGCATAAACTTGAATATTAAATTCTCAAACATAAATATACAACAAAAAATATACATGAAAAAAAACTGGAGAAATCTAGCCGTCCATTTAGGAGGTAAAACCTTCCATGTAGGCAGCATGCAAAAAGTAATACAATACTAAGCCTTCCATGGAGGAGGCATACATAAAATAATATAATACTAAGCCTTCCATGTAGGAGGCATGCAAAAAGTAATACAATACATAAAATTAAAAATAAAAAATAACACAATTTATTTAGAACTGTCAGAGAAAATATCTCTCCCTGTCAAAGAAGGATCTCTGACTGTCAGAGAAAATTCTCCACACCTTTGAATCTGTGCCTGACGCATTGAATTTATAGGCTGCGTCGTTTCACTTTTTTCCACTGTGCTACAATGATTTTGCCAATTTTTTCCGCAATGCTACAATAGTGAACAGTATCCTGTCGGTTGGTTTACGCATTTTTCCCGTGTTGCTACAGTGATTCCATCCGCTACAGTAACGCCTTGCTACAGTGATTCCATCATGAATAGTGACCGATGCTACAGTAATGATCTTTTTTTATATTTTTCTTTATTTTTTAAATATTATTTATTTTACACCCAAATATATTATATTAAGCTCAAATATCGTCCATAAAATTATCATATAAGGGAAAATAATATGTAAATATTGTACTTATCACATATTGCTTGATCTACCCTTCTTACCGGCGCACCTAATGGGCGTCTTTGGATGTGTCCAAACTCTCTCATACTGTTTTCTACTATTTTCTCCTTAATAAATGCTACTCTAACTCGTTCGCGTATATGATCATTACAAATCTTATCTTTTTTTGTTTTACCACACATCTATCTCAACATTCTTATCTCATCTACTTCCACTTTATGGTCATGTTGTCCCTTTAAAGCCTAACATTCACTATCATATAGCATTACTAATCTTTTAGCATTGCAATAAAACTTTCTTTTTACCTTATTAGGAATTTCTGATCACAAATAACTTCAGTTGCTTCTCTCCATTATTATTATACCACATCGCCTGGATTCTATAATTAACACCTTCATCAATTTCACCATCTTGTAGTATTATTAACCCTAAATATGTAAACTTTGTCACTTGTTGAATGATTTGTTCTCCCAATTTAACGTCTACATCATTTCTCACTTGTTTCTTATCAAACTTGCAATACATATATTTTGTTTTGCTGCTACTTAAATGAAAACCCTCTGACTTCAGAGTTCTTCTCCATATCTCAAGTTTAGAATTAATCTCATTTCTTAATTCAGTCAGTAGAACAATATCATCAACAAAAAGCATGCAATTAGGAATATTTTCTTTGGTGAGTTCAGTAAGAATGTTGACCATTAGGTTAAACGAGTAAAGATTCAAAGCTAATCCTTGATGTAGGCCAATCTTTATAGGAAAATCTTTTATTTCACCTCCGAGCATTCTAACATTGGTTGTTACCCCTGTCATACATATTTTGAATGACTTTAATATATTCAACATGCACCCCCTTCTTTTCCTTTTGTTTTTTTGCCATCACCCCCTTATTTTCCAAGACTTTTCAACATACATATCTTATTTCATGATTATACATTTTTTCCAAGACAATAAAAATCGTATGTAAATCCCTTCCTTTGCTCCAATATTTTTCCATTCGGCCCTTAGTAAATAAATTGCTTATATAGTGGGCCTTTCCGGCTTGAACCCAAATTGACTCACAGAAACACTAATCTTCGGTTTCAAGCTGTGCTCAATCATTTTTTTCTCACAATTTTATTGTATGACTTATAGCTTTAATTTCTCTGTAGTTTACACAATTTTGAATATCCCTTTGATTCTTATAAATAGGGACTAAAATACTTTTTCTTCAAGTATCGTACATTTTTTTGGGTTGTAGAATTCTTAGAAAGCCACAGCAACCCTCATCATCCAAACAATCAAGACGGTGAAAACTAATTTTATTTGTCCCAGTCATTTTAGAAAATACTTAATGTTAAAGCAGTCCCTGCAAATTTCGTAAGAATTAAGCCGATTTGAAAAATTCTCTTGAGATTAACATTCTCTGCTAATAAATCAACTACATATAATGTTGCAAGAAAGAATATAGACCAGAAGGTAAGAACAAAGCAGAGGTGTCGAGCCTATGGACTATGGTTGCAGATGTAAGGGCTAGAGGAAGGCCCAAGATATCAAAGCGCAGGTTTGGCCCAAATAACAACGTTTAATTTAATTGAAAGCCCACTCTTGAGTAGTATTCAACTATTCATAATTTCATATATGAACTTTTTAATTTTGAGAAAAAAAAGAAGAAGCAGTAATGCGTTACAACAACAGAGGAGCAAGGAAGGTGCGAAGGTAATGAATAACGAGAGTGAGAGTGAGTCCAATAGGATATGGATTAATGGAGGGAGGAGAAGACTTGGAGAACAGATCGAGAGTAGGCGAGGACGTCATCAGGGGCACGAGCTACCATTGCTTGTCGTGGCGGTTGTGGCCGCCGCCGTGACTGTGATCGGAAATAATGGCGTCGCGAAGGATGCTCTTGGTAACAGGATCCCTTAATCCTAATGATGATGATTTGTGGCGACTATTGTTGTTGTTGATCTCTGCTTTCTCTTTCCTTAGCTGCTGGCTCACCATCATATTACTCGTTACGACGTCGTCTGAGCGATTTTTGTCGGTGGCGTTGCATTGCCTTTGGTTGTCACCAATTATGGATCTTGGTGACTCCGCCGCGAGGACACGCGTCCTCTCCAACTTGCATCTCACGCACACACGGCATCCCCTCCTCCACCAACTAATCCATCTTCCCGCGCATGAGGTTGAATTAGTTTTTGACGAATAATTATTACTACCTCCGGTTCTAAATATAGGATAAAGTTTGTAGTGCAATTTGCACTATAAATTTTGTCCTATATTTAGGACCGGAGGGAGTATGATTTATTATATAAATATATGAGAGAAGTTTTATATCTGTTTATAAAAAATGATTTTTGAAACAACAGTTGCATGGTTTATCCAACACTTACTAAGGTAAATGACCATATAAAGTCTACAAGTTGATTGATGATTGAGACTTCAGGTATTTACACTCATGTTTTTTGGCAATCAAAATCATTTTTTTATATAATTTTTTAAAAATAAATAAAAGGCTTTATTTTCAACTCTACCTTTAACATCATATTAGACCACAAATTCACAATATGATGGTTAATGTCTCTCAAGTGTCAACTAAATTTAACAAAAAAAGAAAAAAAGGAGTTCAGTGGAGGAAATCCAAATCTGAAAGAAGTTGCACGATAATGTTTGATGGCAGTCCCCTTCTCCGTGGTCTAATCTGCTCCCCTTCCGAATGTACTACAAGACATTAATCAAATTAGTTAAAATTACCCATCGGAAAAAAATTTAAAATTGATTAAATTAATTACATTTTTAATAAAAAATTTCTCAGGAAATTCCCAAATAAATGCCATTTGAAAATACAAAACTCTAAACAGTTTATTAACACTTTAAAAAGACTTAAAGTTATCAAGTACCAAATTAGGTTTTTCAAGTTTTGACACATTTATCATTTTACCCGTTAAATTTTTTTTTTTAAATAATAGTGATGCCCCCTGTTGGAGCACCACCGTCGGCCGGCTGCCCCCGCTCTAGTGGCTTGCCAGCCGGGACCCCCAACGGCTGCAGCTTCGGCATACAAGAGCTTTTTTGGTGGGGAAGGGTTTTTTTTTTTTGAAAAAATTTTGTTCAGAAATGGTAAGGGGTGAGATTGAACCCATCCAATTCCTTTAGCAAAGGAGCTTTGGTGGCCCGATATATATATATATATATATATTATTAAATATGTATAATATAATTAAAGGCGTAGTATCTTTGACAGAGTCGATAATGACTTTGAAAAATTCAGAAATAGAAATAACAAAATTCGTAATGGTATTAATAAAACCGTTTGCTGATGAACCTTTACTTGCATGTTTTCATCAGCATTTTTGCATAAAACACTTTTGTCAAAACCATTACAATTCTTGTCAAAATCATTTCTAAATTTGTCAATCTCATTACTGAATTTATTAAAATCCTTTTATTTATATTATGAATGTTTTCATTATGGAATCTCATAATGAGATTGTCAAAACCATTACAATTCTTGTCAAAATCATTACTAAACTTGTCAATCTCATTACTAAATTTGTTAAAATCCTTTTATTTATATAATGAATGTTTTCATAATGGAATCTCATAATGAGATTGTCAAAACCATTACAATTATTATCAAAAGTATTACTAAACTTGTCAATCTCATTACTGAATTTGTTAAAATCCTTTTATTTGACAATCCCATTATGAAAATATTCATGTGACAGGTTTAGTAATGATTTTGACAAGCATTATAATGGTTTTATTAATCCTATTATGAGATTCCATTATGAAAACATTCATAATATAAATAAAAGGATTTTAACAAATTCAGTAATGAGATTGACAAATTTAGTAATGATTTTAACAAGAATTGTAACGGTTTTGACAATCCCATTATAAGAACATTCATAATATAAATAAAAGGATTTTAACAAATTTAGTAATGAGATTGACAAGTTTAGTAATGATTTTTATAATAATTGTAATGGTTTTGACAATTCTATTATGAGATTCCATTATGAAAACATTCATAATATAAATAAAAGAATTTTGACAAATTCAGTAATGAGATTGACAAATTTAGTAATGATTTTGACAAGAATTGTAATGGTTTTAACAAAAGCGTTTTGTGCAAGAATGCTGATGAAAACATGTAAGTCAAGGTTCATCGGCAAACAGTTTTATCAATACTATTACGAATTTTGTTATTTCCATTACTGACTTTTTCAAAGCTACTACGCCTTTAATTATATTATACATATTTAATAATGCATATAAATATCAAAGGAGTTTTGGTGGCCATGTTCATTTGCTAAAGGAGTGAAATGTGTTCGATCCCACCCGTTGCCATTCCCCAACAAATTTTTTTCAAAAAAAAAAAAACATTCCCCACCAAAAGGTGGCCCGCCGGCGGTGGTGCTCTGGTAGTGGCACCACTATTATTTAAAAAAAATTGAGGGGTAAAATGATAAATGTGTCAAAACTTGAAAACCTAATTTGATACTTGGTACCTTTAAGTCTTTTTAAAGTGTTAGTAGATTTTTTAGGGTTTTGTATTTTTAAACGATATTTATTTGGGATTTTCCCAAATTTCTGTAAGAAAACTCCTTTTTTTTTTTTTCTGATGTTGTTATCTGGTATTTAGTTCGAGATTCGTGGCTTTCTCTCCTATCATAAGTGTCTCTTTTGATATTTGAATTTGAGTCTTAAAGAGATCTAACGGGACTTTACATCGCTAGATCAACTCTAAATGACTTTTTTACCCCTAAAGAATCTCAAATTTCTCTCTTAAACTTTATTTAACGAAGTCTTGGGAAAAAATATTCATTCACACCTTTATTAGAGTTAGGAGAGTTTTCCTTATCAAAATGGAGTCATCTCCCCAAATTAGACAAATCAGTTTTATATTAAGGGTTAGTGTAGTTACTTTCCTCCGCAAATTTACACTAGGGTTTAATTGTAAAAGATTCCTTTTGGTAGAATAAAGTTAAAATATTATTAATGCAACGGCGCTCAAGGCTTGTTTGGTTGGAGGGAATAGAAGAGAATGAAAAAGGAGTCCCTTCCTTGTTTAATATGAAAAATTGGAGGAAAGAGGCCTCAAAGAAGGGACTCCAAATATCTCTCATCCCCTCATTTTTATTCCCTCCAAATTGAGGGGTTTTAGTGAGTGTTTAGAATAGCTTATTTCTGAGAAATAAATACTTATTACGTAAGTTGAGACAAAAACTCTCTCACATACTTATCTCGTAGACCATAAATCACGACTTATAAATATTTATTATCGAAAAATAAACTATCCAATAGAAAATAAACCACTCCCTATCCATCCTCTCCTTTGAAGCAAACAGGCGCTAACGTCAGATCCTAATGTCTTAATTGTTTGACCAAAAAAAAAAATGGCTTATTGACGGCTGGGGCAAGGCTTGGCAAAAACCCTAGCGCCCTCCTCCAAAAACCCCTGGTCGTTTTGTTCCTTTCCTCGGCGGAGCTTCTAGCAACTGGTTCGTACTTCGTCATTCTACCGATAAGCTCATAGACCGGAGAAACTTTATGCCTGCAACTCCAGCAGATAACAAAGCAAATACTAATAAATCTGTCGCCTTTACGCCTCGTCAAGTTTTGCTAGGAATGAAGCACTCCGGTGATAATAACGCCTCTTCCAATGGAACTTTCCAATTAAACCAGGAAGAGAGGGTTCTTCTTCACCTCTCTATAGCCCATTATTTTCATCGCTGTGGATTCTCCAAGACCCTGAAGAAATTTCGTTCTGAGGCGAAAATCGAGGTGAGTTTTTCTTCTTTCCCTTTGCCTGTCATGAGATTGCGAAGGAGATATATTCTTCCTAGTGATACGAGTCGGAATAGCTAGCTAAAAATGCTGAATCGTGTACCTGGTGAACTTAATGACTCTTGGCTTTTTAAACAGAGTGGTCAACACCATTGTGACATAGTATTTGTGACGAATCGTAGCAAAAGAGTTAGGCTAACGTGCTGAATATTTCGAAAATGTTGAACAATGTCGAAAGAACAGTATTTTTTTCCTTAAGACAAAATCAAATTTCTTTATTTCATTTGAAAAGAAATGCTCATTTTTCGTTGCTGTATGACGTGAGATAACTGTTAACACTCTCAACGGATTTGTTCTGTGGCGTTTTGCTTCGGTTCAGATAAGTAACACTTAGACTCGGCATCAATTAAAGGGTTCGTTCTATCAACGATGAGATGTAAAGTATCAGCATTTCTTACTCTGGCAGTAGTTATTCATTAGTCCCCTCCCTTGTCAAATGTTTCTTTCCTACATCGATGTTGTACTGCACAATACTCCTGATACACCCTTGCTTTTTCTGTTTTTATAGTGGAACCATCCTTCTTGGATGTGTGATTTTTCTTCTACTTGAAAGAAGTATGGTTTTTGGTTAAATTGCTTAACTACTTGATTTCATTGCTCCCTATTTTCAATATCTGTATAAACTGCCCTGTTTACAATGCAGCATTTTACTTGGATAGGGAGATTGGTTCGACCCCTGAAATTATGAACATAAAATAGCCAATAGTGTTATTATTGTATGTGGCCTCCAATAGGTTAGTAGCATGCCATCCTTGTTGTGTATAGTGCCTACTTAATAATTATACTTCTTCAATGAGTGTGTTTATAACAACGATTGACAATTGAGCTTGTTTCAATTTAACTTTTGGTAAAAGCTAAATTGTATATTATGATTTAGGTTTGGATTGGCGGTTCTATAAATGACTTTTGTAAAAGTAAAATTTGTTTGGATTGGCTTAAACACAAGTGACTTTTGTGATAATGGTAAGAGAGTGTGGGTGGAAAAATATTTAAAAATTACTTTAAAATGTTAGGTGCTGCTGAAAAAATATTTTAGAGTGGGTGGAAATCAATAAATCAGTATTCTAAGTTTTGGGTGCTCTTTACTATTAAAAAAAAAATACATTAAATGTAAAATTGTAGTCAGTTTTCTAAGACTGGGTATAACTGAAAAATTATTTTAAGGGGTTAAAAACACCAAAAAAATATTTTAAGCGGTTAAAAACATCAAAAAAATATTTTAAAATAATTTTTGGAGTTGAAAAAGTATATTAAGGGTAAAATTGCAATCAATCTGATAGCACACTGGGTAGTGGGTACAACTAGAAAAATTTTAAGGGATTAAAAACACTCAAAAATATTTTTTGATACTACATACTATTTAAAAAATATTTTATGGAAAAAGCTAATATCATATAACTAATTTCCAGACAACCCAATCTAGTATAAAATGCCATTAGCTTAGTTTGGCAACATCCCAAACCATGGTTTGCGCAACCTGAGACAAAACTCCTCTCACATACTTACTTCGTAAGTCGTAAAAGCTATTAAAAAAAGTTAATCCAAACACACACTTAATAGAAGCTTCTTTCTACAGCTTCTCACAATTGAGCGTTCACCAATTGGGCTTTGGCAAAAGCACAATTGCCTGCAAGCCTCCCCAAACACTCAAAAAAAAAAAAAAAATGATGGTTGCCAATTGGGCTTATGGCTGCCAATCGTGCTTATGGCTGCTCATCAAACACACACAATATTAAGTTTGGCTTTTGCTTCAACTTTTTTTTTTTAAATGTTGATCCTGCTTGTGATGCAGAAAGATGATGTGGAGACTTCCTCAGTTGATCTAGAAGAAATGTGTCTCAAATATTTGGAATTATGGTAAGATAAACCTGAGCATTGTTTTTTAAAGACTTATTTTCACGAACCTTTCCCTAGTGTGAAATGTGTTGTTCATGAAAACTATTTCTTTGGACCAGAAAATTAATTCAAAAGAGGAGATGCCATTTTGATATTCTCTAATAATATTAATAGGTATCACTCAAGCATATTTTTAACTCTGTTTTCGTTTATTTTCCCAAAGTTTTTGCTTTTGGTGGTGGCTTTGAGAACCGAGCTATCAGAATAAATCTGTTATATTTGGTGCTCTGTGCCTATAAGCTTGTTTTTTGGCTAATTATGTTATCAAGAAAACACTGGTTTGCATGATTGTCCGGAAATGCCTGACTATAAACTCTTCTGCAAAGCCACTGAGGGACTGGTACTTAAAGTGGTCTGTTTTGTTAATCTGAAAATAGATAACTTCATTTGTGGTAAGATGGCTCTAATCTGTAGCCTCATGAACAAGCTAATATTCTTGTAAGCAAGTATATCTGGCTATGAGTATATCATGCTTTTTTGGTGTTTTGAGTAACCCAAGGAGCTAACTTAATTCACGCTGGTGTTTTGAGTATTGTAAAAGTTAATTTTCCATAACCAATTTTGATGACATTATGCCTTGCAAATAAGGCTGGGTATTGATGCACTTGTGGGTCCATATACATATAATTGAGGCTTACAAGTAGGAAGAAGCAGTTTTTTTTCTTGCAATTGTTAGCACACCAATTAGCTTCTTTGAATTGGACCATCTTATTAATTTTTAGATCCTAATTATACCAATTTGCATATGTTAACCGAACTTTTTCTTTGCTTTCCATTATTTCTTTTGTCAGCAGTAAGGGTGTGAAGACAAAGATCAATAACCAAAAGGAGCAAGGTATGCTTAAAGAATTTGGTCTCATGGCCAAATTCTCCTTTGCATGGTTATTATACTCTTTCCTTCACTTTCCTTTGCAAATAGATCCTTATATTGGCATTTCTACTACTTAGTAGTTGCTGGTATGCACTCAAAAAAAGATGTGGATGATCCTTTGGTTCCTAGTGTGGATAATGATGCTGAGAAAAAGAAAAAGAAAAAGAAAGACAAGGGTGACAGTGATCCTGTTGTTCATCGGCCTGGTTCAGATAAAAAATTAGAGGGTTCTATGAACTCTGTGAAGAAAACAAATGGCTCAAACCCCGAATCAGAAGCTAAATCTAAAGAGAAGGTAAAGAAACATGAAATTCTAACCTTACAGTGAATGAAATGACCTAATTAATGTAAGGGAGTTAAAGGAATTTGTTAACATGGAATTTTGTGAATTACTTTTTCAGGGTAATGACAAAAAGAACAAGGAAAAAAAGAAGAAAAACAAGCTAGCGTCTGAATCTCTTGCTAACAGTGTGGAGGATGACCAAGTGCAATCGGAGTCTATGCCTACAGAAGTGAAAGGTGCTGAGACAGAAAAGAAATCCAAGGACAAAAAAAAGACAAAGAAAGACAAGCTGAGTCGTGATGGAGATGCTAAAGAATTGCATATAGGGGATCCCACTGAAAATATTTCAAAAATTGATAATCTTGAAACATCAAATAATGGTGTGGCGGACAAGAAGAAAGATTTGAAAAAAAGGAAAAGACTGACTTCTGAAGAAAATGATGCACTACTTGCAGATAAAAAAGAAGATGAGGATCCCAAGCGCAGAAAGATGGATGGTCTCATAGAATCCAAGGAAGGAGATCAGTCAGCAAAAACAACTTCAAACTTGGGGAGTGATTCAAATTCTAATAAAGGAACTATTGGTGCAAGTGGTCAAGTTGGTGGTGATCAGACACCGAAGACACATGGTGAAAAACATAACAGGAAGACAAATGGGACTAATGAAAAGTTTTCTGAGAAGACGTCTCAGAAGAAACAGGATTCAGTTGAGGTATGTTATAATTAGACTTTTGTTATATACTAAGCTAATGGATATGCACAAAAGTCGGCTGTCATGTCTTTCATATTTCTGCTCCACTACCACTGTGGGGATATTACATTGTTTGGTAAAGCTTAACCCAAGAATACATTCATAAATGATCACGATGACATTTGTAATTGTTCCTGGCAGTGTCTTTATGTCCAAAGGTTTTTTCATATCTGTTTTTTCTGGTCCAGGGACCAATTACATTTCCTCTTAATGGTTGTGTTTGACGTCAATTCTAATACTTATGATTTGAGCATATGGAACTCTTATTGCAGCCAAATTCAGGTAAACCATTTCAACGAGTCAAGATTGAGAAGATAAAATTTGCTGATGAGAGGCTTCAGGATAACTCTTATTGGGCAAAGGTGTGATAACTATTAGTGCCCATGAACTTGAATTTAATCTGTCGAACTTCCAAACAAATAAGTAATGGTGTATTTTCTCTGCAGCACGGTGCGGAAGCTGGTTATGGTGCAAAAGCTGAAGAAATTCTTGGCCAAGTTAGAGGAAGGTATGTTATCTAAATGGACAATGTTCATGCGCACTTTTTGTTATTATCCTTTTTTTTCCTCCTCTTCACTTTTAATAACCCTGTGACATGCAACTCCCACAGGGACTTTCGTCATGAGAAGACCAAGAAGAAGCGTGGGACTTACAGAGGAGGGCAGATAGATTTGCAATCCCACTCAATTAAGTTCAACTATTCTGATGATGATGAATGACCACAGATTATCTAGTTCTGTCCCTTTTTTGAAATGGGATTTACATTTATTTTTGCTCTTGGTTGAGTATACACTGATTATTATTTTGGAGCACTGTGCCAAGTATGGTGTTGCCATGAAAATTTTCCCATTATTATTTTGTGCCCAAGCAAGATCAAGTCGGTTCAGACAAGTTTTACAAATCTTTAGTTTCTGCTTTATGCATTTAATCTTCATTTTATATGATTGTTTTGATGTTATATTTTAAGTTTGCAAACATCTCTACACTTTAGCTACGTGACTACGTCTAATCATGGAAGATATCCATCTTGTTCTGGTCCCTTCAGAACCGGAAAAGCCACGAAACAGAGTAGGTAGGATCAACACGTCCGGTTGTTCGTAACTAATGTGTTCTATTCAAGTCATTAAAGTTGGTATTTTTATTTAATTAATGGAAATATAAATTAAAAGGAAATAGTATTTTATGATTACAAATATTATAAAGCCTGGGAATCATTGGATTTGTCGAGAAAAAAACTGGGTTTTGTGGAAACGGAAGAATCACTCGAAGGACCATCTTTTCGTGGGCAATCGGACTTGCAAAACAATTGCATTTTATAATCGGATAAGAAAATTGGTTGGATTCCACCAGAAATGATTGTATTTAATGATGATGCAATAAATCAATTATAGCATTTGATTGGATATATATATATAATATAAAGAGGATTATATTTTATAATATGTATTACATCATTTCATGTAATATAAATGGGGATGTAGATAACCTATAATCAAGTTGAAAAAACACTATTGCCATCATAATTTTTAAATTGATCAATGTGCCCACTCATAAACGTTGCTAAATATTAAATAGTTACAACCACTAAATATTAAAAAATTAATTAATAATATAAAATTTTAAAAATATATTCTCCCATTAAAAAATTAAAAAAATTATATTCCGATTCCGCCATTAAAAATGTTAAAATATCCCATTGAACGATATTTTCATCATTAAATATTAAAAAATTACTATGAATGCATCCTGCTGCATAATATTTCCATCATTAAATATTAAAAAATTACTATGAACCCAACTGTACACTGCACAAATTAAAAAAAATACCATGAACTCAATGTATACATTATACATATATGTGTAGACAGGAATAATTTTGTCTCTTGCTATATTTTTCTCAATATTCTCATGCTTGATGTATTCCAACCAAACTTCTTTTTTATGTATATGCATCATCTGTCCTAAATGACGAACCAAACAATTTCATGTAATCACCATTACATTACATTCCTTTATATTCTCTCTGATTCTGTGAACCAAACGGGTACTTAAGGACCATCTTTACATGGTCAAAAAGATGGGTCCACATGCCCTGCTCAATAGATCTATGACCGCTTTTTTGTTTTTAAATTTTTTATATATTCTTATTTATTTGGATTAAATTATATGTTACACCCTAATGTATTTTTGACATCCATTATCCCAAATTAATTAATTTTTAATATATCCAGCATCTAGAAATATTTTTTCATTACCACCCAATATAAATACTTAAATTAATTAATTTTTAGTGCATCTAGCATACTGGAGTATTTTTTTAGTAGCATTCACTAATTGAAAAAAAAATTCTATGATGCTGGATGTACTAAAAATTATTAATTTGAGATAATATGTGTTACTAAAAAAAAATAAAACCTAATCCAAACCAATAAAAAAAAGTGATGAAAAATTTTACAAATATTAAAAAGCCTGGGATTCATTGGATTTGTTGAGGAAGAACCGAAGAAACGTAAGAAGACGCAAAGGACCATCTTTGCGTGGGCAAACGGACAAGCAAAACAATTAATGTTAAGGTTAAGTTTAAGGTGCACCGTCTCGAGTATTTTTTTAAAATACATTCAGCAACGCGTTAAAATATTTTATAGGGTATCCAACTTCTTCAAAGATTTTTCAGATGCGTCTAATACCCTAAATTATTTTTTGTACCCAAAAACATTTTAAGCTATCGAATGCACATGAACAAAATACTTTATAGTTAAAGTGTTGGGTGCAGTTGAAAAAATATTTTATAGTGTTGAATGCACTATAAGATATTTTAGGGTGTTGAATACACCTATAAAAATAATTTAGGTGTTAGATGTATTTTAACTCTTAATAATATGTCAATGGTTCATAGCTTAGTGATATAAAAGCTCCATTTGTAAGTGGGAGATCACGAGTTTTATCTTACTTATAAGAGTTAAGCTGTTAGAGTTTGCCTCTCTAATTAAAATTAAAAAATAATTATAAATTACAAATAACAAATCCCCTTGTCTCCATCCATGCATTTAAAATTACGATTACGACCATAGAAGCTATACCATAACTCTCATGTTCAGAAAGAAGTATTTAGAAGGGGAAATATGAATGGAAAATGTCAGCTAGGTCCCAAGGTACAGAAATAATCTCAAAAAACTCTCTTTACAAATTCCAAGGTCAGAAAAGTCCCTAGGGACTTTTTTGACATCAATTTCCTATAAGCAATTACAAAAATAACCCCCACTCCACCTAAGAAAAGAAAACGCACAGAGGAGAGGAGTAAAGCACCTTTTTGTGATCAAGACATTAAGGAAAAAGAGAAAAACGCACACGGACGAAGGGCGTAGGAGGTGCAACATTGAAGGGATACAAAATGACGTTAATGTTCTTGGGAATCTCGTCTTCTTCATCGTCCATGTATGGGTTGCAAGGTATAGAGGCGAACTGAAAATTTTTTTTTTCTGTTTAAAAATTAGTTAGATTGAGATTGAGGGGTTGGTTAAAGGTTGGATCTTAGGCTCAAAAATGGAGTAATTGGTAGGTGGTAGACAAAAAATACTAAGAATTTGGTAGACAAATGAGCTTGATCATTGAAGTTGAGGTTTCACCTTGGGTGGGTTGTGTTTATGTTAGAGTACTCTGTTTTTATGGCATGGTAACAGAGGAGTTGATGTATTTAAAGTGAGAATGGTGAATGTAATTGGTATTCTTTGCTGGAAAAACGCAGAAATGAACACAAAAAAATGTTGTAAATTTGTGCATATGAAGTTGTAAATATTGTTGTGGAAGTTGTTAATACGTACCGTAGCTGTGCTATGTTTTTGGGTAAGAAAACAGAGGTGTGAATGTGGTTTGTGTTATTAGAAAATGCTGATATGATAAAAAAAAAAGTGTTGTTAACGTGTTGTAAATTTGTACATATGTAGTTGTAAATATTGCTGTGGAAGTTGTTAATACGAAGTTTGTCCCTATGCTCTGTTTTTGGGGAAGCAAACAGAGGTGTGAGTATGATTTGTGTTATTAGAAGATGCTGATATGATGAAAAAAAAGTGTTGTTAACGTGTTGTAAATTTGTGCAGATGTAGTTGTAAATATTGCTGTGAAAGTTGTTAATACGAAGTTTGTCCCTGTGCTCTGTTTTTAGGGAAGCAAACAGAGTTGTGAGTGTGATTTGTGTTATTAGAAAGTGCTGATATGATGAAAAAAATAATGTTGTTAACGTGTTGTAAATTTGTGCAGATATAGTTGTAAATATTGCTATGGAAGTTGTTAATACGTACAGAACCTGTGCTCTATTTTTGGGGAAGCAAACAGAGGGAATGCTCTATTTTTGGGGAAGCAAATAGAGATGTATTGTCCATTCTCACTGGCAACCAACAAATAAAGAGGAAGAAAGACATGTAGCATTTGAGATGTTATTTTATAGTATAGGCTAGTTGTTGTGTACATTGATAACACATTATGTATATGTTCACAACATGTTTTTTGGTGGTTTAATTAGGTTATTTAACAGGTGAAAGAGCCAACGTATTTAGACAACAAGGTCCCCAAATTGTTTTTTTTTTTTGTTTTTATGGTTTACCATTGGATATGCATGTTTTCACAACAGTTGATGTCATTTTAACAACTGTTTGATGTTTTTATGTTTTCACAAAGGTCATTGGATGCGTGCTTGTCCCACCAACTCTCAAAATCTCAAATAGCGTTTACAATATATTCAGTTACTTTTACAAAATGTACACAACATGGTATGCTGTCATTGTTCACAACGTGGTATGCTGTATTTACAACATCATAAGTCATATTAACAACGTATTCAGTTACATTTACAGTATGTAAAAGGAATGCATGCTTGTGCAATGTTTACAACACATATTACTACGTTTACAACACATTAAGTTATTTTTACAAGTCTTTAAGCTAATTTTACAACTATTTTCACCAGTGACACCAGGGCAGTAGCTTGTGCAAGAAGCTACAACATACACACCACTTTTTTGGCACTTTTCTCATCGTTTACAATATGTTATGCTATATGTATAACATCATAAGTCATATTAACAACGTATTAAGTTACGTTTACAACATGTAAGAAAAAAAGCGTGCCTGTGCAATGTTTACAACATATTCTGCTACGTTTACAACACTTAAAGTCATTTTAACAAGTATTTAAGCTATGTTTACAACTATTTCCAGCTATTGCACCAGGGCAGTAGCTTGTGCAAGAAGTTACAACATACACACCACTTTTTTGGCACTTCTCTCATTGTTTACAACATACACAACACTTTGGTGACACTTCTGTGATTGTTGACAATATGTTATGCTATATTTACGCATATGTTGTGCCTTCCTTTACGCATCTTGTTCTTACTAAACCACTAACATGTTGCATTTTATCTTCTCCACCATTTAAAAACCCCCCACATGAAAGAAACAAAATAGATTCTTCCCTGAACAACTTCCCATCTTTCATGTCAATCTGCAACACAAACTTCGTATTAACAACTTCCAAAGCAATATTTACAACTTCATATGCACATATTAACAACACGTTAACTACACTTTTTATTCCTACACAGGTGCTTTTTCTAATAACACAAAACACACTAAAAACAAGGTCAAACCTCTGTTTGCTTCCCTAAAAACAGAGCACAACTACGGTACATATTAACAACTTCCAAAGCAATATTTACAACTTCATATGCATATATTAACAACACGTTTTATTCCTACATATATGCTTTTTCTAATAACACCAAACACACTAAAAACAAGGCCAAACCTCTGTTTTCTTCCCCATAAATAGAGCACAGCTACGGTACGTATTAACAACTTCCACAGCAATATTTACAACTTCATATGCACATATTAACAACATGTTAATAACACTTTTTTTTTCATTATATCAGCATTTTCTAATAACACAAACTACACTCACATCTGTTTTCTTGCCCAAAAACAGAGCACAGCTACGGTACGTATTAACAACTTCTACAGCAATATTTATAACTTCATATGCACATATTAACAACACGTTAACTACACTTTTTTCCCTACACATGTGCTTTTTCTAATAACACCAAATACACTAAAAACAAGGTCAAATCTCTGTTTGCTTCCTCAAAAACAGAGCACAAGTTCGGTACGTATTAACAACTTCCACAACAATATTTACAACTTCATATGCACAAATTTACAACAATTTTTTGTGTTCATTTCAGCGTTTTTCCAGTAAAGAATACCAATTACATTCACCATTCTCACTTTAAATACATCAACTCCTCTGTTACCATGCCATAAAAACAGAGCACTCTAACATAAACACAACCCACCCAAGGTGAAACCTCAACTTCAATGATCAAACTCATTTGTCTACCAAATTCTTAGTATTTCTTGTCTACCACCAACCAATTACTCCATTTTTGAGCCCAAGATCCAACCTTTAACCAATCCCTCAATCTCAATCTAACTAATTTTTAAACAGAAAAAAAAAATTTTCAGTTCGCTTCTGTATCTTGCAACCCATACATGGATGATGAAGAAGACGAGATTCCCAAGAACATTAACGCCACTTTGTATCCCTTCAATGTTACACCTCCTACGCCCTTCGTCCGTGTGCGTTTTTCTCTTTTTTCTTAATGCCTTGATCACAAAAACGTGCTTCACTCCTCTCCTCTGTGCGTTTTCTTTTCTTAGGTGGAGTGGGGGTTATTTTTGTAATTGCTTATAGGGAATTGATGTCAAAAAAGTCCCTAGGGACTTTTCTGACCTTGAAATTTGCAAAGGGAGTTTTTTGAGATTATTTCTGTACCTTGGGACCTAGCTGACATTTTCCCAAATATGAATGCATGAAAATCATTAAGGGTCTGTTTGGTATGAGGGATTTAGAGGGGAGGGGAAATTTTTATGATTTGAATTTTAAAAGAGTGAAGAAGTGGGGTAATAAAATTTTAATAAAAACAATATGTAAGATAAAAGAATAAGAAAAATTAATTAAAAATTTTTAACCCCACTTCTCTAATTTTTTTAAATTCAACTCAAAATTTTTTTTCCTCCACCCATTTTCCCTCCCCTCCCTTCATACCAAACAAGCCCTAAAAGAAGGGAAAAATCCCGCTTAGGTTCCAAGGAAAAAATATTAAAAAAATCTTATTGTAAATTCCCATATCTAAAAACTCCCTAAAAATCAGAAAAAATATAAAAAGAGTCCTAATGCGATTTATCCAATCAACAAGTTATTCTTGTAAATCTAATTACTATGCCACTAGAGTCTAAAATGGCGGTTTCTTTAATTTCTTATATAATACTCCATGGATGATTATTCAAAAATTAAATCTCATAATTTTAATTGAAACAGCATTTTAAGCATGTTTAGAAGTTTTGAAATGTAAAATATATGTTAAAATATATATACTGAACTAACAAAAAATATTAAAATTTTAAATTGTCTTGGTCAATAAATTTTTCAAATAATTTTTAAAACTCAAGGCTGTTCAATATTGAATATTTTTAACTAGCTATGATTTTACGCTACACTTTTTGAGTCTATATAGTTTATATCTTTTCATTGGCTCTTTCAAATTTCTTGTTTGAGAGGTTCAAAGAGCCTTCGTTCAATATATCAATATATATATATAATCTATGTCAAAACGTAACATAAAGTCACACAAGTGTGTGTGTATTTATTTCTAAAATTTATAAGAATTCTAATATTAAAAAAATACGAAAATTTTATGTACGTAACTTTTCCATTATGTGAGAGACTTTGGAGATTTCCTTGCCATTGACGAGAAGAACTTCCACAAGTGCCTGTAATTTTCCATGAATCATTTATTCAATTAAACAGAAGAAGACCGACCTCTATTATTAATGGATCAGTGGTCTCTCATCATATTCTATAATTATTATACAGAAATTACAGTTGATGATCTAAATTAAGAGAACACTTATATGTGTGTGTGTCCAAATGAAATGAATAAACTTTGAAGAACTCAAAAGGAAACCAAATAAAAATAAAGGTAGCCAGCGATGCTGGGTTTGAATTTAAAAAAATTTAAATAATTGTTTGCATGGCCCATTGTTATATTATTATTATTGTGAATTATTGGAAACTTGTCTTGGTCCTTTTGTTTGAAACTTAGTATTCGTTTGAATTAGTTTTTGGAGATTAGTTTTTATAGTTTACAAGGTAAGTATGTAAAATGAGTTTTGTCTCGATTTAGAGTGTGTTCTTATTAGCTTTAGGAGAATAGTTTCTGGAGAAAAAATGGAGAATAACTTTTGGAGAATAGATTATGGGAAAAAGTGATTTTGATAAAATGAGAGTGTTTGGATGTTTTGATCAGAATAGCTTTTTTCATGGTCAAATTACTAAAAAGGACATTGAATTTTATAATAATTACATATAAATAATAAGCTTATATTTTATGTATTATTTAAGGGTTAAGGTCCAAATTTAACAGTCAAGTTTTTCCTGAGGGGCATCTGGTACAAATAAGTTCTGGAAAATACAAAAATAACAATGAACAATTAAAAATGATGTATATTTAAAAAAACTGTTAAATTTGACCTAACGGCATTAAATTATAAGAGAAGAAAACTCCTAGCGGCATTAAAAAAGATGCATCTTAACCCATTATTTAACATTAAATATTATAATTAATACCAAAAATGAAATAAATTTGTCTATATGTAATGTTAATTAACTTAACTAATTTTTTTAATATAATCAAATCAGATAAATAAGTCTTATATTAAAGATAGAAGAAAACATTAAAATTCTAAAATAAATTAATAGATAGATACAGAGAGAACGTCAAAATGAAATAAAATAAAATAAAGATGAGAAAGATAGTAGCATGGGCCCACATCATGCAGAGGATAAATAAAAAAAGAGGGTGGGCCCACATCTTCAAAAATTAAAAAAAATAGCTTCACCCAAAATCATGGTTTTAGTATAAAAAGGGATTATCTTTTTTTTTTAGTGTTAGAATGTATTTTGTGCTAAAAGTGATTTTTTATAAAATATTCGAATACATTCTTACATAAAAATGTTTCTAAAATCATTATTTTGAGGGTAAACGAATACAAACTTAAAGGCCAAGCAAACCAAAGCCTACTCAATATTATTTTCCCATTTAATTGGTTCAGAAACATCACGTGGTGTGATGTATCCTTGTCAGATCACATGGCATTATTGCATTGCTGTGTTGAAAAATGTATCACTTGATGTGTGGTTGTGAATATCCTAAATCATCCTAAATCACTAAATCATGATTTATGTAATTTGAGATAAAATTCTTCTCACATATCTACCTCGTAAATCGTAAAAACTATTAAAAAAACTAATCCAAACATACACTTATAAATTACAAGTAACAAAAATCTGGGTGGGGTAGTGAATCAGTTAAGATAGTGGGTGGATGATCATTGGTCTAATTGGGATCATCTTGGAAGTCAGCTCAGTTTTAATTACAATAATATAATTAAATTTAAAATATTTATATTTTATTATGAATATTTTTAATTAAGTTTAAAGTTTTCTTTTAGGATAATAGAGTGCGTGCGTTGAGGGTTCTTGACTAATAATGAGTAGTGCACGTGTATTGGGGAGTGGTTGAGGGATTATATATGATTATTTATATTATATAATATTTTTTTATACTAGTATTCATTATAGAATATTTGATTACGTTAGATTTGATTATTTAAATAATATCAAATTAATTGATTAAAATATTATATATTATATGTATATAATATAGGGATAATTACTATACAAGTCCTAATAGTTTCAACAAATTTTTAATTAGGTCCTTATACTTTCATCTATTTTTAATCAGGTCCTTGTAGTTTTTTTCCTTTTTATCAGGTCCTTATTGTTTCACCATATTTTTAATTGGATCCTTGCAGGTTTTTTGGATTTTAATTTATTAATGTAATTGCAATTTAAATCAATGAATACAATTAAAATATAATTTAATAATAATAAATTTAAATTAATAATTACATAATTTAAGAAATAATAAAAATAATTAATTAGTAATACTTAATTAACTAATTATAATTCAATTAAATTTTTTCAAAAAATTATTATTATTATAAATCAGATAATTATAAAAATAAATAAAAACTAAAATTAAAATAAATAATAAATAATATAAATATATTTTTAATTAAAATATTATGAGAAATATTAAAATTTGAATTATAATAATAAATTTCTCTAAAAATAAAATAGAACTATAATTAATTAATTAATAATTACTAATTAACTCTATTAATTATTTTTTGAATTATATAATTATTAATTTAAATTTATTGTTCATAAATTATGTTTTAATATTATTCATTTATTTAAATTTCAATTAAATTAATAAATTAAAATTTAAAAAAATCTTCAAAGACCCAATTAAAATATGGTGAAATAATAAGAACCTGATAAAAAACAAAATAACTACAAGGACCTGATTAAAAACAGGTGAAAGTATAAAGACTTGATAAAAAGAAAAAAAACTATAAGGACCTAATTAAAAATTGATTGAAACTATAAGGACTCACAGATTAATTATCCCTATAATATATAATTTTTTCTCATTTATTCTCTTTATTTTTTAAAATTTTCATGGCCTTGAAATTAAAATCTGTCATTACAATTTGTTAAAATATTATATATTGTATGTATATTAGTCTAGATCTATGGTTTTCTTTCTTTTTCAGCCTCTTTGTTGAACCAGACCCCTCTTTTTACAAAAGAAAAAAGAAAAAAAAAGAACAAACCGTTTGATCCATTCAAACGGTTCTGACTGGGTTAAACTGGTTTTGACCGGGTCAAACCTCCACCAGTTTAAACATCAAGTTAGACCGGACAGCAATCAGTTCACCGATTTTCCGGTTGAAATGGCCGATCCGATCCGATTTTTTATTCAATGGTAAATTACATCATAGACAAAATCTTATATTGGGAACCGAAAACAAGTAGTATTGAAAAATGGAAACCAACGTACAGAAAGGAATAATACTAAGAGAGTATTTGGTTCAGTTTATTGAGGCTAAATAAACCCAATAGGCCAATATCACCTGATAAGCCCAATATAAAAAGCATCTATAAAACTTGAATGTTTGGTTAAGCTTATTGTCATTGGGTTTAGGCTTAGGGGAGTTTGGGATAGCTTATTTTTGGATAATAAATGTTTATTACGTAAGTCGAGATAAAACTCCCCTCACATACTTATCTCGTATACCGTAAATCACGATTTATAAGCACTTATAAATAAAAAATAAGCTATCTCAAACAAACTCTGAATTTAATGGCTTATTCAAAAAGCCCTAACCACCTACTTATTGAAAAATGGCTTATCATTTATTTTTTGAAATTATGTATTTTGGCTGAATTTAATGGCTGAATGTAATATATATTTTTTAAATTATGTATTTTGGCATCATATTTTCTAATTTCAATTTCTCCACTTGTTTGTAAAATAAATGTCTTGTTTTCTATAATTAATACAAAATCACTTATACAATCGTCAATCCAAATAAGTTTGACTTATGTAAAAACACTTATTCAATCGCTCATCCAAACATAAATCATATTACACAAACTGACTTTTTTATAAAGTCATTAAAAACACTTATTCAATCGCTTATCCAAACATAAATCATATTACAGAAACTGACTTTTTTATAAAGTCATTTTTTATAAGTCAGATTTACAATAAGTCATTTTTCCCACCACTATCCTAAACATACACTAAAATGAGTGTCCTTCTTTTCCCATTACCATTAAAAGAACAGTCAGCAACAAGCTGGTAACTGAGATAGCCTCACCTTATAAAAAAGAGAATATAGATTTAAATGTCAAGAAATGCATTTATTAAGAGAGATAAAAATCCTCTACATTTTCATATCCAAAGTGATTTGGTTATCCTTCATCAAATAAAAACCCTGTCATTACTTCCTTTGACGAAATCGAATAATAACATAAATGTTTGGGAAGACGATCATACTAAAGATCTGAACAAGAGACCGAAGGTGTAAATCCTTTTTCAACTTCCTCTTATCCCCGTTTAGTTTAGAATGAAGGAAAAGGACTACGTCTTGACCACATGATAATCGACATGTAAAATATTAGAGACTAAATGTCTTAACTCAAATTTTTGTATAAATTTTGCAATTTTTTTGAAGGAATTGTGATGAAAATATGAAATTTCGTCACAAAAAAGTTTGCGATTAAGAAGATTGTGATGAACCAATCCATACGGATCCGTCGTAAATACCCAAAAGGGAGTACGTGTATATGTGTTCCTTGTTTTAAAAAAAAAAGGGAAAATTCTAAAAAAATATATTAAAAATTGGGAAAGGACAATTCAGTACTCTGAAATTTGTAAAGAACGAATCAGTACTCTATTAGACAGGCGGAGGAATTTGGGATTTTGAAATTTCGGCGAAAAGACGAAAATGCCTTTTAGCCCCCCTCTCCACTTAGGAATAACAACACGGACCTCTTAATTAACAACTCCGGATTCTACATTAATAATTCTATTTTCTTCTTTCACAATTAATAAGTTTTAAGGCCAATAACAACACATATATCTTTATTAACAATACCGTATTCTACATTAACAACTCCACTTTCTTCTTTCATAGTTAACATGTTTTAGGGCCAATAACATCTCCTTTCTCTTTATTAACAACACCGTAGTCTACATTAACAACTCCACTTTCTTCCTTCCTAGTTAACAAGTACGGACTCTTTGTGGGATTTTGGTGTTGTTAATGTAGAATCCGGAGTTTTTAATTAAGAGGCTCGTGCTATTATTCTGAGGGAGTGCTAAAGGGCATTTTCATCTTTTGGGAAATTTCAAAATCCTAGATTCTTCCTCTCGTCTGACGGCGTATTGATTCTTTCTTTCCCAATTTCAGAGTACTGAATCGTTCTTTCCCAATTTCTAATGTATTTTTTTTGAAATTTTCCCTAAAAAAGAAAATAGGATGGAAGTACTATGAACAAAATGTCTTCCCACTTTGACTCTTTTCTATTGCTTAATTTTATTAGAAAGCATTAGTATTTAGTGCTCAAGGTGCGATTGATTAGATTTTAAATTGATTGGCCGAAAAAAAAAAAAGATTAGATTTGAAATTGACGACACTAATTTCATGCCGATTAGGATCTAGAAGTTCATGAATATAATGAATGAGGTGTTTATTTGAAGAATTTAATGTCGTTTTTGACATTAATGAAATAAATAAGCAAATGCTCCCTTCAGTCATTTTTATAAGTAACTTTATTTCTCTTGGGGTTGGTCCTTAATATGAGAAACTTCTTTTTATGTCTTAAAATTTAAACTATGTTTTTCTTCTTTATCCTTATTAAATATATATCTTTATATTAATTATCCCATACTCATTACAAATTCTCTTTCATTCAATCATTTATTGCTCATTTTTTCTTCTATGCTCTGTTTATAAATAAGGGCATATTTAAAAAAAATATGACATTTTTTAGACATTTATTATTTTTAACTAATTTACGTAATCAAAGAAAAAGTTAATTATGAAAAGGATCGGAAGGAGTATATAAAAGGGTTAGGGAAAAAAATATTAAATCCTCTATATATTATTAAATCGGACTTAATTTTTTATCATGCCAAACTGGCAGAAAAGGATTTATATTGTCGAAATATGCTTAGTTTACATATTTATGTATATTTTATTAAAAAACAATTTGATAACGCTGTTTATTCTCGAGTTCCATTTACTGTAGGCCCCATTAAATTTGTACCTACCGTGCCTTTTTTTTTTTTAATCACCTGCCTCCTTTTTTTTTTTTGAATAAAATACTAAAATTCATTAATCCATCAGAAAATTAATACAAAGAATAACTCAAAAGAGACATATCTAAGAATCCTTTATCAACTACCGCCTGTCAAAAGAACAGGTGGTGGTTGATCAAAGATGACAAAATACTCAATACTATAATGAGCTAACTTAGTTAACGAATTCGCTTGGGCGTTCTACTCTCTACAGAAATAGTTAATAAGGACACACCAGTCTCTAACTAACCATAATCTAGACTCATCAATGACCTCCTTAAAAGGGTGCCTTTCATCACAACCCCTAATAAGTAAATGAATTGCTTCAATACAATCCGTAAAGAGACTAATATTCTTTAAATTCCTGTACCAGCAAATTTGAAGACCCTGAATGATAGTGATAATTTCTTCTACGACCAGTGGAATTTGCGTAAGTTTACACATATATCAACATAACCAGTCACCATCTTCTCCTCTAATAACCCCAGCACTTTCACTTTGACCCGAGGCAAAAACTGATCCATCTGCTTCGAGTGTCGCAAAACCCGGTCTTCTAATTAGTCGACTTTCATTCCCACTGATAGACTGAGTGTATAATTTGCAATGAGCGCTTAAATCCATATCCCAACTTGCCCAAAAGAGGCTGGAGTTGGCATTTAGGTAGTAAGACACGGCTTCTTCTCCAAAAAGCTTCCTGCATCTGTCCACCCAAATATCTCAACATACATATCCGAACAAAGTTGCCCATCTAATCTTCCCGGTGAAATCCCTTCCACACCTGCCCCTTTAAAACCATTATGTCAACAATTTGAATTGTTTGAATTTGACTTTTTATAAAATCATTATTAAAATATTAATTTATAAAAATAAAAATTATTAATTAAATTCAAATTACTAAATTTTGATATAAATAATCTAACAATACAATAAAGAAATAAATAGATATTTTGTATAAAAACAAATCTAAACCATTCAATTGTTAATTTTATGGCTGAAGAAAAAAAGAGAGGTTAGGATAAAATATGTATAGAAAGTTGATGAATATTGGGAAAGATCAAAGTCTTTCTGCCTATCTGGTCGACGCTTAACGCTTTCACGCTTGCCCCTTTAAAACCATTATGTCAACAATTTGAATGGTTTGAATTTGACTTTTTATAAAATCATTATTAAAATATTAATTTATAAAAATAAAAATTATTAATTGAATTCAAATTACTAAATTTTGATATAAATAATCTAACAATACAATAAAGAAATAAATAGATATTTTGTATAAAAACAAATCTAAACCATTCAATTGTTAATTTTATGGCTGAAGAAAAAAAGAGAGGTTAGGATAAAATATGTATAGAAAGTTGATGAATATTGGGAAGGATCAAAGTTTTTCTGCCTATCTGGTCGACGCTTAACGGTCTTTTTGGTAATAAATTTACCACAACTCTTTGGTCCACCCCCAAGGGTTATCACAATATCATCCGAGTATGATTTTAAAAAAATCGGATTGAGTATGTTAGATTTTATATTGTTTTTCTTTTATTAAGGGCCCATGAGTTAGCAGTGGTAAAAGTTACTTTTTTTAATTTGATTTTTATGAGATATAATAAAATTCAGATTTTAAATATGATTTATGTTTGGATTGACGGTAGTAGAAATGACTTTTTTTTGAAAAAGCTAGATTTTTGAACTTTCTCTTAAAAAGCTTCTTTTGGAATTTTAACTTAATTCTTGTACATTTGAATTTCAGGACCGGATTAATAATCGAGCCGTTGACACAAAATTCGAGGAATTGTTTTCTGTTGCAAAAAGGGACACAAGGTAGTAACTCTATCTTTCATACATTATGCCAATCTTTACATGCTTTGTGTATGTCATCTTCTGTAATATATATGATACACTGAGCATGACCGGACATAGTGCCTACGGGTACACCTAACCGAATTATAGTGCCTACGGGTATACCGAATTATGCCCAGTCTGTGGTCTTTAGCCCAGCTGAGGTACAGAACGCGTAGAGGTTGCAACAGTGGTTGACTTTGAATGTTTCCGACCGAACCAAATTACGTGTTATTGTAATATTGTTGTATATGGTATCTGACATATTCATGATTGCATTTTCTATGATCGATTGTTTGTTACTACTGAGATTCATTTGAATATCACCCTTTTCATAAACACTAAATATTCCAGCGGGAACCAACGGCTCCAAGGGTAAAGTAGTAGACACGGGCAACTGAGGTGCGGATCTCGAGATAGGAGTTAGTTGGTTATATGTAGTCTCTACTTTGAAATATTTTAAATAAATTTGTAAATATTATCAAACCCTGCGGGGATAATTGTTGTATGTAAACAAGTACTTTTATTAGTATAATTATGTTGTTTCTGCATGCCTGTGGAACTATGTCTATTTTACTCTGCGTATATCGAAATGTAAACCGGTATTGACAAAAAATACCTTTTCAAGGGAGAATGAACTCATTACTATTACATGTGTGCAAGTTGAAAAAGAAAGGAAGATAATTCTTTTTTGTGGGTAACATAAAGGAGATAATATTTTAACACAGGACAAAATATTCAGATCTCATATCTGCAATGAAATATTAGGAAAAATATCAAGAGATAAAGATAAATAACTGGGATTTCATTAATCAATATCCAAAGATATTTAAGAGCCCTATCTGACAATATTTTTTCCCTAATGTCTACTCTATCCCTTTAGGCTTTGTTTGGTTTGAGGTTAAGTTAGGTTGGGATGGGGTTGGTTTTGTTTGGTTGGAGGTTAGGTTAGGTTGGGGTAGGTTGGGGGTAAAAAAGTAATGTTTGGTTGGAATGAGGTTAGGTTAGGTGTTGGATGTTTTTTTGTCTTTTAGTGGTAACCTAACCTAGGTTCCGAAACCTCTAAAATTGGGGTTTTTCCTAGGTGAGAGAATATTTGTCTTCAATTGTGACTAAATTACCCATGACAATTTTTTAAAATTCCAACACTGCCCTAACTTGACCTCCTGATTCAACGAACTTTCCAAATAATAATAATTTTATAAATAATTATTTATATGCTTACACGAATAATTATTTTATAAATAATAATTTTATATAAATAATTATTATTAATAAATACATTATAAAAGAAGAAGGAAAATATGTAGAAGGACATTTTAACCTCCTCCAACCTAACTTAACTTAAATAAACCTCACTTAACCTAACCTTCGTTGAACCAAACAACATTATACCCTCTTCTAACCTAACTTAAGTAAACTTCACTTAACTTAACCTTCGTTGAACCAAACAAAGCCTTAGCCATGTCTTCTAGTTCTATATTAAAATAAAGAATATCTAAAAATAATTTTAATAAGATAAAAGCAGAGAAAATAACTCACTAGTTCAGATAAATGTGAACCTATTGCAACAAGTTGGCTCGATGATGCTTGTAGCCAATTGGAATTGAGTTCCTGCAAAAGAAGCACAGGAACTAGTCAAGGAAACCAATTCATGTAAAATCATTTTTTTATTTATTATAATTAATAGGGATAAAAAAATTTAAAAATATATTTATTATCTTAAAATTAGACTTATAATAAAGATCAAATTTTTTTATCAAAATATTAGAGTGATATAATGTATTAACAACATTCCTACTCTGTCAGCTCCCATTTACTAAAAAAGTTTTTTTTTTTTTTTTCATAATCAGCGCTTTCTCTCACCACGTTCCCCATAAAAGACGTATTGTTGGGACGTACTACGTGTCGCGTCATATGAGGACCAAATATTTTATATTTCACTCCCTGGGCCGCCCTGCTCTCTGATCGTAATCATCAATTTTGACTAATCTCGCCTTCTTAATTGTTAAGGCATGGTTTTCGGTGGCTTGCCTTCCAACCAAGGGACGACACGTAAGCTAGGGCTACCGACAGGAATCCTCTGCTAAACCTATAAACATCCTCATGCGGCTTTTGATTTGTCTTCAACAACGAAAGTATTCGGTGGTGGAAGAAGAAAGAAAAGAAAAGAAAAGAAAAGAAAAGAAAAAGAAAAGGGTAATGATTGGGTTTTAAAAAAAATTAATTAATTAATAAATTAATTAATAAAAAAATAAAATAAAAGTGACGCATGAATGAGGAGGGGTATTATAAATACCCCCTCAATCTTCACTTCACGTCTGGCGTGAAGTCTTCAGGAAGGCACAGTGAGGTTCTGACAGGAGAAATTTAGTTCTTCAGAGATCAATAAAAAAGATCCAATTTTATATTTGAAAACATAAATAGAAAATTATATTTGAAAACTTGACCAACTCACAAAATATATTACTTCTAAATAGTTCAGTTGTTAAAGTTTTTTTTATATATATAGATTCATTTCATTGAGAAATTTTGAAATAATAAATAATAGAGTAAAATACTCTTACCACCCTCCAGTTTTACCTTAATTACACAGACATCCCCTCTATTTTGGAAATATACACTTAAATCCAAACAGTTAACTCCGTTAAGAATATTATAAAAAGATTCCAAAAATATATTTTTTTAATTAAATTTATTTTTTCTTGCAGATTTTGACTAAAGTTGTTTGAAAAAATTTAAGAGTTTTTCTTATCTATTCCTTAATTTCTATTTTTATCTTTACAAGTAGTTATCTGTTTGATAAATTTAGCATTGGTTAATGTAAATATCACAAACGTTGAATATTCAAGCAAGATTTTAAATGAAAATATGCTTGATCAAATGTGTTTATAAATATTTGTGGAAAAAAATATTAAATTATAAATTTAAATGACACATACAATTTCATACTTATATAGTTTATTATATTTGATAAAAATATGTGTTTAATATATATTTTAAGTCAAAATTAATTTATAATATCAAAATTAATAAATTTTTTAACAAATTATAAATTTAGAGAATCTAATAGAATAAATTTATGGTTGTATAAATTTTTATTAGCCCGTATATATATATAAATAATTCTAATACTGAAGAAGGGCATTTTGGTTAAAAGAAGTTTAAAAGTCAAACTTAACAGTTAACTAACAGTTTGGATGGATGGAAATAGAATCTCAAACTATAAGGGAGGTTTGTGTAACATATATTTTAATTTTAAGGGAGGTTTATATGGGTTTCCAAAATAGAGAAGAGGTCTGTGTAATTAAGGCAAAATAGAGGGGAGGCTAGAGTATTTTACTCTAAATAATACGAGTAGTATTGATTAATACGATATAGATACATGTAAGAAAAGATTACCATATCAAATTCAAAATCATTAATCACAATCATAATTAAGGATCCATAAAATTCATGAATTTATAATTCGATTCATAAAATTTAAAATAATCTTCCAACCCGAGCATCCGTCACTGAGCACTTTGTCTTAAGTCTTAACTGTCATTCTTTCTCCTTATAATTTTTATTTCCAAGCGCACAAGCAATTCCCGCCACAAATCATGCCAGAGAAATCAATTAGTGTCAATTACCAATTGATCAATTATTTATTTGATCGTTACTTCAATAACAAAAAAATGGTAATAAAATCTTTCAGCGTTAACTTTCCAAATCAATCAAAGCTTGAAAAACAAGTCATACAAGAAGGCTCTATAAAAGGGGACCTTTTCTATAATTTTTCACAGTCCATCTTTCGGAACAATGAGTCTCTGGAAGAATTCGCCTCGTCAACAGAGTGACATTGAGACCGGAAGTAGCAGCCACGGAGACCATGACGACGCGGAAAGTTCGTCTGATCCATTTCTTATTCCCAGAACAAAGGATTGTCCTATTGAACGCCTCAGACGTTGGAGGGTACATGTTCTATGACTTTTTATTTCTTGCTTCTTCTTTGTTCCTTTGTCTCTCAGACTGTTTGTTTATATCTGTGCTCTGTTTCTGTTAACACTGTCTATATCTCAATGTTTGCTATTATAGTTGCCTTAGAGGTTCCATTTTTCCCTGACCGAGTGATTTGGAAGTGTTTATCCTGCCGTTTGGATAGATGATTGAATTTTGAATTGTGCCCTCATTTTCTGATTTTGCAATCGAAGGATTTTATTTTGGTTTCTACGGTCTGTAGAGAGAGCACTACTTCCTCTCTTCCTAATGGACTGTTCTGTTTGCTAAAAAAAAGTGTATTGCTCTATCTTTTTTAAGAGCCAAACAGAAACCACTGTGAAAAGGTTACCTGTGACTCTCTAGAGAAGAGGCTTTTTTGAGATATTGGGTTTTCCATATTTTAGTGCTTAAGGAGGTGTTTCGGCATAGAGTGAACTTGTCCATGTCATCTCATATATATACCAAGGGATTTTAGAAGCGAGGATCAGATTCCGGCAAAGAAAAAAGATGTCAGCATCAGATGACAGGGCTTGTTCTTATGCAGATGTAGACCCCATTTTCTAATACTTACGGAAGAACATAATATGGCATGCTTCATAGCATTTTAACTCAGCTTCATATACCATTTTATCAGCGCCAGTGTTGTTATGTTATACTAGTAGTTTAGTAAAATATTAAGAATTATTTAAGATAAATAGCTTGATGCGCTTGCAT
The DNA here is from genome assembly GCA_963210345.1 of Inga oerstediana. NCBI lineage: Eukaryota > Viridiplantae > Streptophyta > Magnoliopsida > Fabales > Fabaceae > Inga > Inga oerstediana. The sequence goes on along the minus strand of OY723407.1, from coordinate 55,383,700 downwards.
CTCGCTTTTCTTCTTTGCTATTTTGTGTCTGTATGCCTTTTGTTTTCACTGTCATTATCAGATAATGTTCTCTTTAATGATTAGATGATAAATCCCTTCCTTTTTCATTTTCATTTCTAATTCCAGGAAGCTGCGCTTGTGCTTAATGCTTCTCGTCGGTTCCGTTACACGTTGGACTTGAAAAAAGAAGAGGAGAATCGGCAAATATTGGGGAAGATTAGGGCTCATGCAGAAGCAATAAGAGTATGGTTCTTTCAACTGGACCTTTTATTATTGTTTGCTTGCTTATGTGCAGTGCTCTAATAATTTATTTTACTCAACTAGGCTGCATATCTGTTCAAAGGTGCTATACATGGCGGGAATGGTGAGTCACTGAATTACCATTTGTGTATACTAAATTACAATATCATCAGTAGAAGTTATTGCTTACTGGAGTTTCCTGCCTTCCTGAGGAGCCTTTGGTGTTATTAGATTCTTATCTGGGGTGACAACTAAGAAGCCAATAGAATTTTATTGATAATCAATCGAAATTGCTCTTATTCTCATTACTCTGGTTGCTGGGGATTATTATACTATCCTTTTATTTAACATTTTGAATGTGTGATACATACATGATGTAGCCCCATCTAGTGGGATAAGACTTGTTGATCCATACTGGTAGAGACCGATTTTTTTAGAAAAAATAAAAGAATAAAAGGATAAAAATTAGAAGGATAAATCTTTATTAAATTATGAAATCAGAATCTAATCTCATAATTAATAAAGAAAAGGATAAATCTTTAGTAGAAAGATGAGCCAGAATCTTAACCCATCAGATTGCTAAAGCCCAAGGAGAATCTCCCGTAATTAGAGAAGTAATTCTCTACCAATTTTCATATATTTTTTTAGACTGCTTTTACATATAGCAAGAGTCAATATTTATAGATAAAAAGAATAACCATGACTCCCTAAAATTTAGGACCACTAACCACGACTTATAAAAATAACATATTTAAATACATTTAATTCAATAAATAGAATATCTTGACTCAGCATATAATCCTAACTAACTCCACTTAATCCTAATCTTGCTGAGCACTTAACAAACCACTACTAAAACAATTAAAATAAATATTAATAAAATAAAATCAGATTAATTCAATCCCCTAAATCAACCGCACGTAATTTCCAACTTGGTACTCTATCACATACATGATATTTGATGTTTGTTGCATAATTATACCATATTATGTCCTAATACAGTTTCCAGATTACATCCAATTATTATTGGAGGTGCACTTTGATATGTTGTAATATTGATAATTAGTGTTTTTCAACATTTTAGGAACCCCTCCTCTTCATCCACCCCCAGATGGTGACTTTGGGATTGGAAATGAACAACTTCTTTCAATTTCTAGGGATCATAATGTTGATGTTCTTGAGCAATATGGAGGAGTAAGTGCCATGAAATTTTTTCTGAACTTTGGCAATGGTTTTAGTTTGTTACTTTGTTTCATAAAGATCAGAGTTTCTTATGAATCGTTGAATCAGGCTAGAGGGCTATCAGAATTGTTGAAATCTAGCACAGAGAAGGGGGTTAGTGGTGATGATGCAGATATATTAAAACGAAGGAGTGCTTTTGGTCCAAACAATTATCCTCGAAAGAAAGGAAGGAGTTTCTTGGTAAATTTTAGTTCATTTTTATTCATCAGATGCTTAATACTGTTATTCAATTCTCTTTATAATTGGGGGATGCTATGGTGACAAAAAGTTGTTTAATAAATTTCTTTGACAGATGTTTATGTGGGATGCTTGCAAGGATCTGACCTTGATTATATTAATGGTAGCTGCTGCAGCTTCATTAGCACTTGGAATAAAATCTGAGGTAAGACTGGCTCAGAAAGTTATTCAGCATTCTTTGTGCTCGTTTTGCTGAAGAATATAGTAAATCCTGGTGGCAAATACACAGGCAGGCATGTTGCCTACAAAATGAGGATACCCAGATATGGCAGTATTCATTGTGAAAAATGGAAGCATTCTAAGAATTTAGAATTCATAGTTTATAGCCAGACTTCCTTCTTGTTCAACTCTATGCTGTACAATGCTTTCGTCAGAATGGTAGGTTCCAGTAAAATTACCACGAAGGCTCGTTTTTGTTCATAGCTAGACTTCCTTTTCCCCCCATACTTTATTTATGTATATTCTGGAGCATGTTCTTGCATACAGTCCTACTTAGTTTTTGGGCGTGCCCTTCCTTTGACTAAAGGTAGAGTTTGTTTCATAACCTGAAATAGTTTCAAAAATCTTGTGTGAACTTGGAGGCGAAGCATAGTGTTAATTATTATTATTATTATTATACAGGTACATTCATTTTTGAAAGATTCTTTTCTTAAGGGTTTGGTGAGACCCAAAAAAAGTTACACATAATGTATGAAATTTAATCCTATAAGTGAGAAAATATGAGCAAGCAACTGATAGAATCCAACATTAAGTAGTCGCAAGTATTATAAAATGGAGAGAATGAGCTGGCTGATGCATTTGAAAGGGAAGAAGTTTTAGGTCAGGTGAAGATGAGCTGTTTTAAGTAGGGCAGAGGGGCGGGGGGTGGAAAGATTACACACTAGGACTTGGTAGGGGTTGGAAAAATGGAGCGCAAATTTTGTATTTGTAGTTAGGTTTGATAATTATTTAGCAGAGACTTTTGTGATTCTGTTGCAAATGCATAATCTCTAATTAGATGTCTGTTTCAGGGTATTAAGAAAGGATGGAATGATGGAGGAAGCATTGCTTTTGTAGTAATTCTTGTTGTTGTTGTTACAGGTATAATATTCTGTCTTGTCTTTGTGAAGATCATAATTGTTAAAGCTTTTGGTTTACACATCTGTGATCCTGTCTCTTAATTAGCTTTCTGGATTAAATTTTGTTTGGTGGAGATATCATTCTGTGCTGCAGTTTATTTATTCATTGGTCATGGAGGCTATAGTAATTGTAAGCCAGAGAGAGAGACAGACAGAAAAGTTGTCTCTCAATTGCTTTTTTTTTTTAATCATGTATACAATAGGGATATTTGTAGTATTATGTTCCCTACCTAACACTACCTCACAACCTACCTAACATTACCTAGCAACCTACTAGGTATTACCTAACACTTCCCCTTAAGTTGGAGCATAGATGTTAGTCATATCCAACTTATTATAAAGATAGTCAACCCGAGTCCCATTTAGGGTTTTAGTTAACAAGTCACCCAATTGATCACTAGACCTCACATGTCCCGCAGAAATGAAGTTTTCCTTGATTTTATCCCATACAAAGTGACAGTCAATCTCAATGTGTTTCGTTCATTCATGAAACACAGAGTTTGAGACTATGTTCAGAGCAGCTTTGTTATCACACAACAATTTCAAAGGTAATGATGTGGTAAGACCAACGTCCTTCATTAACTGATGAATCCACACAATTTCCTGTATTAATTGAGCCATGGCTCTATACTCAGCTTTTGCACTAGATCGTGAAACCACAACTTTTCTTCTTGCTCCTCCAAGACACTAAATTTCCACCCACAAACACGCAGTATCCGGTGGTAGATCTCCTGGTAGCTTTTGACCCTGCATGATCTGCATCACAAAAGCATTCAATCTCTGTGTGGCCATAATTCAAATAGAGTATACCACAATCAGGTAATCCCTTCAAATAATGTAAGATGTGCTCCAAAGCTTCCCATTGTGCAACAGTCAGCCTTGTCATAAATTGGCTAAGCACACTAACTGGAAAGGTCACATTAGGGTGAGTCACTGTGAGATAGTTCAATTTCTTAATCAGTCTACGGTATCTCTCAAGATACGCAAATGGTTTGATTTTATCTGGATCAACCCTTTTCCTCACATCCTCAGGTAGCTTGTCAAACGGCATGCTAGCATCAAATGTCCAAAAAAGGATTAGGAATCATGAGAAAGCTATTTGGTGCTGCTCCATGTTTCTCGATTTCTTTTAGCAAATCAAGAACATATTTTCTTTATGTTAAGAGGATGCCTTTGTTGCTTCTTATAACCTCGATCCTAAGAAAGTACTTTAATGGATCCAAATCTTTTATTTGGAAATGAGTTTTAAGAGAGGCTTTGAGTGACGAGATTCCTGAAGGATTGCTACCCGTAATAACAATGTCATCAACATATACCAAAAAGAATCGTGCCTGTATCCGTCTGCTGATAAAACACAAAATGGTCACACTTACTCTGATTCAGACCAAACTTCTTAACCACAGAGCTAAAGCTATCAAACCAAGCACGAGGGCTCTGCTTCAAACCATGTAAAGACTTATGAAGGTGACATACCTTCCTACTCTCCCCCTGAGCAACCAAACCAGGTGGTTGCTCTGTGTAAATTTCTTCATGAAGATCACCATTCAAGAAAGCATTTTTAATATCCAACTAATGAAGATCCCGACCATAAGTGGCCGCCATAGAAATGAAAAGGCGAACAGAGGATAGTTTTGCCATAGGGGAGAAGGTTTCCTAATAGTCCATATTGTAGGTTTGAGCATATCCCTTGCAACTAGGCGAGCTTTGAAACGCTCTAGAGTGCCATCAACTTTCATTTTAACCGTGAACGCCCACTTGCACCCAATAGCCTTCTTTCCAGAAGGTAAATCAACTAGAGTCTAGGTACCAACCTTATGAAGGGTCATTATTTCTTCTTCCATTGCAACACGCCAATCGGGATGGGTTAAGGCTTGGTGGGGAGTAGTTGAAACAGTGATGGAATCTAAGGATGCTATAAAGGAATAGGATGGAGGAGACAGATGGTTATAGGAAACAAAAGAAGAAATAGGATACGTATAAGTATGTTTACCTTTGTGTAAGGCAATGGGCAGGTCATCAAAAGTATCATGACTGTTAGGAGTATCAGGCACTATTTCTGGTTTAGAGGCAGGAGCAGGGTGAATTAATTTTGGATTAGACGCCGAAACGAGCATGGGTGGGCCACGAACATGGTCGGCTGCATTTCTTTCACTAAGATGTTCCCAAAAAACATGATGAATAAGTGGTTTATTAGTGTCAGAATAGACGCTTGCACTGATGGTAACTAAACCTCATAAACCAATATATCATCAAAACCTTTTTCTGTGTGAATAGATGTAGATAGAGTAAAGTTAAGGAAGAATGGAGTCGACTCATAGAAGGTGACATCTGTAGACACAAGATAACGACGAAGAGTAGGAGAATAGCACAAATAACCTTTCTAAACTCTAGAATACCCAAAAAAGGAGTTTTCAGCAATAACAGTATGTTGATGTTCTATCAACAATATGTTCAGCAAATCAGGAGTTTTCACTAGCAAAAGTAAGGAAAAAAGAACGAGCCAGCAACTGTAAAATGAAGGACCCGAAAGATAACTGCAAGATTAAGCTACGAAAACACTTGGGATGCACCAATAATGAGGAGTTGGTGCCGGAACAAAAATGTCATTGCCAAAGACTGGCCGCAGGAACAGTTCTGTCTACATGGCGTGTGAGCGCCACACCCCGCCAAAACGTGTTTGGACTATCGGATGAACAGTAACAAGACCAAACAGCAAAAATGATAGACAGTAACATTACCGGATGAACAATAACAGCACCAGAAAACAATTCAGAGAGCCCAAGGCATTGATACCATGCCGAGAGAGAGAGAGAAAAGTTGTCTTTTAATCGCTTTTTTTAATTCATGTATATAACTAGCATACACTACCCCCGCGGGCTCCACGGGGTGCATCCCCTGCCCCCCCACTACGGCCCTTACGCTAACATTACTTCACAACAAAACTCTTTATCATAGATCAACTGCTTACATCCTACTCACATTCACATAACCACATCAGATGACCCTATATCAATATATTTCTTTTCCCTGTACACAAAAAAACCGACTGTCATCATAATACCACAATCCATTACATCAATGCTGCAATGTTTTCCCGCATACATTAAATATGGCCATCACTTTAAGTTAATTTTGTACACAAGTCTGTATGCAAAAAACTATGAGGAGATTAGAGAGCCATCTGGAATCAAGTCAGCACAACGCACCTGCTTTCATATCTTCATTCCTTGCGAACAAACTAATTCGTCGAGCTGTAAAACTGAGTACCCATACTGTTGACCAGCATCCCTAAACCATGGTGTACTATCACAGTATGACCAATTTTGACTTCCATGAACTCTATTTTAGCCAATGTTTTTCCGCCACACTCATCTAAAAATGCAACTCAAACCTTATGGTGTGAACTGCAACAAAAGTTAACATATACATCACCAAGCAATAGATAATGTCATGTGCTCTACCATTCTTTCAAGTTATTTTGCATCCTTACATTCCATCTTTTGTACACGAGCGTGATAGGACAATAGTTATCTCCTTTATAAATGCTCCTATAATAGAAAAAGTATTCACCATTGTCCCTTGTCCACGACTTCATAAAATCACAAATATCTACAACATGACATCAATTCAAGCAAAAACACCCACAATATATAAACTATGCCATGTAGTAACAAATTCATAGTAACTACTCATGGTGCCATCAAACTACTGGATGAAGGACTAACCATAAAATCAAAATAGTTTATATAGGTCATTCCCAATATCTGAAGGCCACTTCATGTGAACGAGAAATAACAGATGAGAGATATCATGAACAACCTTAACTACTTTCGCCACTCAAAGACAATATGATACTTTTCATATAGCCCGTACCCATTCTCATTTACACAAATCCCAAATACATGATATACACCACCTTCAACAAACTTGAATGCAAAGGCGCGAATGTAGTCTTCCTTCTTGAGCAGCAACAATATCATATTGTTCTGAAACAAAAACGAAGATGCAAGATCATCAATATAACTCTTGCCATGGCACACTATAAAAGCCATAAACTGAAATCATGAATAAAAATGTAGTGGAAATCATTATTGCAAGGTAATTGACCTTAACTCCATAGGTTACTCCAAATTGCAAAAAACCTCTCTATAAACAACATTAGTTGTCTTGCTTTTGTCTGTATGAACAGAATCATAAAGTACAATTTTCAGCCCTTCCTTACTATGAACTCTTGACAAAGCAACATACAACTGGCCATGTGAAAAGACAGGCCTTGATATATAGAGACCCACATGATGAAGTGATTGACCCTGACTCTTATTGATCGTCATTGCAAATGAAAAAGACACAGGAAAGTGTCTCCTTCTCATCTTGAAAGGCAACCTACTTTGTGATGGATTAATATCCATCTTATGAATCAAGACTTTATTATTTGGATGTGATTCATTCAAAGTAACAGCCTCAATAATAGACTTACCTAGGCATGTGACCCGCAATTGCGTTCCATTGCATAGCCCAGTTGCTTGGTTAATATTCCTTGACAACATAATAGGACAATCAACTTTCAAGGTCAATTTATGAGGAGGCAAGCTTGAGCAAGTGATGGTGTTCAAAAACTCTGGTGTGTATAGGTCCTTAAAGCAATCATTATCTTGACATGATCTACATACTGTATCACAACTGAAGTAATCAACGTCACCCAACAACATATGACACATGTAATCATTAACCTTATTGACAGATTCAATTGTTGGTGCTAGAATCGCCCTATCATTTAAGTAATTTTGATATGATAAGTTTAACAACAATTCTGGATACGTAGCCTGCACTATGGCACAAATTGGATCTCGATATTAAGTTAAAAAAAACTCTGATGGTATTTCAATCTCAGATGTTCCATCATGAGGCAAACCTATTTTTCCATCTCCTACATCAAATAGCCATTGTGAGAATTGACCCAACTACTCTCGGTCATTGTCAACTGAAGCTGATAGCAACCACATATTCTGCTTGAGTGTGAAAATTGTACAAAAATCCCACAAGTATGATGAGCTAATGCTGGAATCAACAATAGTTGCTCTTGTCCCTCTTGGAATAACATAAAGGATTTGACGAAAATCACCCCCCATTAATACACATCTCCCACCAAAGGGATGATCACAATGCATGATGTCCCTAAGAGTTCTATCAAAGGCTTCAATACAAAATCTTTGTACCATTGGCACCTTATCCCATATTATTTATTAACTTAGTGACTTGAATTAGCTTTGCCAAGTGAGAATGTTGCTTAATACTACAGACCAAATTTTCATTTATTTGAATAGGAATTGCAAACCTAGAATGGGTTGTCCGACCACCAGGCAACAATGTTGCTGCTATTCCACTAGATGCAACATTTATCACGATATCCCCTTTTGCTCGAATAGTAGAGGTCTAGGCATTCCATAAATATGTCTTCCCCATTCCACCATAACCATACACAAACATAAATGCACCAACAGGATCAGCTAATGATGACATAACTACATCAAAAACATGCTTTTGCTCTTAGTTCAAGAATTTGATTAAAGAGAATGCCATATTTCCTTGCATTTGTCGATCATAACTTAGCTCCTGCATGATTAGATGATTAGACAGATCCGGTACCTCAATTGAAGGATGATAAGGAATTGAAAGAAATTCAATCAGACTTCTGCCATTCTTCTGCAATAATGCTTCAACCTTCTGTAGAGCTGCTCCCTCTTTCTCAACTGCAGACACACTGACAACTACAAAAACAATAATGAGGTCAACAACATAACACATAAATGTTAATGTAAAGCAATTTTTCAACATACAAGCTGTATATTATTACACTTACAGCGAGAAAGAGGATCATTGTGAGGGATGTACAATACATCTTCAGACAACAATGATGAAATTTATGCCCATACATAGTCTGGACGATTCAAGCAAGCACATAAGAGCATAGACACAAACATCCTCCTCAATTGTATTCCCGTAGCCCACACTGATGCTTCTTTAACAGCACATACAAATTCTTTATCATCGTCCAATAAGCCTCGGGCAAAACAAGCTGATCTAAAAGTTTGGTGCACGACACCATCTATTGTCCGAATCTCATCATACGATTTAGGTCCTCATCTTTGTCAGCAATACGCACAAGTAATAAAGCTCGCCCGATGATGGCGACACATGGGTCACCCTCCCAATTGTGAAGCCTCTCTTCCTTGGCTTCCAAACTCTTTCACTTTGGTGGTACACATAATGATGAGGAAACTGAGCATAAGTTAGTGTCCTAGCAAATTCATCAGTGTCATTCAACTTCATCCACGCCAAGAACATTGATTCACAAACCCCGGGTTTTTCTAATACATTAGCTACATCATCGTCATTTGAATATATCACACACTGCTGATCAGGGAGATGGAAACTTAGCCTCTCTACAGTTGGCCTTCTATGATGAATGTGAAACCCAAATATCCTCCAAGTAGCTTCACATGCAGATATGTACCTAACATTATAATAATGCTTAATTTCATCAATGACTCCACTCTTATCACTTCCATTATTCCTCTCATATATGGAAGCCACCACATGATCATTACCCTTACTAATGTACATAAACAAATATTTAATGGCTATAGATTGGTTACATTTCTCTACATTGATATGAGCTTGAAACATGACAAGAAGTGTAGGGTTGTATGGAACAACCCATCTATTATCTAAAGGGATTCCTTTCACTTCAATTCTCCTACCATCATCCCTCCTTCTATAAGTTGGGTAACTGTCATCATCAATGGTTGTGTCATTCGAAAACTGTTTCGGATAATACTTTTTGCACTTTCGATCCCTCATACAAGGAGCCTTGTGATTGATGTTACCATAAGGTCCATGGACCATAAATCTTTTCACCAACTCATGCAATTTAGGACATGACTCCTTGTCTGGAATCTCAACATACACTACCCTGTCTATGTCAGCCGGGTCCTTCAACTTATCATTTGGCTGCAACCACAGTAATATATGGGCATGAGGCAGGCCACGTTTTTGAAACTCAACTGTATATACTTCTGCATTTGAGATAAGTATTAGTAAACTTGTAAACATTATCCAACTACATAAACAACATACAACATAAAAGGAAAAGATTTATCTGCCTGAACTGCTCCAAAAATCTTTTCTTGCTTAATTGTTTTCATTAAAGCCTTCAATTTCACATGGAACAATCTGGACAAAATATCAGGTTTGTTTGCTGCATGTGCATTGTCCTTTTGACAAAAGCGGGAAACTTCAGGCCATGCTGGATTACAAGTGAAAGTTATGTACAAATCAGGATACCCTGCATATGCACATAAGGCCATGGCATTTTGATAATTTTGAGCCATATAACGTGCTCCACCAGTAAATAAAGAAGGCAAAATTATCCGCTTCCCTGTTGAAGCTGCACTCCTTTCACCATGAAGCAAAGCATCTGACAACCCCTGAAAAAGATCAGCTCTCAACTCTTTTTGATGGGTTCGTATCCAGAGTGTCCTTTGAGATTCTATCATTGTGTATACATCCACAATGAACTAGAGAAACAATTTACCCGAATTTAGGAGTGCTGACTTCTCACCATACCTTGACATCAACATGAATGCAAAGTATTCCCTCATACTTACCCTCTTTTTCCTCTTTGTTCTAGAAAGGGTTTCTTGACGATGTTCAATATCATCCCGATAACCATCTTGCCCTTTTGGAAATAGAAGAGGGTACTGAAGTAGGAGGTATGAGGCATTCAACTCATCAATTCGTTTTAGGCCCTCAGTCACATCCTCAACAATAATATCCCTCCTTTGAAAATTCATATCTATGTCCCCAACAATTAGCGCTGCAACCTCTGACGCAGTTGGTTCATTATATGTTCGACCATCACACTGCCTAGACCCAATTAGGTGTATCCTCACATTATTGTGCTGCTGACTTCTTATCAATGAGGAAGCCAACGATACTGCTCCACAAATGGATTATGGTCATCCAAGACATTTTTTATCAACTGGATAATTAGTGGATCAATAGTTGCCTGCTTCAAATGCTTGCTGTGGAAAGAAAATACAATAGTGAGAATTACACAAATATCTTAGAATATTTATTATATGACCAAAATGCAAAATTTTGTAGCTAACCTTACAGCACATATGCGACTGTCCACTTCATTCTTCGTGTCATATATGTACAGCTGTGAATAAACCGGTCTTTCACCAGGTGGAGGTAGGAGGCTCCCAATTTGGTGGTAGTTCATGCCTGAGAGAACAAATGTATAAGGACGACTACCTCGGTTTTTGGAATGGTCAATCTTCCCTCCCATAGACGTGAATGAAAACATATGATTATATGAACGTATATTGGAATGAAAGTTTTTAGACTGAGGTGTTGTCTTGTCAAAAAAAAAGCTTGCCAAGCATGTCAGGAGGAGGAGAAATGCATGGCAATTGGACCTTCCCATTAAGGCAACACAATGTGAATGTGGGACACTGAAGTGACTTTGATTTCCCAACCTTCTCATTATACCACATCAAGGCATCATAGCTCAAGCACGTGTAAACTGCATCACCTTCGTCAAGGTAGCCTATAAGGACGAGTAAGTGGGAATGTGAGTCTGTGAACCTAATGGCAATTAAAACTGCAAATTGAGATTCCTCACTGATGGCGTCTAAGTCAATTTCGAAATTTTCACTCGTGGCAGAAGGACGATGGGTCCTATTACTAATCTCATCTGTCACAAAAAAATGTTACAATCACATAAAAAATGAAACATAAATTGATGTCAACCATTGATAGAGTAGTAAAAATAACTAACCATCTGATGAAGAGGGCTGCCCTTCACTTTCTTCACTTGTTGAACTTTCTTGAGACTTCTAAGTGAATTGAATATTTCTGTACCGCTCCTCCAACGTACATGTTGCAGATTTGGAATAGTCAGTATTCTCACCAATATCAACTTAATTTACTTCCCTCCTTAGTGCAATTTTTGACTAATTCTGAATTGCACAAAACCTTTGACTCCTCCTCCTAAATCCATGATTTGCAATACTCCCGCTATATGACAAGTGACTCATAGCATGTCCTAAAATATATATAATACATTCCAACACCAAATGATGAATGACATTTTACTATTTTCATGTCATCAAATATAAGGGGCACCATGATAAATCCAAACTAACCTGATCCCATGTCCACAACCGTGTAACCACTCGGATTTAAGTTTTCATCGTTGATACTACCTCCTTCTTTCGAAGAATTGCCATAAGCATGTATCTGATGTCCTTGATTCTGCACTCCTGCGCTTGTAACCATCACTGGCCGATGCCCAATGCCCTAAGAAAGCTACATGCACAAATCCTTAGCATAAAACATAACTCATGACATGGCATATATGATACATCCTACCAAATAGTAAAGAATTACCATCCACCACTAAGAGATCTAATCTGGCGGTAAGATTGGTTGCAACATTGGTTATGTCTTCTAGCACACCAATACTTCTCTTGTGTTTACCATGATGGCATCTTCGATTAGAAAGAACTTGTTCAGCTTGAGTATGAATAATGTTCGCATTAGTGTCAACTACTTGTGCCACACTGTTACTCAAGCCAATCACACGAGCATATTTCTGTCCAGATTCTGGAGTATAAGGATGCAAGTTGTTCTCCTTCCCACGCATTGCTTCACCTGCATAAGAAAATGCACCCAAGATATGTTTGATATTTAAAGGCAAGGAGAGATGAATTAGCTAAGAACATAAAAATACTAACAGTGAATAAATATCACATACCACAACATACAAGAATGAGGAAGTCCTTGCAACTGGAATGTGCAGGAGGTATCCAAGTATATGAACAATTATTTTGAAATTCAATGCTCTTGCAACTAATTTTCCCGCCATGTGTATTTGAAATTATAAAGAATAATGAATGCATATGGAGTATGAATAAAGTCACTAACATGTCCAATCGCCGCCCTCACTAATGGAAATTCACAGTCAGCATCCATACTGTATTAAATGGTTGATACAGTCAATCTAAAACTATCCCACCTGACACAGTAGCTAAGGTTACTAATACACCTTTAAGTCGGCCATAGAATTGCATTACTTGAATAACTGAAATAGTAAGACCCTATATAGTTATAATAGTCAGCATAGTATTTCTCTACATATATCCGTATTAATTCATCCATGTCACCAACAATGTATAATTAGATAAGTAATTCTATGCAAATAGGAATTTATTTACTGCTGGAAATTATTAATGGCATATATATGCCTATTCCAAGCCCTATTTTATATATCTCAGTATGATTGGCACAAATTGTACACAGAAAACTTAACTGGAACAATACTCTCTGAATATAAATAACTTTATCATTAACTATACTACATCTTATACATTCAACTTACATACTTCATACCAAAAAACATTACTTGACAGAGTTACTACTTAACATCATATGACTACCTAATTTTACATATTCATAATCATAATCCACCACATAATGCACCTAACATTAAAGGGCCACCAACCAAAATATAGCCACATACAACCACCTAATACACAAAAAGAACTGTGATCACTTATCTGCACCACCTAAAGCATAACATAACATGATGGTAAATTAACATATTACTCAATCACAACGACCCCATGACCAAAAGAACACAACTGTAGCAGTCCTACATCTTCTCTTGCTTTATGTTCTTTAAAGGCTTCGAAGGAAGGGTTATTGGAGATGGAATGATAGATGAACCTGCCTGCTCACCGACACCAGTCACCTTCTTCCAAGCATGCTTCCTCTTCCCTTTAACGATTGTGTTTGGCAATACTTGAGATATAGGCAGATCATCTAGTCCAGGACTCTTAATATCTGTTGTATGAGGCAAGGATGTTTGCGTCACTAATGGAGCTCCACTATCAGAATCAATGACCTCCACAATCTCAGATCCAGATTCCTATTGCAATAAACATGAAACATAGAACATCATTATCCTATTGATTGATGGGAATAAATGAGGACTTTAGTGACATGTTTTAGAAGACAACCCACCTCAACATGCAATGAATCTTTAGTTTCTGCAACCTAAAATCAGAATATTGACATATGTATCACATTATGGTCTACCAACAGTTATCGATCAACAATGAATGCCTACTGCAATACAACACATAAGATGACAAACCTCTGAGGCAGCTTCATTAAACTGATCATTAAGATCAGTACATATAGCATAGGCTGAAACGCCTATGCTAGAGTTAGGGAAATCCATGTTGTACTTGTTGAGCTTTAACTTTAGCAGTACTTTACTTCCAATAATGTTGTCCAACTCATCAGGGAAGTCATAAGCACGATCCTGCTGATTCAACACAATAAACTAATAAGTTAGAATACATTTGTATCAAAATAAAGAATTCTCTCACATGCAAACATGAACAACAATATATACCTTCTCTAGTTTGGCCTTCAACTCTATTGCAGTATTTCCAATGAGTTGAACTGCAAATTTATCAAAGAAAACCATAGATGCTTTACCTGAATCATCACTAACAGTGTAGTGAATCTTGAACCTGGTACAAAAAAACATTCCCTGCGACTTATATGTCACGTCCCATTAATATAACTTTAAATAAACAACATCACTTAACATTGCATGGAAACATACCTTGGTTCAATACTTGCTGGGGTTTTTTTGCACAACTTGCATATCAACTTGCTATTCTCATAGTTTGGTTTGCTGCCACACTTGGGACATCCATCATACATCCATCCATGACGAGTATCCAGCTTCACAATCTCACAATAAACTAAGAAGAAAGCATACTACAAACATGACAAACCAGCAACATAATTTTGCTTAAGAAAGAAAAATTTCTGAGATGGATCTATTAGTGTTCTGCCATAGGTACCAGTTTCTGATTCTGTATCTCAGATATCTTAATCTTAGGATGAGCATGCAATATTGCATTGGCAAACTGATTATTTGACACAGTAGGGGAAGCATGAGATGTATTGTTGATCACAGGAGAGGGGGAATAATTGGAACTACAAATCAGGGAAAATTCACATGAGAACTTAAAAATGTATATATTTAATATTGCAGTAAATAATAACCTTTTGTTTTACCTCTGAATGAAATGTTTAACCTCTGGACACTTCTCATTAAGGGTCACTCTTGCATTAAACGAATTACACACCTCCAGAAGTCCTACCAAAGATTAAGAGGAACACGTTTAATGTACTTATAAACTTAGTATCTTTCTTCCAACCTGATTTAAACAAAGTTAACTTAAAAAAATACCTCACCTTCATCATTAAAACCAACCCTAGCAAGCTGCAAGATCATAACGATAGGTGGGGCCATCTTAGCAATAGAAGCCATGCATACGCTTACAGCGCAGTCATCATACAATACACAGTTCATTGAAAGGCCCCTACAATAAATATAAACCTATTGTATTAAATAATTATTTAACAATAGTGAATGAAACAATTATGTACACCCACTCTTATAAACCTGTTGTATTACATTACTATTTAACAGTAGTGAATGAAACAATTATGTTCACTCACTCTTCGTCCCCCAAAGTCAGCCTGAGTCGGTTCTTTGTCTCCCCATTAACCCTGTACTCCTTCAATGATTCCATTGACATAACATAACCAATAACATCTGCACCACGCATGAAATGAAGCCAACACATGAAGCCACATAACCACTACAATAAAACTGATAAACAACTTCCAGTAACCATACCAATGAGATAATCAAGTTGATCCTTCTCATCAACCTGCCTTATCTGAGATATAGGGATAAAGCTATATGTGTAGTCAGCAATGGCTCCTTCCAACTCCTTCACGTAGGTCTGTGAACCAAAAGTAATCTTGAATGGATGGTTTGTTGCTCGGTACTCTTTGGTGTTTGGGGATACAACGAAGTTGGCTATAAAGTATGTTTTGCCCTCTATCATGGTACTCATGTATCTGTTAAACAGCGCCTTGTTCATCATAGATGCCTGAATCTTAGTCCCCTGAAAACATAGAGGAAAACATGATATTGTAGAACACACAAAGGAAGGATAAGGTTTCAACTCAATCAAATTTAAACATTTTGAATAATGTAGCTTACTATTTCATCAACCAGCGACATAGAGATGCAAAAAAGCTTAGTTGGTGCTTTCCTTTGACAAACACTTCACTTACAAATCACTTGTGCAACAATCCTCCACCTATCTGTTCCGTCATTAATGGACTCAATGAGAGAAACTCGAGATACAGACCCTGAAAGAGAGGAAGATGCCATAAGCTTATACAATTTGATTGAGAAACTTGATGAAATTAATGCACTCAACTGCAAGCTTTAGTGCATGGAAGTCTGCATGTATATATAATGTTACGCCTTAGCTGAAAAGCGCGGGAACTAACCTCCCCTTTTCCATCATATACAATAGGACAGTACTACAAATCCCTCAATCCCTCAAATTCAGTAGTAACATATACCAAAATCCATAAGATGGGTTTGAAAAAAATTTACAAGCTGTGACATACACCTTACCTTACTTCTACCTCTATACCCACAGCATCCACTACAACATAATACATATCAGCTAATGACAATGTAGCATTGACCCTAAGAGTAGAGGAGCCAATTGAAGTGTGAATCCAACGTCATCCCCTACAAGATCTCATGAACAACTAAAATTTTAGCATTTATTATAAATTTGAAAGTTGCATTGGAACTTGAGTTAATGGATGTTATGATAACCAAATCAAGTTGTGGATTTTAGTGCAAAAGCTATTTGCAAAAGCTATTTGGTACGGTGAGTAACTAACACAGTCAAGACTTTTTGGCCTAACAGGACCATACTGTAATTTAATGGACCACAACATAGAAAATTGTAGTTTAAAAGTAAGAGGGTTGTTTTGATCACTAAATGAAGTAGTTCTGGCATTGCATGAGTTGATACATCTTAAGGAACTGACAACACCATACCTCACTTAATAAATGTATTTGCTCACACAAAAAAAACAATAGAAAAACAAATTGAGGAAGGTATTAGGTATGATTCAGAAATAACACAATCCAAACTTTCTGCCCTTTCAGTACCAAGCCAATATTTAATGCCCTATAACATAGAAAACTGTAGTTCAATACTGAAAGGGATGTTATGATGACCAAACGTAGCGGACCTGGCATTGTGAGACTTGAAATCTCTGAAGCCACTGACAACACCATTCCTTATTTAATAAAAATATTTGGCCATACTTGGAAACAGAACAACAGAAATACTAAAACCCACAATATATGTTATTAACTCCAAACTTTTGAAATTGCAGCAAGATTTACTTGCGCCAGTGTGCAGCCAAACTTGACTTAATATTAAGGTATTAGGTATGATTTAGAAATAACATAGTCCAAACTTTCTGCACTGTCAGTATCAAGTCATCATTTAATGCCCTATAACATAGAAAACTGTAGTTTAATACTGAAAGGGATGGTATGATGACCAAACGTAGTGGACCTGGCATTGCCAGACTTCAAACCTTATAAGCCACTGACAACACCATTCCTTATTTAATAAATGCATTGGCCCATACTTGGAAACAGAACAATAGATATACTAAAACCCACAAAATATGTTTATTACCTCCAAACTTACGAAATTGCAGCAAGATTTACTTGTGCAAGTGTGTAGTCCTTCATAAAATCCTACAAAAAAATGCAAAGATATTGCATTAAATGCTAGTATTGCAGTATGACTTCACATGGTAGCATCCAAACTAAGAAGAGGACCAACTATAGGTGCATTAAATGAGTTCGCGATTACATGTGAGAGTTGCATTACTTGTGGTAACATCATTGATAATAGTGCAGTGGAACAATGGCAAGGGTATACTACTTTACTTGAGTGGCCCATAGATTGTAATAGTTTTATTTACAACTAATATAAGTTATGTTTGACCCCTATATACAATTGCCTTGTCCACATTCTGCCTTTACATTTGTACATGGACGCAAATAAGTAAGTGTAATATAAGCTAAGATGAACTTTGTGTCAATAACATAGCATCTAACACATTTGTTGCATTCCTTAGTTAATAAGTAGTCTGATGTGCATACGTATCAGCTCATCATTGTCTGATTCAACAGCCATTTTAAGATGACAGCCTACTTTAATTCTGATGATTACATTGTCTTCACATAACCTAATAAACAAAAAATCACAGACATCATTACTGGTAGACTACATCTTCTTATCAACCATACATGTTGTGAACGTAGAATAGATTGGTGGCATGATATTGTTGAAGGAGCTCTTCTTAGCATGAGTTGGTTGACTTATCATTCAACTACTCTCCGTGAATGGCTCAGTATTTGTCTCTGTTTCTCTTCCTATAAATACATTGTAAATCCTCTGAAGTAATATAGATTAATGAATACCTTGTATAGTTTCTGATATATTGAACTACATGGTACCAGAGCCAGTTCTCGTTTTCATTCTGGGTGCCAGAAAGTGAGAGAGAGGTGCGACAGAGAGCGAGAGAGAGAGAGGTGCGTTCTGTCCTTAGTCTCGAATCCATACACGCGCCCCTCCATCAGAACCGCCGGCGGAAAACCGGTCGACGCCGGAAGTTTGACGGCCATCCGACGACGGAAGGCAGCGCGTGGCCTTCACGCGCCTGACGGCCAGAGTCTCTCACCGGCGCGTGGCGGCGCGTGTGGCGGCGGACCAGACGGCGGTGCACTTCGCCTGAGCTCTTTTCTCCAACCCGGTTTATTCCTGATGTGTTTTGGTTCATTCGGGTACGTTTGCTCATTGGGCTCTCCTTGAGTTGAGATTTCTGTCACTTTTTTCCAGCAACCGGTGGTGTTTTGTTTCTGTCCTATTTTTGCTAAGTGTGATTACGGTGGAGATTGTGATTGTTTGGATATTCTTGGTTGGTTTTGCTGAGTGGAGGTCATGTTTGCTGAGTGTGGGTCCCTGGTTATTTGATTTTGTTGCATTGTATAATATAACTACTATACACTTGTGACTTAATCATTTTCTATCTTGCGTGGATATTTTGCCGAGTGTGAGCATCTTAGTATTCTTGCCTCTATTGCGGTCTTGTGAGTTATTACTTAAGTTGTTATTTGGTGGACCTTGTGTATCTGGATACTATTCATGGCTGATTCTAAAGCTAATATTTCCACGGAACTTGTCCCGATCTCAAATAAAATTACTGATCATAAGCTAAATTGGACAAACTATTCGGACTGGAGTAAAACTGTTCGAATGTACTTACTCAGTATTGAAAAAGAAGGTCATTTAACCGAGACTCCTCCCAAAGATGATCCTAAGTTGGTGTGGGCTAGAGTCGATGCTCGGTTGTTCTTACAAATACAGAATTCCATTGAGTCTGACATCCTCCCCTCGGTTAGTCATTGTAATACGGTGAAAGAAATTATGGATTACCTAGAGTTCCTATATTCTGGTAAAGGGAATATTACTCGCATTTATGATGTGTGTAAAGGCTTTTATCGGGCTGAACAACAAGACCGTCCCCTGAAGAACTTCTTTTTAGATTTCAAGCGTATGTATGAAGAAATGAAGATGTTAATGCCCCCGACAACTGACCTTCAGACACAAGTAGAGAATCTGGAAAAACATGCCATCATGAGCTTTCTTACTGCTCTTAATCCAACTTATGAGACAGTTCGTTCTCAGATTTTGTCAAGCTCTGAAATTCTATCACTCGAGGATGTGTACTCCCGTGTGCTGCGTGCTGATAGCTTATCACAATCGGCTTCTACTCCTCCTGCTAGTGCTTTAGCTGGTCGTGGTCCGATTGAAAACAGACCCCAGGGCTTTCCAAGACAAGGAAATGGTAATCCAAATCTGATTTCTGCTGATAACAGGAACCAAAGTCTTCCTCGACAAGGCTTCAATCCTTAAAATCATGGAGCAATTGTCTGCTACTATTGCAAAGAACCTGGTCATACAAAACGTCACTGTCGTAAGTTGCTGAACAAGCTGCAACGTAGCAATGCTGCTCATATGGCTCAATCCTCTGATAATCCAGATAATGTTCCTTCCACATCCACTGCTCTTGCTACAGGTAACTATGACTCATGTCTTGCTACCTCGTCTTCAAAGTGGATTATCGATTCTGGTGCCACTGATCATATGACAGGTAACCATCACTTATTCTCTACATATACACCTTACGCTAACCCTTCTTCTATAACGATTGCAAATGGTTCCTCCTCCTGTGTCCTTGGATCTGGCATTGTTACACCTACTTCATCTATCTCCTTATCATCTGTTCTTAATGTTCCTGATCTTGCTTTTAACCTTTTGTCTCCTAGCAAACTTACTCACCAGTTAAACTGTTGTATTTTACTCTTTCCTGACCATTGTTTAATTCAGAATCTTACAACGAAGCGCATTATTGGTAGGGGATATGAATCTGGTGGTCATTACTTTCTTGATGATCGGGTGCCGCGTTCAGTTGCATGCTCTGGTGGTTCTTCTCTTTTTGATGTTCATTGTCGCTTGGGTCATATGTCTTTGTCCTCTTTGAAGAGGATGTATCCTCAGTTTCATCACTTGTCTTCTTTAGAGTGTGAGTCGTGTCAGTTTGCCAAACATCATCGTGTTCACCTGACACCTCGCGTCAATAAACGGGCTGCGTCCCCTTTTGATTTGATCCATTCTGATATTTGGGGTCCATGTCATGTTGAGTCAAAGTCTGGATTTCGGTATTTTGTTACCTTTGTTGATGATTTTTCTAGAACCACTTGGCTTTATTTAATGAAAAATCGTTCCGAGTTGTTTTCTCACTTTTGCAATTTCTGTGCTGAAATTAAAACTCAATTCAGTGTATCTGTGAGGACTTTACGGAGTGACAATGCTAAAGAATACTTCTCTGCTCAATTTCAAACCTATATGCTTCAGCATGGTATGATTCATCAGTCCTCATGTGCTGATACACCTGCTCAAAATGGGGTTGCCGAACGAAAAAACCGACACTTATTAGAGGTTGCCCGGGCTCTAATGTTTCAAATGCATGATCCAAAATCTTTTTGGGCTGATGCTGTGTCAACGGCATGTTTTCTTATTAATCGTATGCCATCTTCAGTTCTCAGTGATAATACCCCTTACACAACTCTTTTCCCTTCCAACCCCTTATTCCCCATTGATCCAAAAATCTTTGGTTGTGTCTGTTTTGTTCGTGATATCCGTCCTACTCTTACCAAACTGGATCCCAAGTCTCTTAAATGTATCTTTCTGGGGTATTCAAGGGTCCAAAAGGGTTATCGATGCTATTCTCCCACTCTTCGGCGTTATCTTATGTCTACAGATGTTACCTTTCATGAGTCAACTTCATTCTATCCTGGTTCCATTCCATCTTCCTACTCTGCTCCAAGTGCCGATCTTGATGATATCTTGGTCTATGAGGTTCAGTTGCCACCCGTCCCGGTGTCTGTCCTAGCACCTACCAAACCCCCTATACATCATGTTTATCAGAAGCGTCCTCGGGAAAGTAATGACATCGTTCATATTCCAGCCTCACCAGCAATACCTGCTTCGGAGTCTGATTCGGATTCTGCTACTTCATCTCCTACTGCACTAGACCCAGAAACAACACATGATACTCTTGGTCCTTCCGATGCTCGTTTCTCAGAAGATCTTGATCTTTCTGACAATCTGCCCATCGCCTTACGTAAAGGTAAACGTACTTGTGCCTATCCTATTTCATCGTTTGTTTCCTATAACCACCTGTCTCCTTCCTCTTGTTCCTTTATCGCATCCTTAGATTCTATTAGTATTCCCACTACTCTCCACCAAGCCTTAACCCATACTGGTTGGTGTGCTGTGATGAAAGAAGAAATGATTGCCCTTAATCAGGCTGGCACCTGGACTCTTGTTGATTTACCTCCTGGCAAGAAGGCTATTGGGTGTAAGTGGGTTTTCACTGTTAAAACAAACGCAGATGGAACATTGGAACGTTTGAAAGCTAGATTGGTTGCCAAAGGTTATGCTCAGACGTATGGTGTTGACTATTCCGATACATTCTCCCCTGTTGCCAAGTTATCTTCTGTTCGTCTCTTTATCTCTCTTGCCGCAACTTATAATTGGGATCTTCATTAGCTCGATGTTAAGAATGCTTTCTTACATGGTGAGCTTCTTGAAGAAGTTTATATGGAGCAACCACCTGGTTTTGTTGCTCAGGGGGAGTGTGGGAAGGTATGTCATCTTCAGAAATCTTTATATGGTTTAAAACAAAGCCCTCGTGCTTGGTTTGACAGATTTAGTTCTGTGGTCAAGAAGTTTGGTTTGAATCAAAGTAAGTGTGATCATTCTGTGTTTCATCAGAGGACAGATGCTGGTATGATTCTCTTAGTGGTATATGTCGATGACATTGTTATTACTGGTAACAATACTTCAGGAATCTCATCACTCAAGGCTTTTCTTACATCTCATTTCCAAACGAAGGATTTAGGTCTATTAAGGTACTTTCTTGGGATTGAGGTTATGAGAAGCAAGAAAGGCATCCTCTTGACACAGAGGAAATATGTTCTTGATCTATTAAAAGAAACAGGAAAACATGGAGCAGCACCAAGTAGTTTTCCCATGATTCCTAATCCTTTTCTGGATATTGATTATAGCATACCATATGACGAGCTCCCTGAGAATGTGAGAAAAAGGGTTGATCCAGAGAAAATCAAGCCATTTGCATATCCTGAGAGATATCGTAGACTAATTGGGAAATTGAACTATCTCACGGTGACTCGCCCTGATGTGACTTTTCCAGTTAGTGTGCTTAGTCAATTTATGACTAAGCCGACTATTGCACAATGGGAAGCTTTAAAGCATGTTTTACATTATTTGAAGGGCTCACCTAGTCGTGGTATACTTTACACAAATCATGGGCACACCGAGATTGAATGTTTTTGTGACGCGGATTTTGCTGGGTCAAAATCTACCAGAAGATCCACCACAGGATACTGTGTGTTTGTAGATGGAAACTTGGTATCTTGGAAGAGCAAGAAGCAGGATGTGGTATCTAAATCGAGTGCGGAAGCTGAGTATAGAGCCATGGGTCAGTCAGTACAGGAAATAGTGTGGATTCATCAGTTAATGAAGGAAGTCGGTCTTGTTACTTCATTGCCAGCAAAACTGTGGTGTGATAATAAAGCTGCTCTACACATAGCTTCTAATTCTGTGTTTCATGAACGTACAAAACACATTGAGATTAATTGTCATTTTGTACGTGATAAAATCAAGGAAAATTTCATTTCTACAGGGCATGTGCCATCTAGTGATCAAGGAAAATTTCATTTCTACAGGGCATGTGCCATCTAGTGACCAATTGGGAGATCTTCTAACTAAGGCCTTAAATGGGATTCGTGTTGATTATCTTTGTAACAAGTTGGGCTTGATTAACATCTATGCTCCAACTTGAGGGGGAGTGTTGTGAACGTAGAATAGATTGGTGGCATGATATTGTTGAAGGAGCTCTTCTTAGCATGAGTTGGTTGACTTATCATTCAACTACTCTCCGTGAATGGCTCAGTATTTGTCTCTGTTTCTCTTCCTATAAATACATTGTAAATCCTCTGAAGTAATATAGATTAATGAATACCTTGTATAGTTTCTGATATATTGAACTACAATACACATGACACAAACACTCAACCACATTAGCTACCACTTTGGTTCTGCTTAATATATAATTACATCACGTATAGAAGTACTAATCCATATTCACTAGTCACAAAAAGTGAAGTTCATGTATCCAAAATGTACCAAAACACTATTGCTGCAACTCCTCAATGCCTTTAACCACCATCAGCTACCTCAATACTTCCTTGTCCTGAACCTTGCCATCAGCGCCCTCCTTGCAGGCATAATTTCACCAAACTTGGGGTTCCAGAATACCCTAGTTGTTGAGGAATAATTCGTCAACCACACATGCCCTGAACCAAGTACAATCAATAAATCACTCATGCCTAATTAATAACATTATTAATTAAATACGCCAACAACTTCCATCTCTCTTCACCAGTCCATACTGAACCACAACGCACAACTTCTCTATGTCAACTTTTTGACGAAAATCCCTCCCAAGTATGAATAGCACTCTCACCATACAGTTTAACGTCAATAGTATGATCACTACATGAGAAACCACTAAAGACATGTTAATCATTTCACAGTAAACATAGAAAATTAAAAATGCTCATTAGTCCATCAACTCAACTGCTTGTCCCCAATAATGAACTCAAAAACCCAGTTCAGACACCCATTGACGAACTCCCAAGCATACTTGTCGACCCTATTTAGCCTTCCAAGTATATCTGCCCGAACATTACACAACACATTCTGAATGAGGTATTAACGATGCTGATAACCGCAATAAGTAATGGAAATTAAAAAAAAAATTGTTCAAGAATGTAACCTCTAACGCGTATTTAAGGGAACCTCTCTTCCTTAAGCAGACGACATTCCATAAGCAGGAACCCATGGTCTGGGGAGTCCGATACATGCTCACGAACAGCTGTATGTGGCATCATCATTATATGGTGTTCGCGATGAATCCCCTCACCTCCGATTCCAACCATGAAATGCTGGACATAAAACATCCTTCCTTCTCGAATAACATTTCTGAATCGCACAACAACGAAAGGACCACGCATCCGCATTATCATTCGACAACCCTGCAATACACAAAATGCGAGCAATACACTTGAATCAGTACCTATTCGATTAAAATTACTTAGGTTTGTTCTGCATAGCTAAATTACTTGCTCATCAAAGACAATGGCATCGAGTGAAACAACCTTCTTTGGGTACCCACATATTGTAGCATGCAATTCATTGTCCGTCCGAGGAAACACACGATCCACCTTAACCAGCACCCTTAATGCATATGCCATCTCAAATGTACAGAACGCCACGAAGAAGAACAGTTCAGTCGAAGATGAGCTCCTTTCGAGATAAAGGCACAATTTATAAAAGCACTGAAGTGGTCTGAATCGCCTTTGATCTGCATATCCTAGACCCCCTGATATAAGTTAACTCAGCTTTAAATGCTACTGAGTCATCCCATCATGCAGACTTTTAATGTTCATTTCCAGCCACGTGTGTGGCTATTTAATGCAAACCCCACCTTATTCATTGACCAAAAAAAATTGACGGAAAAGTGGAAAACAAACGCTAAACATAAATAGCAGTATAAAGTATTATATTGAGTTGCTCTAGAAAGAATTTTTAAAGTTGTAATATTAAATGAAGATAAATTTAAAAGAAAGCCGATCTTGGCTCTATGAACAGTTATTTGTGAGAGAAGCCAAACTTGGAAGAGGCTTTAGGAACAGTTAATCGCAGAAGGTTTGAATGATATATTGATACAGATATTTATAGTGTTTTGTTTCCCCCCTAACACTACCTGACAGTAATAACTTTATTTAGCAAGGTTCTCCTAAGAGGCATGAGCCACCCTTTTCTTTTTTTTCTTTTTTGCCTTCCTCTTGCAGCTATAACCGATTATAAACAATCTGTTCAGTTTCATCATCTAAATGAGGAGAAGAGAAATATGCGTTTAGAGGTCAGTCTTTTTGCTTCATTTTAACTTTTTGATTATTGATATAATATTCCTTCTTAATATTCTTTTAAAATATACGCAGGTTATAAGAGGTGGTAGGAGAGTTGAGATCTCTATATATGACATCGTTGTTGGTGATGTTGTACCCCTTAATATTGGTAATCAGGTACATGAGTATCTCTTTTATCATTTTTGTTCTATTATACTTCTTGGTTTCCTTTTATTCAACTATTTATTTCTTAACTGCTCTTCTGTAGGTCCCTGCCGATGGTATCATGATCACTGGCCACTCTCTTGCTATTGATGAATCAAGCATGACTGGAGAGAGCAAGATAGTAAGTGTTCTATCTTGCAGAAAATTAAAGCAATAATGATCTCCTTTAGCTAGTTTTGATGATAATTTTCAATTTAACAGATCTATAAGGACTCTAAAAACCCGTTTCTGATGTCTGGATGTAAAGTTGCTGATGGCTGTGGCATCATGCTGGTAAATTTATACTTCCTGAATTTAAACTGGGGATGTTAGATAATTGTTTTAAAAAAATGTTTGTGAAAGGTTGTCAAGGCAGTTAATAAAATATCGGGGAATGATACTCAGGTCCCAAAAGATCAATTTAATGACAGCCAAGTCCTAGGAAATTTTCCTGAAAGATGGAATGCAAATATTGATGTCAACGGTTGCAAATATCAGACTCTTAGTTACAAATCATTTGGATTGACCTATAAGACTTAAATGCTTGAGTTGCAATTGAGACTCCCATGTTTGTAGCTCATCTATTAGAATTTTTTTTGGGATTTAATTGTTAGTAAATTGATTTTTTTTGGGGGTACCTGTAACTGTCATTCCCCAAAAAAATTGGGGATGATAAATATCATGAAGGCATAAAAAGTATACACTTAATGGGGAATTTTCCTGATTGGTCAAGTCATGAGATTGTACTCTTTTTAGGATACTTGTAATTCCATAGGATGCTGCTTACGTGTTTGTTTATGTAGTTCGGTTCTTTGGGTGGTTGGTGACATGAAAGAAATAGAGTGTTTAGTTTGATTTGTAGTTATAGTTCCTTGAGTAGATGATGGAAAGACACAATTGTAAATTTGCACTGAACTTTGATTAATAATTCATTAAATTATAAAATATTTTAAAGTCTTTTGTTGTTTAAACTGCCTTTTTTATTAATTAAAACCACAGTTTTTGTGGGAATGTTCATGTGAATTGCTCTAATTGGCTAGGTACTCGGTGTTGGTTTGAATACTGAATGGGGGCTTCTGATGTCTAGCATTTCAGAAGACAATGATGAAGAAACGCCCTTACAGGTTCTCTATTTATATGCGGATTTTTTCACAGCTTGTGTATCATCAGTATGTTTAATTGTACAAGGTCTTTATATAGGTACGTTTAAATGGCGTTGCCACATTCATTGGTATTGTTGGACTCTCTGTTGCTGTTATCATTTTGATTGTGTTGTTGGCCAGGTAACTTGTTGATTACATATGCTTTCCATCTGTTCTTTGCATGAAATAGATTTCGTTCCATGTCTCTGAAATGTTGAAATTTTAAGCAGATATTTCTCTGGGCATACTAGAGATGCAAATGGAAATGTTGAATTTAGGGCAGGCAACACAAAAGTTGGTGATGCAATTAATGGGGCAATTAAAATTGTTGCATATGCGGTATGTTTGTCGATAAATACTGGACTATCCACATGCACAATGCACGTGTTTATACTTCTGTCTTTATTTGAAAACATTCAAGGGCTTTCAAGTCAACACTTATTTGGTGATTGTGACTCGTTGAACCTTAGGTGACCATTATTGTAGTTGCTGTGCCTGAAGGGCTTCCTCTAGCAGTTACCTTAACGTAAGTATGCAAATGTTCATAAAAGTAACACTTGCTTTCTGGATTTCTATTTTATTTCTCTCCTCATTCTCTGCTACCATATGTTGTTGATGTTAAAACTATGGTGCTTGCTCCTTATCACCAGTTAAATCGCTGGATAGATTAATTGTCATCGCTATTGTGGTTTAATACGATTGTAATTATCATCAGTTAGTTCTTTAAGTTCATCTAAATTGGCTAAAAAGATGTCAGTGATCTCAACAGTGAAATGATTTAGAATCTGATAGGTTCAGAAATTAAGGCATATAATTTAAGAAAATGTCCTACCAACCCTTTTATTAAGCATTATATGCATCAATATTAGGTTTTATATGCTCTTTTGGTTCATAACATTGTTTCTTTAGCAAAGTCCATAACATTGTTTGTCTGTGTTATTTCTTTAAATTTCAATTTTCGTCTACTTATACCTTTTCTTTATTTAATTGTTTTAGACTTGCCTACTCGATGAGAGAAATGATGGCGGACAAAGCTTTGGTATGCCTCTTGATTTGTGTGTTTCAACTTCATTTTGCCATATTTATTTCGTAAATACACTTGAATATAACAAGTAAAACTGCAGGTGAGGAGGCTTTCAGCCTGTGAGACAATGGGCTCTGCTACAACCATTTGCAGTGACAAGACTGGCACATTGACCATGAATCACGTTTGTTATGTGCTCATGCTGTTTTTGGAGTCTTGGAACTTTCAATTTAGCTTATTTTTTACTTATAAGTGCTTATAATTCATGATTTACGGTATACGAGGTAAGTATGTGGAAGGAGTTTTGTCTCAACTTGCGTAATAAGTGCTTATTTCCCAAAAATAAGCTATTCCAAACACTCACGTCTTCTTGTTTTATGTTACATCAACGTCTTGGTAGTGTACTTGTTGCAACGGTTTTCATCTTGTAGTAGTATCAATAATATAGTTCTTTCAGAGTAAAAAGCCTCTTAACTTTTTAGAAGAATTAAGAGTTCAGAGTCTCATCTAACCAGTTAATCTGATAGATCATGACACAAGTTTTTTTAACCTTGATAAAATTTTGAGGAAGTAACTGCCGTTGGCCTAGGCTTGTGGAGATTGTAGAGCGCAAAGAGTTTTAGTTTATTCATTCAAATTTCATGACTTCTTTGATTGACAGATGACTGTGGTTGAGGCTTACAGTGGAGCAAAGAAGATTGCTCCAGCTGACAACAAGTCAGAGCTATCTCCGAATCTCTGCGCCTTGATCATTGAAGGTGTTGCACAGAACACCATTGGTAGTGTCTATACGGTTGGGGTATGCTAGAACTAATTTCCCTGTTTATTCATGCTCCATAACAATTGCAAATGCTGAAATAGATTGCAACTGCTGGATATTTTATATTATCTTTTACAGGGTGATGTTGAGGTTTCTGGATCACCAACAGAAAAGGCAATTTTACATTGGGGCATTAAGGTTTATAATTTTTCTTTTAAGTCGATTGTTTTAAAAAAAATTGAACAATTTCTGACCGTTTAAGTAACTCAGCTGGGGATGAATTTTGAGGCTGCCAGATCAGAGTCATCAATTATTCATGTTTTTCCATTTAATTCAGAGAAAAGTCGTGGAGGCGTTGCAGTAAAGACGGTGTGATTTTACAGTCTGATACTTTTAAGATTTACTGTATTCTTGGTTGCATGTCATGTTTGCCTTATTGATAAGCTAATGCACTGCAACGTTTGCTTGTACCATTTTACGGTCTGATATTTCAAGATTTACCGTAATTTTTGTTGTTTTAATTATGATGAGCTTGTAGCTAATGCACCTAGAGCATTAAAAACTTAAGAGACAAGAATTAAGAGAAAGGGTAACAGGAGGGCCAAAGATCGTATTATCTACTGATGTGGGGGCTAGAGAGGAAGAGGATAAGAGACATAACTAACTGGTCACAAGAGGGATATCGTGTCATTGTATTAACAGAGAAGAAGATTAGAGTGATGGGAGAGATAGCGGAGTGCCAATGAAGAAGATTCAGAGAATAATAGAGTGAAAGCAACAGCCACTGTAAATGTCAAAGGCTGCTAGCTTTCTGCCTTTGATCTTCTTTGCTTCAAAGAGGGATTCTTGCCTGGTCATATATTGCATTTAGGGTGTTAGGACACAATGTCCCACAGAATGAGGGAATCAGGGATATGTTAGGTGGTATGTTAGGTGAAATGTTAGGTGACAATGTCCCACCACAAATGAGGAATTATGATGTTTGCTTTGTATATAAATAGCATAATGTATACATGAATAATATGAAGTTAAGTGAATACATTTACATGGTACCAGAGCCTTGGTGCTCTCTGTTTTTTTTCGTTTTCCTGCGCTGTTCTGGTTCTGGTTTTGCTTCTGTGCGCACTGTTCATCGTTCACTGTGCTCCGGTGGCCGGCAGATTTAGTCCACACGCGCAGCACCACTGGATCCGCCGTCGCCTGACCGGTTCGTCACCGGAGTATCGCCGCCATCCGACCTGCGCGTGGCCTTCACGCGCCGCCCCCTTTCTCGCCGGAATTTCACGCGCCGGCACGTGACGGCGTTTTCCGGCGATTTTGCTGCCGCTGTTTGCTGCATTCTGATCGACTAAGTGGTGCAGTCCTTCCCCATGTGGTTTCGTGCAGTGGGTACTCACCGTTTGCGGGTTGGTTGTTGATTTATTCCCTTGCTCCTATTTCTGTGCTGCGTTTCTGTGCTTCTGTTTCTGGTTTGCTGCATTTTTGTGCTTCTGGTCCTGGTTTGCTGCGTTTCTGTGCTACCATTTTGTGTTCGTGGTTATTGCCTTTGTGGTGTTGCCTGTGCTAGCTCTTTGTTTTGGGGGGAGTTGTTTGGTTGTGCGTCAACTCCATTTGGTTATCAACTCCATTTGGTTCTTTGGTGTGTGTAGACTTGCGTGGAGATTATAAGTTTGGAAGTTATACACTTTTGGTGTTTCTTTTCTGCTTGCATTGATGGGTGACTCCAAGGCTAGTGTTACTGAAATTATTCCTGTGACTAATAAAATCACTGAGCACAAATTAACCTGGACAAATTATATGGATTGGAGTAAAACCGTCCGGATGTACTTGCTTAGTATTGAGAAGGAGGGCCATTTGACTGATACGCCTCCTGCAGATGACCCTAAGATGGCTTGGGCCCGAGCGGATGCCCGTTTATTCTTGCAAATCCAGAATTCTATTGACAGTGAAATCCTTCCCTCAGTTAGTCACTGTAATACGGTTAAGGAACTTATAAGCTGTTTGGAATTTCTGTACTCTGGGAAAGGAAATATTACTCGTATTCATGATATCTGCAAGGGATTCTATCGTGCTGAACAGCAGGGGCGCTCGTTGAAAAACTTTTATGTGGAATTCAAGAAAATGTATGAAGAGTTGAAGATGTTAATGCCGCCTACCACTGACCTTAAGGTTCAAGCTGATAATATAGAGAAACTAGCAATTCTCAGCTTTCTTACTGCCTTGGATCCTGCCTATGAGACTGTTCGTTCCCAGGTTCTGTCTAGTTCTGAACTTCCTTCACTTCAAGATGTCTACTCTCGTGTGCTCCGTGCAGATAGTCTCTTACACTCGACTCCTACTCCGAATGCTAGTGCATTAGCTGGCCGTGGTCCGACTAATAACCGCCACCAGCACTTCTTGAACTCTGGAAATAGTACACCATCCTCGACTTCTTCTGATTCGCGAAACCAAGGTCCTCCACGCTCTGGCAACAATCCTTCGACTCCTGGTTCTATTGTCTGCTACTATTGTAAGGAAGCTGGTCATACCAAACGTTACTGTCGTAAGTTGCAAAATAAGCTGCAACGTACTGGAGCTGCTCATATGGTCCAATCCACAGATCAAACTGCCAATGTTCCATCCACTCCGAGTGCGCTTGCTACAGGTAACGGTGACTCATGCCTTGCTACTTCTTCCTCGAGGTGGATCATCGATTCCGGTGCCACTGACCACATGACAGGTAACCATCATTTGTTCTCTACATATACACCTTATGCCAAACCCTCTTCCATAACTATTGCTAATGGTTCTGCTTCTCGTGTCCTTGGATCTGGCACTGTTACACCTACATCCTCTGTTTCTCTATCGTCAGTCCTTAATGTTCCTGACCTTTCTTTTAACCTTCTGTCTCCCAGCAAGCTTACTCGTCAATTGAACTGTTTTATCTCATTTTTTCCTGACCATTGTGTGATTCAGGATCTTACGACGAAGCGGATTATTGGTAGGGGATATGAATCTGGCGGCCATTACTTTCTTGACGATCAGGTGCCACGTTCCGTTGCTTGCTCTGGTGGTTCCTCTCCTTTTGATGTTTATTGTCGTTTGGGTCATGTGTCATTATCATCCTTGCAGAGGTTGTATCCTCAATTTCATTATTTGTCGTCCTTAGAGTGTGAATCGTGTCAGTTTGCCAAACACCACCGTGTTCACCTGGCACCTCGCATCAATAAACGGGCTACGTCCCCCTTTGATTTGGTTCATTCTGATGTTTGGGGTCCTTGTCCTGTTATGTCCACGTCTGGTTTTAAGTACTTTGTTACTTTCGTTGATGATTTTTCTCGAACCACCTGGCTTTATTTAATGAAAAGTCGTTCCGAGTTATTTTCTCACTTTTGCAATTTTTGTGTTGAGATCAAAACTCAATTTGGTGTCTCTGTGAAAACCTTGCGCAGTGATAATGCTAAAGAGTATTTTTCTACCCAGTTTCACGACTATATGCTTACACATGGCATGCTTCATCAATCCTCGTGTGCAGATACACCTGCTCAGAATGGTGTTGCCGAAAGAAAAAATCGGCACTTGTTAGAAGTTGCCCGTGCTCTAATGTTTCAAATGCATGTTCCCAAATCCTTTTGGGCTGATGCTGTGTCCACCGCCTGCTTTCTTATTAATCGTATGCCCTCTCCTGTTCTTAGTGGTGACATTCCATACACCACTTTGTTTCCTTCCAAATCCTTGTTTCCAATTGATCCGAAAATTTTTGGGTGTGTCTGTTTTGTTCGAGACATTCGTCCAAGTGTCACTAAACTTGATCCAAAATCTCTCAAGTGTGTCTTCCTTGGCTATTCTAGGGTTCAGAAGGGTTATAGGTGCTACTCTCCTGATCTTCGGCGTTATTTTGTGTCTATAGATGTCACTTTCCATGAGTCCACTTCGTTCTTCTCTGTCCCTGATCTGCCTCCTTCTTCTGCTGTTAACCCAGATCTTGATCATCTTTTAGTGTATGAGGTTCATTCCCCACCAGTGCAAGCAACTGTGCCGGCCCCTGCTCTGCCTCCTATCCATCATGTTTATCAGAGACGTCCTAAGGAAAGTAATGTTGCTGCTCGTCTCTCTGACCTACCAATGTCCGCCTCGGCACCTGATCCTCACTTAGGTCCCTCGCCGTCCCTTGACTCTGACCCTGAATTGGTGCCTGGAACAGAGCCAGAACCAGTGTCTGAACACGTCCCTGCTAATATAGATCCTACTGTCACTTCTGCTGACCTGCCAATTGCCCTCCGAAAAGGTAAACGCACTTGTACGTACCCTATTTCCTCGTTTGTTTCATATCATCACCTGTCGCCCATTTCCTGTTCCTTCCTTGCCTCCTTAGATTCTCTCACCATTCCCACCAACATCTCCAAAGCCTTGACCCACCCCGGTTGGCGTGCTGCGATGCACGATGAAATGATGGCCCTTGATAAGGCTGGTACCTGGACTCTCGTTGATTTACCTCCTGGAAAGAAGGCTATTGAATGTAAGTGGGTGTTTGCCATTAAGACCAAATCTGATGGCACCTTGGAACGATTGAAAGCTCGATTGGTGGCTAAGGGTTACGCTCAGACGTATGGTGTGGACTATTCAGAAACTTTCTCTCCTGTGGCCAAGTTGTCATCTGTTCGCCTCTTCATCTCTATGGCAGCTACCCACGGTTGGGATCTTCATCAGTTGGATATTAAGAACGCATTTTTAAATGGTGATCTTCTTGAGGAGGTTTACATGGAGCAACCGCCTGGTTTTGTTGCTCAGGGGGAGCATGGCAAGGTATGCCACCTCCAGAAGTCTTTATATGGTTTGAAACAGAGTCCTCGTGCTTGGTTTGACCGATTCAGTTCTGTGGTTAAGAAGTTTGGTCTGAATCAAAGTAAATGTGATCATTCTGTGTTTTATCAACGGACGGATGCTGGCATGATTCTCTTGGTAGTCTATGTAGATGACATTGTTATTACAGGCAGTGATACGTCAGGGATCTCATCACTCAAGGTCTTTCTGAATTCTCATTTTCAAACAAAGGATTTGGGTTCGTTAAAGTACTTTCTTGGGATTGAAGTTATGAGAAGCAAGAAAGGCACTCTCCTAACCCAGCGGAAATATGTCCTTGATCTACTGAAAGAAACCGGGAAACTTGGAGCAACACCCAGTAGCTGTCCCATGATGCCCAATCTTTTCTTGGACATTGATGATAGTGTGCCGTTTGATGAGCTACCCGAGGATGTGAAAAAACGGATTGATCCTGAGAAGATTAAACCATTTGCCTACCCTGAGCGATACCGAAGGCTGATTGGAAAATTGAACTATCTCACTGTAACTCGTCCTGATGTAACCTTTCCGGTCAGTAGGCTTAGCCAATTCATGGTATCACCAACTGTTACTCAGTGGGAAGCTTTGGAACATGTCCTACATTATTTGAAGGGCTCACCTGGTCGTGGTATACTCTATATGAATCATGGTCACACAAAAATTGAGTGTTTCTGTGATGCAGATCATGCAGGGTCAAAGACAACTAGAAGGTCCACTACAGGCTATTGCGTTATTGTAGGTGGAAACTTGGTATCTTGGAGGAGCAAGAAGCAGGATGTGGTAGCAAAGTCTAGTGCAGAGGCTGAGTACCGAGCCATGTCTCAGTCCGTACAGGAGATTGTGTGGATCCACCAATTAATGAAGGAGGTCGGTCTGACCACGTCATTACCTGCGAAACTGTGGTGTGATAATAAAGCTGCCCTACACATAGCCTCCAACTCAGTGTTCCATGAGCGTACGAAACATATTGAGATTGATTGTCACTTTGTACGTGATAAGATCAAGGAGAATTTTATCTCTACAGGACATGTATCATCTAGTGATCAGTTAGGTGATTTCTTGACTAAGGCCTTGGATGGCACTCGGGTTGACTATCTTTGTAACAAGTTGGGCTTGATTAACATCTATGCTCCAACCTGAGGGGGAGTGTTAGGACACAATGTCCCACAGAATGAGGGAATCAGGGATATGTTAGGTGGTATGTTAGGTGGTATGTTAGGTGAAATGTTAGGTGACAATATCCCACCACAAATGAGGAATTATGATGTTTGCTTTGTATATAAATAGCATAATGTATACATGAATAATATGAAGTTAAGTGAATACATTTACATAGGGAATGCTAGAGCCACTAAAAAATGGTGCATGGAACATTGTTATGTGAGTCCTCCAGAACAATGTGTTATGCATTATAGCTATTGCTATATTCCTATATCTCACTGCAATTGACTGAGAATCATAACTTATATGTCTAAATTTTTATCTCTACTAGTCTTGGAAACCTAATATCTAAAGTTTTGGCTTGTGTTCTCAACTAATCGATTTGCCATCACAATAAGCTATGCAGGTGTTTTGTATCTTCTTTTTACTCCTGGGCTTTCTAACTTACAGGTTTTTCATTTCCACAGTTTGACTCTCAAGTTCATATACACTGGAAAGGTGCTGCTGAGATAGTCCTAGCCTGTTGTACCTGGTATATTGATGCAAATGGCCAGTTAATGAAGATGGATGATGAGAAGGTTTGACAAAATATTTATATATTAAGATTGATGGTTAAGTGATTTTTTTCGTTTTTATTTTGTTTATATTTCGAATTCAGCTCAGATGATATATCTTGAAGAATACTCCCTGTATAATTCCCCCATTTTTACTATCTTTGGTCATTTTAGTGAATTCTTCCAGTATATAATTGCGCTTTGCCCATGGAAATTTAAAAATGTCAATATAACATAAAACAAACGTAAATTCAAGTAGTACATGGGTTTTTAGGATGGGTTTTGATGATTCCTGTTCAACTAAATTGAAGTTTGATTAACTGAGAATTTCTTGGCTCGCAGATGACATTTTTTCAAAAAGCTATTGAAGATATGGCTGCTAGTAGTTTACGTTGTGTTGCCATGGCATATAGATCATATGAAATGACAAGTGTTCCAACTAGTGAAGAAGAACTTGCTCACTGGTCATTACCAGAGGATGATCTCATTTTACTGGCTATTGTTGGTCTAAAGGTGTGTATTTTCTACAGATATAAGCCCTTCTTGTCATCATCTTATTATCAATAGTACTAGGTCCTTCTTGTCTCTCTCGTATAAGCCCTTCTGTTGCATGATGGGCCTGTATCAGTATGAAAATGCTGCAGACATGGTATATGGGTACTGTATTTGTAGAATCCCATGATTATAGGGATTGATAATTAGGATTATTATTTCAGATTCTTTCATTGATTGTATAGCATCTGAAATTATTTGATAGAGAATAGATGTTTTTCTCTTATTCAGTATGTGAGAGCCACGATGATACATATAGGATGTGAATTAGGGTTTGTTTGAATACCCTATTACAACAGAAATTTAAATTTCGAATCTGATTCTAAATCCCTAAGATCCGATTCTGTTATCCTAATAATATGGAAACAATAATTCAAATAATAAACCACATTAATTAATTAAAATAAAATCTAACTAATCATGTGGGCTTGGGCTTCTCATGATCGGCACTTTCCAACACTCCCCCTCAAGCTGGGGAATAGATATCTATCATTCCCAGCTTGCTTGCCAATGCTTCGAATTTAGGCCCAGCAATAGACTTGGTTAGAATATCTGCCACCTACTGCCTTGTAGGTACATAAATTACTTTGACACTTTTATCCTCAATTTTCTTATTTATAAAGTGCAGGTCAATCTCAACATGTTTTGTTCTATCATGATGAACATGATTTTTAAGAATCCTGATAGTGGCCATATTGTCACATAATATCTTCAACGATCCCACAAAGCTTAGTTTTAGTTCTTTTAATAGTCTTTCCACCCAAAGACCTTCACACAAGCCTAGAGCTAAGGCTCTCAACTCAGCTTCTGCACTGCTTCGAGAGACTACAAGTTGTTTCTTGCTTGTCCAAGTCACAAGATTACCCCATACATAGGTACAATAGCCTGTAGTGGATCTCCTATCAACAATTGAGCCTGCCCAATCTGCATCAGTGTATACTTAAATCCCTCTGTGAGCCCCCTTTTAAAAGAAGAGTCCTTTACTAGGTGGGACTTGATATACCTGAGAATTCTGAGCACTGCTGTCATGTATTCCTCATTGGGTTGACTAGAGAATTGGCTTACCACACTAACTGCATGAGAAATGTCTGGTCGAGTGTGAGAAAGATAGATTAACTTGCCAACAAGTCGTTGGTATCTTTCTTTATCAACTAACGGACTTTTCTTGTTTAAACCCAATTTACGATTAAGTTCCGTGGGGGTAGTACATGGTCTACATCCTAGCATCCCTATCTCATGTAATAAATCAAGAGCATACTTCCTTTGTGACATAACATTCCCTGCTTTAGATCTTGCCACTTCCATCCCAAGAAAGTACCTTAGGTCTCCTGAGTCCTTCACCTCAAATTCGGTTGCTAAGAACTCCTTTAGCTTATCAATTTCAATTGTATCATTACCAGTTAGTATGATATCATCGACATAAAGAATCAAAATAGATATTTTCTCATCCCTGTGCTTGATGAAGGAACTATCAGCGAATGGTGGGCAAACTAATATACTTGTCTCATACCAGACTGAACATCGCATTTGTCAGTAGTATGGTTAGTCAGCACTCCCATGATCCTAAACAAAAGCATCTAAACGAAGTATACCGGATCCTTTGTTATTTGAAGGGATTTCCAGGACGTGGCTTATTGTTCAAGAAGTCTGATAAACGGAATGTAGAATTGTTTACAGATGCTGATTGGGCAGGTGATCAAGACGATAGGAAATCCACATCTGGATACTGTATGTATATGTGGGGTAACTTGGTCACATGGAGAAGCAAAAAGCAAAGTGTAGTTGCAAGAAGCAGTGCTAAGGCTGAATACCAAGCGGTAGCACTTGGAATTTGTGAAGGCATATGGATAAAACGTGTTCTTGAAAACTTAAGGAAATGCATAAATATGCCAATCAAGGTCTATTGTGATAACATTGCTGCAATTAATATTGCCCACAATCCGGTTCAACATGACAGAACCAAACATGTTGAGATAGATAGACATTTCATAAGAGAGAAGGTTGATGAAGGTATCGTTGATCTACAATATATACCGTCCAAGGAATAGGCCGCAGACATCCTCACTAAAAGACTACCCAGGGACAAGTTTAAATATCTTATTGGCAAGTTGAACATGATCGATAGCTATGTAGAATCCCATAATTATAGGAATCCCATGATTATAATGATTGATAATTAGGATTATTATTTCAGATTCTTTTCTGATTATATTGTGATTGTATATCATCAAATCAGGATCTTATTAGATAATCCGATCCTCTCTGTGTATAAATGTAATCGTTGCCTCACTGAATAATACACACAACAATTATCCTCTCATCTGATTCTCTTAGAGTTGAGCTCTGATTACATAATGATGTGAAACTGAAGAAAGATGGCACACTCCCTGGATTTTGAGCCACCATGACATTTCTCTGCGTAATGCAGGAGCCT
The DNA here is from genome assembly GCA_963210345.1 of Inga oerstediana. NCBI lineage: Eukaryota > Viridiplantae > Streptophyta > Magnoliopsida > Fabales > Fabaceae > Inga > Inga oerstediana. Next base: position 55,345,593 of record OY723407.1, on the reverse strand, counting down.
ATTTTGTTCACTTGGTCTATATTGATGCTTACATGATGATCTACAACAGCCCATCGGTTGTTATAATTATGTTATGTCTTGAGATCTCCCCAGTAGGGCAAATCTCCAGAATGAAGACCTTTGTTATGGATGAAATTTTTTAATAATTTTTACTTGATGCCTTGGCATGGATTTATATATACTTGGGGTAGGTTATCACCTGCCTTTTTCCATTAGGCATTACCGCTATTTTACAAGGCACCTTAAATATCCCTATTTTGGGTGTGTATGTATATCCATTGGCTTTTTTATTAAAATTTGTAAACTCACGGTTATACAAGTTCAGTGAGCTCTTACGAGTCTGCTTAAAGTCCTGAATTTGATGATGACTCTTTATTACAATGTACTCTTTTTTTTAATGATTTCCCCTCTGACAATGTCAGGATCCCTGTCGATCTGGTGTCAAAGAAGCTGTACAACTTTGCCAAAAAGCAGGAGTTAAGGTGTTCATTTTATGCTACTGTGTCCACTTCAAGTTTAGATGCTTGGGTCACCTAGCTTATAAAAATATAATCCTGTTGGAAAAATTCATTTTTATAGCATTTGAGATATTTTATCACCTCAAACGATATTATTCCCATTTTAGAAATCAAGAAACAAACAAGTTTGTAAGATCGTGTTTCCATGTTCTCAATACTAAGAAAGTTTGTTTGACTATTGGATTTTCTCAAGTTTACAGGAGGAAGAAAATTTGATGATTAGGTTTTAGTTTGGATTGCTGTAGTTAGATTTTATCATACCTTTTTTCTGATATATCTGTTTCATGTCACAGAACTGATGAGAAGAACTGCTTAATTTAAAATGCCAAAATTTTCTACTTTTAACTTCATCTGCTTTTCAATATCATTGGATCAAGAAATGCTTGATGCTTGTGTACACGGTTTTCTGTGTTTATAAAGTAATAGTGTAATCTGATGAATAATTATTCTCTGACCCCAGGTACGAATGGTGACTGGTGACAATATAAAAACTGCTAAATCAATTGCTGTAGAGTGTGGAATACTTCCATCATTGGCAGTAGCTGTGGAGCCAAACATCTTTGAAGGAAGACTGACAAAAATCATTGAAGGAGAAGAGCCAAACATCATTGAAGGAAAAACATTTCGTGCATTGCCAGATGACCAGAGAGAACTAATTGCCGAAAGTTTATTGGTATTTAGCTGCTTTGACAACCCTTGGTTTGCATTCTTAATGTGATTTAGCTCCCTGGAAAATTTGGTTGAGTACCAATGCTGTGTGCATATAGGTTATGGGACGGTCTTCTCCAAATGACAAGCTTCTGCTTGTGCAAGCATTGAGGAGGAAGGGGCATGTTGTGGCTGTTACTGGAGACGGAACTAATGATGCTCCTGCCCTACATGAGGTTTGCACAGAAATTTATTTTTTTAAGTTTGCACTTCTTTTCTTATTGCCTGAAGTTGGCTGCATTTGGAAATAATAAGTTAATAACAATTTTTTTTATAATTTATTGCTTTGTCTATTTTATAAAATGGCTTCTAAACTTTCTAATTTGTAATTTGAATTTTATTTTATCTGACCCTTGTGGGAGTGCTTTTTTTCCCCTCTAATTACGCAAACTAGTTTAAATTTTCTTGGTTGTCATTGGAAATGTATACCTTTTGGAGTTCAGGCCGATATAGGCCTTGCAATGGGTATTCAAGGGACTGAAGTTGCTAAAGAGAGTTCAGATATCATTATTTTGGACGACAATTTTGCTTCGGTTGTGAAGGTTAGTCTTCTCTCCTTATTTAGATGTTAGGTTTACCTTTTATCAAATAATTGTGCTCATGAACTGCCACCTCTTGAAGAAGAGCGCGTCTTAAGATGCTGAATATACTGTTTCATTTATTTTTAATTCTGAGAGGTTCATTGACAAGCTGTAAACAGAATCATTTCCTGAAGTGAATTGTTAATCAATGTTTAAACTGTAAAGCATAATTAGTTGGCTTTTATGAATTAAATGCAGGTTATCAGACGGGGGCGGTCTTTATATGCAAATATTCAGAAATTTATGCAGTTCCAACTAACTCTCATTGTTGCAGCTCTTGTTATTAATGTTATTTCTGCAGTTTCATCTGGCAGTGTCCCACTAAATACAGTACAGGTATACCCACTGTTCCCATCACTCTCTCGGCCTGTCTCACTTGCTCTCATTTATTTTCGCAGGCATTTTTATTCTCTTTATTGCTTTCTGATTTCTCTGCAGCTTCTTTGGGTAAAGCTTATCATGGATACACTCGGAGCACTAGCCTTGGCAACTGAACCGCCTACAAATCATTTGATGGATCTGCCTCCAGTTGGTAGAAGGTGAGATTATTCCCCCCTCCTTTTTAATGGTCTGGGTCAGTACTTGATGTTTGGTGCTATCCTTCCATGTGTCTGGCATGTTACCCCTTTGGTGCCCACTGCATGCGAACAAGTAGGAATGGCACAGAATAATACAATAATGCTTGGAAGGTCCTTTTCTTATCATTGGTTATTTGAATTGAGGAATACAATTGAAGAATGTATGATTCCAAGATCTCCTTCAAGGAATACAAAAGCGTAGCAGGGTAGAATCCGTAGTTATTAATAGCACATATGTGGCACCAAATACTCCAAAACGATGTATTGCTTAACATTTAGTCAATGTAATTTACAATCTAAAATTTTCAAACTATAATTGATAATGAATAATAAATATAAAAAACCAAGCCGCATTAAGAATCCTCATAATATCACAATACTCTTTCACATATCATAACATCACTATGAATCAGTTTGCTTTACTAGCAGCTATGATTGTCTAGAGGCATGCATGTGCCAGTGCACCCACGGTTTGATGGGTGAAGGCTAAGTTTCTATATGAATGATTGAACATATGTAAAGTATTTGTGAATGAAGAACCTGTTAAATTCGCCGCTCTCTTATATAAAACAATCAATGCATCTTTATGACAGGATGGTTTCTTTGAGATGAGAATGACTAACTCTTGTATTCGTTTCAGGGAACCTCTTATAACACACCGCATGTGGAGGAATTTGCTTATGGAGGTAAACCTTTTTATCCTTTATACTGCCACATTTTTGTACTAGTTTTCTTGCGGATTTTGAAGCAGTGGGGTATGGCCTCACCATCCGTGCAATGAATTCTTCATTATTTTATTTGTCCCCAATGGGAAAATCAAATTATCGGTTGAAACTTTTTCAGGCAGCGTATCAAGTGTCTGTTTCGCTTGTACTGACTTTCCGAGGTACGACTATATTGAATCTGAAGCATCACTCTGACCCTACGAAAGTGACGAACACTCTAATATTCAATGCATTTGTCCTCCGTCAAGTAAGTCCTTTATTCCACTAAAATCTATTGAAGGAACAACTAATTTATGTGCAGCTTATACTAAGAAATAGGGTTAAAAAATGATTATCCATCTCTATAGAATCTGGATGGTTTTGCTGTCCTATTAGTGCCAATTTTTCTCAGCTTTAATTTGTTTTGCATTTGAGTTTCAAGGGTTCATAATAGTCCTTGCTTAATTTGGGACTCTGTGGTGAATGTTGATATGGCAAATACGCTCTTGAAAATGCAGGTATTTAATGAATTTAATACCCGAAAGGTATTCAGGGGAATCACAAAAAACTACCTCTATATAGGGATAGTGGCTTTAACTGTGATATTTCAGGTCAGACTAGTTAGATGCACTCTGTTGTTCTTTGCTATATTTTTGGAATACTTATAGCCGATGACCAACTTGCCTCTTTTTTTTTTGGTAATTAGATTATCATCATTGAATTCCTGGGGAAGTTCACTTCAACAGTGAGGCTTAATCGGCAGCAGTGGCTCATCTGCGTTATCATTGGAATTTTCAAGTTAGTTTACATCCGTTTCTTAAATTTATCTTTGTCTTAGATGTATTAACTTCCTCTCGTATCGTAAAAACTATTCTTTAAAAATTAATCCAAACATATATTTAACTTCCTTTCAACTGTTTTTCTCTTTATCAACTTCTTTCAACTGTTTTATAAACCATAGTTGAGTCCTTGAAGAAACAAAGAATGATCAATCCCTTGATTCGCGGTCCAGATAGCAAAAAATTTATTATCACCAGATCCCATCAATCAATTTCTAAATTTCAATCGTGTCTCCTATTACCTTGTGATTCTTAGTCCTTGGACATGATCACAAATTAGTAACCAGCCAGTAGTAGTAAATTTTAAGTAAATTGGAATTTAATTCTGGTGGGGATTTTTTTTTTTTTTATTGTAGGTGGTGATCAGTTTTTAGATCCACAAGTTTGTTAATCGCAACCACGTGGATTTGAAATTTGCCTCCTTTTATTATCACATGCGGTGACGAAAGGTAATTGTATCAAGTCAAATGAAAATATTGTATTATTTGAATAAGATTGAGAGTTCAAGTTTTGTAAATAAAAAATCTTAAGTCATAACAACTAACACATCATAGCCATAAAAAAGAAACATATATTGATAAAACTTATTAAAAAAACGGATTGATAAATATTATTGGTTAGAGAGACATGATACAATATATTTTCAACTGGGCAAAAATCTTTACAACAAAAGTCATTTGTGTATGGATAAAGATGTGTTACACATTATTGACGAAGAATTTCACTGGTTCAAATTTAGGTTCCTCTAACCAAATTCTAAACTAGTATTTCCTCCTGTCCATCTTTATACTGCATTGTTTTTGAAAGGTATTTTTAGGCCTTTTTATAAGACATTTTAAAATAGTTTCAATAAGTATTAAATATTTTTTTGCCCATATTTAATAAAGATGACAAAAAAGAATAGAAATTCATATGGTATGGGAGTTAAGTGTGGTTAATAAAGGGAAATTTGGGAACCACCTGAATTTTATAACAAATTTAATAATTATTTTAAATTTTTTTTGAAGTATGAATTAGTTATAAATTAAACCACTCAATCACTCATAACAACGTTGAGTTTTAACAAATTGTTTCAAAAAAAAAAAATCGATGCTTCTTTTGGCTTATTTGTAACTCACTTTCAGCATGTTTCACCAAAAAAGAAACTTAAACTTCATTGACTTTGTTTATGGGATTTAACTTTTTAACGTTGCCACTATTTAATATCCATCATACTACATTATAATAAATTCAATATAATAATAAATAAATGGTAAGATTATACATTTACATTAAAATTTTTCTTTTTGACCTACAAATAGGACAGAATATTCTTTTCTGCCTCCAGGCAAAAAAAATATTTTTCGCTGTGAATATTATAAGAGGAGTAACTTGGAAAATCAAAAGTCATAGTACTGGTATCGTTCAATTTAGTGCCATAACAGTGGCTTTTATAAGGATTGATTGGCTTGAAATCAGACAGGTCAGAATGAAATTGGTCCTCTAATCCACAGCCAGGTGCACTGCATAAGCTAAATTTATTGTACAATATTGTATGTGTTTGGAACAACGATTAAAAAAATGGAGTTTTTTAATTTAACTTGTGGTACTCTTATTTTTAATAAAAGTCAGATTGTGTAATGTAATTTATGTTTAGATTGACGATTATATAAATGATTTTTAAAAAAGTAAAACTTGTTTGGATTGACTTAAGCATAAGTGACTTTTATGATAATAATAAGAAAGAGTGGGTGGAAAAATATTTTAAAGAGTTAAAAGCATCAAAAAAATATTTTAAAATAATTTTTGAAGCTGAAAAAATATATTAAGGATAAATTTACAATCAATCTGAAAATAATAAAATTTTGATTTTAAAAATTATTTTTTACAAACGACAAAACTTTTTTTATATGACAAAACTTTTTTTATATGTTTATCCTATGAATTGTAAAAGATATTCTTTAAAAATTAATTCAAACATACACTTAATTCATGAAGGAGACTTTTCTTCTGTTTCTCATTACGTGGAGGGCAATGCGATGTTCCAGCTTCTTGTTAATATCTGTGGATTACTCCATCCTTTATTTTTTATATAATGAACAAATATTTATTTATTTTTCTAATATTCCATTATGGAAACAGTAATTTTCTGGCAAAAATAAATTATAAAAAGAGTAAGTTAAATTTGGCTTAGCTAGAAATATGTAAGTAGCTATAAGTTTTTCAATAAAATCCATAAGAATTTGCATAAAACACGAGAGAGTATTTCACTCATATTTAATCTTTAACGAAAGCAGGAGTTAAAAAATTGATAAATATTATACAAAACGTTCTTCTCCAAAACGTATTAAAATATCATCTTAGCCTTCCAATATAGCAAAATGTTCTTCTCCAAAACTGGTTGAAAAGGCCACTTCCTACTAATGGGTAAGGACTTTAGCTTATGTTCTAAGTATAGAAATTACACCAGGAATTTATTTTAATCCTAATTATAAAATCTTAATTCAGTGTTTCTCAAAATTATAATTTTCTTGAAATTTTATTTATTACATATTTAGGGGTTTCTATCAAGAGAGATAATCTTAATACACATGTTAAATAGGGTATTTTAGAGAAATAAATACACATTTGTTATAAAGCTTATTAATTTCTATCTAGTTTTTATATTAAGCATTGGGGGAGTATATTTTTAAAAAAAAACACACACGGTGTGCTATATTATTAATTAATTTAACTTATAGATAATCAATCCTGCAACCAAATGGGGAAAAAAATTAGTAGGTAAAAAAAATTACTCCCGCGGGTGTCAGGTAAAAAATAAATAGATCCTCTAAATTTTAGATAACACCAACAGCCGCTAAAACTTATATACTTACAGGTGAACTTTTTAAATTTATGAGCTGAATTGTGTCATTTATAAGTTAATTTTTTTTATGATCCATGAAATATAATTTATATAAATTCAACAAAAATTTCATCTAGTATTTAAATTTATAAGTTTTGCATAAATTTCTGATGATTTGCAAATTGCAGGTACCATTATTTTTCCTTTGTTTGTGAAATTGCCAGAAAATGAAAACAATGAAGGGGGTGGCAAGAAGAGATATCCTCGGACTTGAGAAACTTAATTAATTATAAAGCATGAATTGATTTTATTATTAGGTAGAGGCTTCAAGGGAATAAACTATCACTCATCTAATCATCTTCGTTGTCGTGCTTTTTTAATTGGAAGAATTGTTAAAAAAGATCTCATTGGCAACTTAATTATCAAATAGGACTTGGGAAGATTTTTGCACACAAAATGAATATTTTTGCACACATATAGAAAAGAATATTACATACAAAGAAGATATTCTGCACACAGGGAAAGATATTCTACACGCGAATGTCCCATCTAACAAATAAGTTTTTAATAAGATATTTTTTCACAATTTTTCCTTTTTTGTTAGGTATTTGGCTTATTCTTTTATCATGATTTTGTGTAGAGGATGGCTACTGCGTTCACACTTCACACAGCGTGCTTCTACCTTTGAAAGATACAAAATGAGTGTGTTCGGATGGCCCCAAAAAACACTGCTTTTTTCTCAAAACCTAGGTTTTGAGAAAAAACACCCCAACACTCAATCTTTTTGAGATAAGTTATTGTGACCCCAAATTATGATTTTGGATACCAAAACCATGATTTGGGCATAAGCTTTTTTCTTTTTTTTACTTTATGGATCCCACCCTCTCACTCTCATTAGTTCTTTTTCTGTCTGTGGTTCCCACATCACTCTCTCTCTCTCTCTCTCTCTCTTTGAATTTCAACATTTTCTCTTTGTCTTTTTTTTTTTAAATTTTAATACTCCCTCCTATCTTTAATATAAGACCTATTTCTCTAATTTGATTATATTAGAAAAATTAGTTAAGTTAATTGACATTACATATAGATAAATTTATTTTATTTTTGGTATTAACTATGAAATTTAATGTTAAATATTGGGTTAAGATGCATCATTTCTAATGCCATTAGGGGTTTTCTTCTCTTATAATTTAACGCCGTTAGTTCAAATTTAACGGTTTTGTTAAATTTAAATCCTTTTTAATTGTTCGTTGTTATTTTTCCATCTTCTAAAACTTATTTATACTAAATGCCCCTCAGAAAAACTGGGCTATTAAATTTGGACATTAACCCTTAAATAATACATAAAATATATAATTATTCTTTATATGTAATTATCACAAAAGTTAATGTTCTTTTTAATAATTTGACCATGAAAAAAGCTATTCTATTAACAACATCCAAATATTCTCATTTCATCAAAATCATGGTTTTCCATAATCTATTCTCCACTTTTTCTCCAGAAACTATTCTTCAAAAGCTAATCCGAACACACCCAATATATGTATACGGTTGTTTATTACTATTTTATTGGAAAAATTACATTCAGGTCTTCTTGGATAAGGGGAAAAAATGAAAAAATAATCCCTTAGAATCTCAATATTGCAAAAAAGTTTTTTTCTAATCATAGACTTGTCAATGGATACTCGTGGACTTACTAATGGCCGCTTCTGAATTCGTCAATGAACACCTCTGAACTCGTCAATGACGCGCCCTTGGACTTATCAATTCAATTGGAATTTATTGCTAAAAAGTCTCACTTTTTGACAATTTTGAGATTTTAAGAGACAAGTTTTTCATTTTTTCTCTTGTTTAGGATTTGAATGTACTTTTTTCTATTTTATTTGATTTTTCAATTTTCATGAACAAGAGGGATAGCCAGGCCAAGCCTATTAAGCATTTAATGCACATGTGTAAGAAAAATATAATAGAAGAGAGAACTGGTGTACCGGGGCGAATCCATGTTCGGATCCGGGTCAAAGCTCCAATGCTCTATAATTGTGCCCACACAATTATTAGACTACTAGAGCCTAATTGTGATTTGCATAGCAGATCACCAGAACCAGAAAGATGGTAGGAGAGAAAAGATTGCCAGAAAGCTCAATGACGTGATGAATTGCAATTGAGGAGGCACACCGTATTTATAGTGGTTTAGTGTGGCCACTAATTAGGAAACGTGTGCACTCCTTCTTGCTCTCTAAGACAGTAATTAAATTAATTGATTCTCAATTAATTTCCCAATTATGGTGATTTTTTTCTCAATTAACAAATCCATAATTATTACTGAATTATTCCCCAATCTACAATTAATGATGATTTTATTCTTATTTAATTAGGCTACTTATATCCTAATCAAATAGTCCGGCCCATCAAGGGCGGACTTGGACCCAAAGTCCAACATCTCTCACTCGCATTTGATGGGCCTCCCATCATGCGTGCATTACTCTTTTTTGTTTCATACTTGGCGCCTACCGTGATCGCGTGAGTAAAAACGTCTTTAAGATTTGGTGCTTGTGATACTAAAAATCCCTCATATTGGATCAGCATCCAAGGACACCCTTTATATATAACTATAAGCTATATGTTCATTGCCTCATATGCCCCAGATTCTCCCATACATATTACTCATGGCATATATAATTCCTCTTGAGTTAATATGTTGATTAACTCAGATTGCCTTCCACGCACATAGTATCCGCACTTACTAGCTACACATAGAGCTAATAAGGAGTCGACCATAGATATTAGCACATCTTATGTATCTAGGAGTACATCTTCATTTTTGACTAAACATCAGTCCATCTTGACTTGGTCGCTTTCTTAGTTTTCACTCGTCTGACCGAATCGAATGTGATCATAGAGCTTCAGCTAAAGTAGCTGTCACCAAATCAAGCTTTCATGGTGCCGCCTAAGTCTTAAGGGCATCACGGAAGGATTTTTCCTTCTTGAGACTCACACTGTAGTGAACTAGGGATCTTTCACCTACATCCCGTGTTGCAGTCTAACTTTTAAGTACATGCAGTATGAATTGCATGCTACAGTGAATGGTTTGAGGTATACGTTGATTTCTTTATCTTTCACCGTACAGACATTAGTTCCAAAATGTACTCAACATTCGAACCGAAACTTTCTTTTTCACAATGTCTCTTTTACAATTTCATTTGTGAAAAAGAGTTCTTTGCCTGGCTACAGGTCTATATTCATGCTTCGATCCATTTTCTGTGTATATGAACACATGTAGATCTCATCTCAGTCTAACTGAGGTAATTCAAACACAAAAATTCTTCTAAACCATTTTATGGTGATCATTTGCTCATCTTACCCTCCCACGCCCTCGTAAAACATAGGAAGATGGTTGTTCGTGTGAGTGAACCAACCTCTTCTGACCTGTATGACATACAAACTTGTATACCTTATATGTATTTACTCATAACATACATACTATTTCTTTTATCTTCATATAAAAAAATTTCATGACCTTACATTTTATTCGCGCCCCAAGATTTTCACTAACTCAATGAAAATCAAGCTATGGGCTCAGTAAGGGGATCTACCAACATTCTGTCAGTAGAAGGTTATTGAATTGTTATTTTCCCTCTTTGAAAGCATATCTCTCATAGAGATATATCAAGAAGTATGTTTCGCCTTACTGTGATACTTAAGATCCTCATTATAAGATGTTATCGTTTGGATCCTTCTTTTCACCATTCATTCCCAATCTCTCATAGGAACTTCTTTAGCTATATGGCACTTTGAATGATGGTAGAACACGCTCTGTGTTCTATTTCCATAGATAACAAGAAAAATACTTTGTGTATTTCCTTACTCCATCACCATTTGCCTAGGTCTTATATTGGAATATCTTTTCAAAGGAAAGTTGTTGTCTTGACAACTTAATCCATGGTTATTCTCATAATCTATTTCACAGCAGGACCAAAAATAGCTTCCAAGTCCGACAAAAAATATTTGGTATTATGTGCACTAATGTGTACATTCATATTACCAACCATAGTCTCACATGGGACTCTATCCACTATTTCTATGTTGGATTCCTCATAGGACATGTAACCTCTTTAGGTTTGTGCCCTAGACTTCAGGGGTGTCCATGGGTTTACAGTTTGGCATCCTTAGATGCCTAAAGATCACACTTGTACATGTCTTAGGTAGCAAAGACTATATCTTCCTTGTGTAATTTCCGTTTACCTTGTCATTCAAGATATTTGTTCAACCCATGATTTTCTAAACTCAGAATTTAAGGTTTCTCTGATCCTTTATTCCTTTGAATCCCTTGACACTTGTTTCATGTGTCATTTGATAAAGGATGACTTCACAAAGAATCATCACTAGACCGTTTGGGACTCATGTAGTGTTCTTCGATTATTTCGAAGTTGGTGAAGCTTTCACTTTATGAAACCTCATATACTACTATTTGGGTGATTATTTCTACGAAGCCCTTAAGCTACTTTATGTAGAGTTCATCATCTAATTTCCAAAATTTTCAAATTGGAAAACGGCCTTCACATCATCTTGATGTAATTTCAAGACTAAGCTTGTTGTCATTGCCAAAGTTCAGAGTTAAAACGCACAATGGACAACCTTCCATTGTAGTACCCCTTAGCCACTAAGTGTTTTAGATTTTATATTTCCCCAACATATTTGAGAACCTACTTGTTCCCAATCGCCTCGTGGCTAAGTGACAAATTGCCTAAAACATATACTTGGCTAGTTCCAAAAATGAATCCATATAACACTTTGCAATTCTTCTTAGCAAGTCCTTCTTGTGTCTTTTAAACACTTATAGGTAGTTATCATCACCTTCTAAATGATGAAGAGAGCATTTAATCTATTAGGGAATCTATCCCCTTATAATAATTCGCTATATGACAATTTGCTCTAAGGTGGATTTCATAGGACTCTTTTCCTATGTATGAGTGAGATAATTCTCTCGTAACTTACCTCTTACCTCTTTCGTTGGGAAAATGGTCTCAATCCTCCCACTCGGATTAGTGAACTTAGGAATACTTGATTATTCCTTGTCACTTGTGAGCCTCTTAAAGAGATTCAATATGATTAATGCTCATTTCCTGCTAGAAAATCTGGGTTTTATGAACGTTGCGTTCCTCGGCTCTCTTGCAGTCACTGAGCTACCATCATTTCACTAATGAAAAACGTGTCTTGTCAAGTTCTTAGGTTATCTCACACAAAGAGATATCTTGTATACCTTGACCCCAATCTTCCTTACTCATAAGAAAGATTATGGATATAAAGTTGCTGACCCTTATGGTCTTAACCAGCTTGTGTCTGATCTAAGGCCTATCCATGATTCATAGGGTAAGGTTGTGACTGACATAGAGGGCATTTGATCAAGTGTGAAGATAATAGCTGTGAGTTTACATACCAACATATGGCTGATGACCTCACTTATGCCATTATCTACTCAACCATGTCAAGGAGAGGTCTATTTCTCTATTTCAACAAGTCTATTATGTTGAAGGGTTCTAGGTATTGATAGTTGTCTAACAATGCCTTTCTTGTACACAAAGCAGCTTGAACTAATCACGTGGGTGTCTTTAACCTTTGTTAGTTCAAAAGGTCTCATCCTTTTAGTTTAACTGATTCCTGACTAGTTCAGCCATTATCTAACAACTTCATACTTGCCAAAAATCAAGTAAACATTACTGTGTTTCGAGTAAACGTCCACAACGTTAATGAAACACCAAGCTCTGTGTTTTGTCCTCACGTTTATTGGTTCACTAACGTCATAATTTGTCAATTGCAGTGGATTTTCTCAAAAAATGTTTCTTTGTTTTTCTCGCCAGGTAGAATAAGTTCTCAACTTATTCATAAGGGTATTAACCCTTTAGCACACGTTGTTTAGCAAATACTCTTTTGCTAATTTGATCATTTCTTTTGATCAATGTGTACATATGGCAAAAAATGGAATCTTTTATCCCTAAAAGAAACATCACAATCCAACGAAAGATTTGAGAATCATAGTCCCATCGATCCTTAACTAAAGAGATAGCAAAGATGTGATTCTGTCAGTTGCAATTGCATGGAGTGAATCAAGGTGGTTTATCTATGCAAAGTTAATGTGCAAGTTCCAATCTCTTGATTATATCTCTTTATTGCTTTGCATTTGACATGAAGCCATATGCTTCTGTGAATTATCCACTACTCATGTGGATTGCTACTTCTAGCTACAACCCTTAAAGGATTGTCAATGCAGCCTTTCATCTTTGTAGAAACCATTTGACCTCCTCTACATCAAGTTTACCTTATAAGTTTCTTGCCCTTAGGCTTAAAGGATGAATCCTCCCACTCTTTAGCTAAGTTCGTCTAACTGGTGGATCTGGATCCTTCAGTCTTTCACACTCAAGTTCAATGTGGCAAATCACATTCCTGAAGCTCACAATATGCATATAAGGGGCAATATTTACTTTCGCATACGCCCACTCACTAGAAAACGTGGTTCATTCCCACTTACTGGGAGATATAGCTTCCTCCCACTCATTGGGAGACGTCTTATCACAACATACACTTGTTGTTTGTTAGAAAGAACTTGGAATTTAGTTTGTCTCAACTTTTTAGTTTGACATTTGCCTTATGTGTTGCCTAAATGACATGTTAGGACTTAGTACACTAAGTTAAAACTTAACTTAATTTTAACTTTATGGAAGAAGATCACCTATTCCACTATCTTCCAACACTATCCATACAGTTTGGATAAGATTACATTGCTCATACCATCATAAGTTTAAGCAATGTTGTTCTTTCTATGCTTGATAGCATAAACCTTTTGTATCATTCGGTTGCTTCAGCCTTTAAATGCTGAAGACTAGTTGGTAGGATGTCCCTAACATCTCATTCTTCTTGAATGACAGAGATTTGAGAGTTTCTAACTCCACAGACATCTCTATTGAGCTTGTCTTCATAAGCTCAGTAAAATAGACTTGGTCATAATTGGTCACTTAGACGATTATGGTATACAAATCATATTTATTCAAATAACACAAAGGATAATTAGATAATAAGTTTACTAGTTTCATGTTCATGAGACAACTAGGTTGACTCCCATCCCAATCATACTAGATAGCTCATCACCCTTTTAACCATAGTCTTCCTTGAACACATTTTCCTTTTGGATTTCTAAACGTATTCCAGAAACCCCCACTCAATCAAAGATACTTATTTAAAGAAGATAATACAATATCATCTAATCAATATGAATGTTCACGAAAACAAGAAGAGAATATACTTAATTCAATTCTAAAAACAGAGAATTTAATCATAAATTCAATTATAAAGAACATTCAAAAGACTTTTTGCCTCATTTTGTTATCTCTTAACTAGGCTCTCCTTCTCATAGGCCCTTTTGACCATATGAACTCATGTAGTGTCTAGCTACAATGTCAAGTTCCTCTTTACCATGTTTACATCCACTTACTTGGATATATTTGCAACAAACCTCCCACTTGATGAGATGATTCTCACATCTCTATCTGTCTTGTCCTTTGTCACAACATTTGTGATAAAGGGTTGACTTTTAGAAGTCATTGCTTCAATCCAAGTGAATCAATGTGGTTAAAAGCATGGGAAGACTTGTTATTATTCAATAATTATTGAATAATTTCAAGTTGCTATAATTTTCAAGTTTTATCTCTAAGATTTTGAGTCAAGGTTAGATAGGATTTTATATTTAAAAACTCATTTGAATAATTCCCCACTGTTAAAGAATCTTTCAGTGGTAACCCTATGTTATAGCTGAAATACTCTTAATAAGTAAGTCAGCCTATCCCAAAAATAATAAAATCCACATAGACTCAATTTCAATATTTTTGGGAATCTCTAAGATAATATAAGCACCTTTTTGACTCAAAACATATCCAAACGTGGTTCAAATATATGCAAATTATATATCAAATTGAAGTTCTCGAATTTAAGAATTTTTAAGAACCAACTGCGTCTCAATAAGAGGTCTCATGCGCTGTTACGTGCCCCTAGAAGGTGTTTGGATCAAAAAATCCTAAAAAATTAGAAAATTCCAACGTTGGCCACTCTCAGAGGTGGCGCGTGACGTCCACACGCAGCCTTATGGCCATTCGCCTGCGACACGTGCTGGCTCCTAAGACTCTATGCATCGTCCTCTCTCCGATGATGTTTGCCACGTGTCAAACAGAGGCCCAGTAGGCCCCACGCGCCATATGTCAGTTTCTGAGTTTTTTCCGGTCAACAGTTGACCGTTGACTAGTCAATGCTTGACCGAGACCTGCTAACATGGCGCTGGACGCTGATGTGGCGCGCTTTCATTGGCGCCATATGGCTTGGGTTGATTGATGACGTGGCGTTGACTGCCACATCATCTTCTTCAACCTCCAGCCGGGTCAACCCGACCTGGTTGGAGCTCCGATGACTCGCCAACTTCAGGAAGCCATTTCTCCCTTGTTTTAGCTCATTTTTTCGTGTTCTTAGTGTTGTTGGAATCATAGTTCAGTGAACTACAAATCCATAGCATTTATTTGATCTGAAAACCTTTGTTTTATTATTCAAATCGTGAGTGAAGTGGCGGTGGCGACTAACGACCCGCAAACTTCTTTCCTTCATTTCTCCCTCATCTGAACTCCATTTGACGTGTTCTAAGCGTTGTTGGAATCGTCTCTTCAAGATCTACATATCCATGGCTTTGTTTGGGGCAAAAACACTCAGTTTCAAACACCCCATTTTTTCTCGACATTGACGGCACTGCGTATTTCGTCCCGAATGTGTATCCTCTGCGTTTCAAAAGCTTTCCTAGCCTTTATGGGTTAAATTCTCTTGTTTTTTGTTCCACATAGGTTCCAATAACGTCAACCATTAAGAAATCGAAGATGTGAGGAGAAGACAAAAGAAATCGCATCTGAGTTATATATATACATACATACATACATATATATAAGATAATCAGAGGAGCAAAACAATATTCGACCAATAATCATAAACCCAGTATACAGAAGTATGGATACATATAGCATATAGAGAACACAGACGCATATAAGGGGCTTAAACTTATAAGCTTAAAAAAATTATCCACGCATGTTCAGATATTGTAGCACAACAGAACAATATAGACAAATAAAGAGAATATGCATGAACAATATATATGCGTGATCAATATTTATACAGATTATATATGTATGAACAATATATACAATATATACTTTCATAACAGTAGCACAGCGGAAAAAAATGATGGAGATATAAACAAATTACATCACATAATTATTCACATAGAATAATCACAACAACAGGATCAAGATGGCTCTGATACCAATGTAAGAAAAATATAATAAAAGAGAGAACTGGCATACCGGGGCGAATTTATGTTTGGATCCAGGTCAAAGCTCCAATGCTCCATAATTGTGCCCACACAATTATTAGACTACTAGAGTCTAATTGTGATTTGCACAGTAGATCACCAGAACCAGAAAGATGGTAGGAGAGAAGAGATTGCCAGAAAGCTCAATGGCGGGGTGAATTGTAATTGAGGAGGCACACCTTATTTATAGTGGTTTAGTATGATCACTAATTAGGAAACGTGTGCACTCCTTCTTTTTCTCCAAGACAGTAATTAAATTAATTGATTCTCAATTAATTTCCCAATTATGGTGATTTGTTTCTCAATTAACAAATCCATAATTATTACTGAATTATTCCCCAATCTACAATTAATGCTGATTTTATTCTTATTTGATTAGGCTACTTATATCCTAATCAAATAGTCCGACCCATCAAGGGCAAATTTGGACCCAAAGTCCAACAACATGGAAGATTCCATAAGAAATATTTAATTTGGAAGGACTAATTTTTCCCAAAAAACAAAAACTTGCTTTCACATGCAGAGTCATTGGTGAATAAGAATTGAAGTATGAGGTTTGGACTTTGGATGGTTTAGAGGTGGTAAGGGGGATTTTGATTTGGCTTTGTGTAGCCACTTATTTGGGATGTCCAATTAGCATACCTACATATTCCCTTACCCATTGCTTATTGTTTGCCCATAAGAAGCAATCTCCACACTCTATGATAATGATAGAAAATCACCTTACTACATGTTTATCATAATTTTTGTTATATAGTGGTACTACCAAACTGAAACTTTGTTTTAGACTTAAGTTATATAGTGGTGCTTATCTTTTTTTTTTTTTTTAAAATATACCTTAGAGTGTTTGAATAATTGAATTTTTTTTTTGTGACTATATAATTGACTCGTATTCAAATATTACTGGGTTCAATTGGGATATATCTTCCAAAGATATTTCTTACATCTACAAGATCATAAATTCAAGACCTCGTGCTTAAAAAGTCAAATTCTTAGAATAATGGTTACACAAACATCGTGCTACACACGAAATGTTTAGATGCCTTTAATCTCATCACTTAGGGTTGTGAAGATGACCACTTATTCAAAGACCACGTTATGATCCTAGATTGTGCTTACATAAGAATTGACATGTTTTACTAGTCCATAGTTATTGAAAAAACCTGTATTTAACTAATTACTTGCCCAAACTCTCATATCACAGGGAGAGCAACTTTTAGATCTTTGATCAACGTCCTCCTTATTTTCATGAGGTGGAGCTTGAAGAAGGAGCCTAATTTATACTTTTGATGTTTTGATTGTTTAATGCAATAACCCCAGTATTTATTAAAAAAAAGTCAAATTCTCTTTCACTTGAATTCTACACACACCCGATCTCATTCTTATCAAAATTTAAAAGTTGGCCATAAAAGAAATAAAAAATATATATATTTGGATCATTAATATAAAACAGTATAAAAAATTTAATAAATTATATATTATTTTAAAGTGATAAATAATTGCAGGACCACGCTACGAAAATTGAAAAGAGAGTGATGAAAAAAAATCTTGTCCCTGTGGGAGCAGCACCACGCGATGAAGTGCCAAGGAAAAAGACAACGTGTTTAGGTGAAATTTGCAGGCTCTTAATGGACATGACAGAAATTTACAAAGAAGACCAAGGACCCACGTTCTTTTTTTTCAAAAAAAAAAAGGCCAAGGACCCGTATTCAATAAGAAAATGGAAAAAAAAAATTTCTAAGGACAATGGTGTAAAAATACTCATGATCATTTTCAAAAGAAACATCTGACACCATGTAAAATTTTTTAGCTCAAAAATACCAATATACATTACATATAGAACCTTAAATGCCACCATCTTTTGCATCCCTTAACTTCCGTTAACTTGCAGGATATAAGTTGCTGGTGATTCAATCACACAATAAGGAGCTTCAACCTGCAGGCCCATGTGGGGAAAAGACATGCGCGCATGGCTCTAAGGCTACGCTGTTGTACGCCTCCATACACTTGTTGGCTTTGTGGCGGTGGCGGAATCAGATGCTGCGTGCCGGCCCTTGGTGCCGAGCAGTTTGACTTAAGTGTGTGTTTTGATTAGTTTTTGGAGAATAACTTTTACAGTTTACGAAACAAGTACGTGAGAGAAATTTTATCTCGATTTACGAAAAATTGCTTCTGAAATCATGATTTTGAAGGTATAAGAACACACACTTAAGAACCCAAAGGAACGCAAATATATTGCTAACGTCTTCAACTGGTTGCTCCTCAGTATCACCCTCGGTGCCTCCATTGGAGTCACCTTCGTCGTCTACGTCAGCACCGTCAAAATGGAATGGGACAAAGGTTTTAAGTAAAATGAAAGGGCTGACATGGGAAGCTGAAAGGAGGGGGAAGCCTGTGGGGGAAGTAGAAAAGGCAAACAACGTTGAAAATACATGCTTACTCATCCCCCAACAAGCATCACGAGGTTTTAGGTTTAATGACTTTTAATCATCCTCCTCCCAATCCAAACATATTCCTCTAACATTGAACAACCCACATGTTCACCGTTTTCATTGCTTGTTTTCTCGAGCTCATACGTGTACACCCCAACCTTCCCCTACTTCAAATCTCACACATTGTACCAAATTACCAATTCACGTTCCCATGGGTCTGGAAGGGGGCTATTGAGAAAGGACTTTCTCTCTCCCTTTGAGTTAATGTTGTTTGCTGTCCCTTTTGACTCTTTGCGCTTCATGATAATCAGTCAAAACTCTTTTACCTTATGCCCCATGGGTCAGCCTTCACACTTAATTGTTCTCACCCTTACCCTTCCCCACTTCATCTCTTTCTATATATACCCTTTCTTACATAGCCCAGACAACCCTAGTTCTGTATGCTTTTGCCTGTGTTCCTCAGAATCATCCAAGTAATCCAACCCCCTAAACTCGCTTTTCTTCAGAAGACCCCCTGTTCCCAACAACGCAGGCAGATACAGAAACAGAAACTCGCTTTTCTTCAGAGGACCCCCTGTTCCCCACAACGCACGTAGATACAGAAACAGAGAGGTGGGTCTCTAGTTAAATGTATGTGATGGGAAGGCCACCTTTCTGCGACAAAATTGGGATCAAGAAGGGACCTTGGGCTCCAGAAGAAGACATCATATTGGTCTCTTATATTCAAGAACACGGACCTGGAAATTGGAGATCTGTTCCCACCAAGACAGGTCCTATATTTTTACTTTGCCTTCTCTTCCTTTGTTTTTTTTTAATGGTTAGATCATGTCAGACTTATCGATTTTGTTGTGGATTTCAGGTCTGATGAGATGCAGAAAGAGTTGCAGGCTTCGATGGACTAACTATCTACGTGAATGAAAAAATAAGGGTCTCAACTTCACAAGTTAATGGACGTCACGGGCGTAAATGGTGATGGCATTTTAGGTTTTATATGTAATGTACAGGATATTTTTGAGCTAAAAAATTTTACATGGTGTTAGATGTTCTTTTAGAAATGATCGTGAACATTTTTGCATCATTGCTCTATTTTTAAAAGACATAAGAAAATAGATAGGGCATAGGCGTGATGTGTTGGGCCTGTTTGGTGTAAGCAAGATCTAGAAAGGGAAGGGAATATATACAAGTTCCCTCGTTTTGGTAAGCATATTTTACTTAATCTTCTTGGGAATTCAAGTTTTTGGGCCTACCAATGTTCCTTTATTCATGTGAAGATGAGATCCCACCAAAATCGGTGGGATCCTAAGTTCCTTCAGTGGAAAAATATCCGAAAGACAAATATACCTATGAAATATTTAAATTAAAAAGCAAAAAATTCAAATTTACTAAAGAATTTTCTTATCATATCGAATTTTTAAGGATTCCCACATTACAAATTCGAATTTCATCAATAAATTTGAATTTTTCAGGATTCCCACCTTATAAATCTGAATTTCTTCAGAATTTGCTTATTATATAAAAGAATAATTTCAATTTCATTAATAAATAAAATAAATTTTTTTATTTATTTAAATTATAATTTATATTTTATTCTCTTTATTTAATTTTTAAATTATTATACTATTAATTATTTAATTTATGAATTGAAATATAAATTTAATTAATATATAATTATCAATTTATATTGAGGACAAAATAAGTATTTTTATTTTTTTTCTCAAGTTTCACTCTCAATTTTCTTCCTACTAAATAATTCATCTTTCCTCAACCCATCTTACATCATCCTTTACCATCTTCATTTTCATTCCTCTCCCTGTTCTAACTTCTAAGTGCCTTTCTCTTCTTAGAGTTTCCTCCTAACAAAATAGCCCTAAAGTGAACGCACATAGCCATTGGGTAGGCAGGTAGGTAGGGGTGGAAATAGGCCAGGCGGCCTGTCAGGGGCCTGTAGCTTAGCCTGTGATTGGCCTGTTTAAGCCTGGCCTGTCAGGCTAAAAGGCCAGGCCAAGGTCAAAACAAAAGCCTTTTTTGCTTAATAGGCCAGGCCAAGGCCTATTGATAGGCTTGTTAGGCTTGTCAGGCTGGCCTGAGCCTGTAAAAATATTTTTTTAAAAAAAATTAGATAAGGGTTAAAGGATAATTTCGCCTGAGCCTGTAAGTTTTAACCTGTTTTCGGCCTGTTAATGAGGCTTGTTTTCGGCCTGTGACCTGTTAGCCTGTTTTGCAGTGTGGCCTGTAGGCCTGTCAGTTTGCTTAAAAAATTTTAAAAATTCAGGCCTCTTTAACAGGCTTCAGGCCAGACCCAGGTCTAAAAATTAGCCTTTAACAGGCCACAGACCTGACCTGTTAAGGCAAAAACCTGACCTAACCAGTTTCCACCCTATTGGTAGGTAGGATGTGAAGTATCCGTACTAAGATTCTGATCGGATACTCCTTTTCAATGATCCTAACTTTCTACGGATTCAGTCAATCTTCCCCGCCAATAAAGACCTTTTGTTTTTTTTTTGCCAAGGCCCGCCAATAAAGGCCTTAATCCTTTATTTATTTTTTTTAGAAAAATCTGAATTCGAATCCGGCACGCAATCATGCTATGTTTGAGTCATTTCTTAATGATCCTATAATTAATAAAATCCTTAAAAATTTTGAAACAAAAATTTGTCATGTCGTATTCAAAGACAAGAAATACTATATCTAATCTTAAATATAAGATAAAATTGATTTTTTTGAAGAGATTGAGGAAACTAAATTAATTACTTAATCATATCATATATTATATATCCTTAGATTATATATTAATTTATTAATTAAACTAATTAATTTGGAAAAAAATATAAATATAAATACTTTAAAATAATTTAATTATCTTTTTTCATTTTTTAAAAAAAATTAATTTTATCTTATAATTAAATGAAAAGGGAGTACTAGATATCAAACCATCATGCAAGAATTCTCGCTACTTTCAACGAGGATACCATGATGGAAGCACATGCTGGTAGCACAGACGCAAGATGGGGCGAGCACACAATCCGAGACCCTCTTTGAAATCTGTGACAAGACAATTAAAACTTTAATCAAACGAGAACAATAAACGCCACAACAATAGAGCCTCGTTGTACCAAGTGAGCTCAGTTATAATACTACTTAAACCACCATCTTCTATTGAAAATTAAATTTTTAAATATATTATTAATCAATAAATCCTATTCTATAATTTTATTAAATATTCGTTTCAGTTTTCTGCTGTCTCTTTTTAGAGAGCTCTATATTGCTTGATTGATCATTCTCACAAGCAAACCCAATAGGTGTTTTTGGACATGTCTGAACCACCTCATATGATTTTCTAGTATTTTCTCCTTAATAGGGTGTCACTCCAACTAGTTCATGTATATAATCATTATGAATGTTATCTTTTCTTATTTGATCACACATTCATCTCAGCTACTTCCACTTTGTGGTTATGTTGTCCCTTTAAAGCTCAACATTCACTATTATATAGTATTACTGGTCTTATAGCAATGCGATAAAACTTCACTTTTATCTTATTAGGAACTTTTCGTTCACAAATAACTTTAGTAGCTTTTCTCTATTATACCACCTAGCTTGAATTCTATGATTAACATCTTCATTAATTTCACCATCTTGTTGTATCATTGATTCTAAATATCTAAATTTTACCACTTGTTGAATAACTTGTTTTCCCAATTTAACCTCCCCATCATTTCTCACTTATCTCTTATCAAACTTACAATGCATATATTTTATTTTGCTCCTACCCAGATGAAAACCCTCTGACTCCAAAGTCCTTCTTCATATCTTAAGTTTAGAATTAATCTCATCCCTTAATTCACTCAGTAGAACGATATCATCAGTAAAAAGCATGCAATTAGGAATTTGTTCTTTAGTAAGCTCAGTAAGAATGTTGACCATTAGGTTAAACAAATAAAGGTTCAAAGTTAATCCCTGATGTAGGCCAATTCATATAGGAAAATTTTTTGTTCCACTTCCGGGCGTTCTAACACTGGTTGTTACCCCCATTATACATGTCCTGAATGACTTTGATATATGTAACACGCACCCCCTTCTTTTCTGAGACTTTCCAAAGTATATCTCTTGGCACACGATCATACGCTTTTCCAAGTCAATGAAAACCATATATAAATCCCTTCATTTGCTCTGATGCTTTTCCATTAGCCCCTTAGTAAATAAATCGCTCATATAGTGGGCCTTTTCGGCATGAACCCAAATTGGCTCTCAGAAACACCAATCTCCAGTCTCAACATGTGTTCAGTCATCCCTTTCCATAGTTTTATTATATGACTCACAAACTTAATTCCTCTGTAGTTTACACAATTTTAAATATGTCCTTTATTCTTATGAACAGAGACCAAAATATTTTTTCCCCAAATATCATACATTTTCTTGGATTGTAGAAATTAGAATTCTTAGAAAGCCACAACACCCCTCATCGCCCAAACAATACAGACAGTGACAACTAATTTCATTTGTCCCAGTCATTTTAGAAAACACTTAATGTTAAAGTAGTCCCCGCAAATTTCGTAAGAATTAAGCCGATTTGAAAAATTCTCTTGAGATTAACATTCTCTGTTAATAAATCAACTACATTATAATGTTGTAAGAAAAGAATATAGACCAGATGCTGAGAACAAAGCGGAGGTGTCGAGCCTATGGGCGCAGATGTAAGGAGGGCTAGAGGAAGGCCCAATATGTTAAAGCGCAGGTTTGGCCCAAATAACAACATTTAATTTAATTGAAAGCCCAGTCTTGAGTTGTATTCAACTATTCATAAATGAACTTAGTTTTTTTTTTAAAAAAAAAAAGCAGTAATGCGTCACAACAACCGAGGATCAAGGAAGGTGCGAAGGTAATGAATAACGATAGTGAGAGTGAGTCCCATAGGATATGTATTAATGGAGGGAGTAGTCGACTTGCTGAACAGATTGAGAGTAGGCGAGGACGTCATCAGGGGCACAAGCTACCATTGCTGAGTCATTGCGGTTGTGGCCGCCGCCGTGACGATGATAAAAAATAATGGCATCGTGAAGGATACTCTTAGTAACTGTTGTTGACAGTAGTTCTTAGATTGTCATGTAGCTTAGTGGATTCTCCAACTTCTCCTAATGTTATGTAGATCTAGTTAGTGGTAATGCCTGTAAATAACAAAGTTGATTCAAGTTGTGCCCTAAAACACTGTCCTTGTACTTAAGAGCTATTTCGCAACTACCGATAGATAAGAAGTGACACTCCTTAGGATTAAACAAACCCTTCCTATAAAACAGAGTGAGCAGAACTGCGGAAGGTAATAGAACTTAGCAGGTATAAAAATATACCAGAGGAGGAAGAGAGGTGCTCGAAGGTTCAAGAGCAAAAATGTGTGGGCCTCTTGCCAACATCTCCTTATATAGGAGAAAAATAAGAGACGTTAGGTAGCTGAACAAAACTTGTAAGTATCCATTAAATCTTCATAAAAGCTACTTAATAGCCTTTGAAAAACGTTTCTGAACGTTGGAATATGAAGTAGAATTTAAAAGGAATTTGCTCCATGCCTTACGTTTAAAAACATTAACCTTTAATGATAAAATATCAATGAATGGGTTTTTGAAATCATAAAGCCTGCAACGTCCATATTTCTCATAAAAGCACAATCAATAAATGACATCAAAATAATTAGAAATTTGCAAAGTATTTTATGGGCATATTTCTCTAATTATATTAATACAAAACATTTTTCAGCTTGTCATCTATATAACATATAATACTCTTCCACCATAATCACTGTTCACAAGCAATAAACGGCTACAATCTCTTCTCCTATCTAAAATCACTGTTCATAAGGAATTAATGGACCAGATTTTGCTATCATCCTGACATAACGTCAGCGCATTTGACGAGCCTGTCCCCACATGCTATTTTACCGGGCATTCAGTTCGAATTCAAATCACCTGCCTCACATATCTCTTTATCCCCATATTCGTCCCACTTCTCTTCACATCCGTCCCTCATTTTGTCCCTACGCACTTTCTCTTCTCCATCTCGTGTCCGTGTCTTCTACATCAATCTTCGTCCTGAAGAGATGCGAACAAATCTAGTAGAAAATATGAAGGTGAAATCAAATCCCCTGCCTTACATATGCCGAAAAACCAGTCGCAGATCAGCAAAGCAAACCAGTCTGAGATCAGTTAATCAAGCCCAGGTCTGACGCTGGTCAACGGGAACAACTTCGAGGCAGAGACTACTGTGAAGACTGAAAACCAGCTGCTGTGACAAAAAACGCCGACACTGGTTGATGAAAAAATCGTTGCTCCAAACTGTGACGAAAACGCGTCAACAATGGAGAACCAGTCAGAGATCAGCAAAAACCAACCAGTCGGAGATCAACAAAGCAGATTTAGGCCTAATGCTGGTCCACAGAAACAGCGCTAAGGATAGTTGTTTAGCAACGGTCAGATTCTATCTATCTCTCTGTTTCTCTCTTTTCAAATAATCTGAGTCTAGGATTTTAATCGATTAACTTATTAACTTATCCCTTGAAAAAATACTTACTATTATTAGAGGAAAATATGGGAAACTTTTTGAGAAGATTAAGCATATGATGCGTTCAGTTTTCACTTTTACATGGCATGCCATTATTATTAATTAGGTAAATCACATCAATATATATATATATATATATTTTGGTAAAACAATCTTCCTCTCTGTTCATCTCTTTCCCCTGCATTTTAATTCCTATAGCAGTAATGAGGACTTTGCTGCAAATGTACCTTGACTGGATGGCGTGGCTTCACTCGGGACGATGTCACATTGTGTATGGTGGAAGACCTGGTATACTTTGTAGGTTGATAAAGTTTTCCATGCCAGGTTAGTCTTCCTCCTTAATATCAACTTTAAAGTTTCACATAGGCAACATTGCTCTGTTATTTGCCCTTGTTCAATTCCTCATTTCGTTTTCAAATATATTTCATTCAGCATTTTTTTTTTCAGCTTATTCTCTATAATCCTGTAATGTGAAAACTACACTAAATGCATGTGGGTTTCTTTTAGGGCGAGTAACACGTTTCCATATCAAGGGTTCTACTATATTCATTTAATATAGGGATGAATGTCAGGTGTGTAATGTTATTTACATAATAAATGGTTCATCTGATGTCCATGTAAATGCACGAGCTCATTTACGTTGTGATCATTTTATTACCATGCATCATGTATCAGGAGAAGACCTTGGCAAGGCAAGCTTCAGCTGTGCAATTTGTGCTTCTGGTTTAGTTGCTTTTATGCTACCTGGTCATTCAAATTAATGTATGAATTACACTTGGTTTGATCTTTTGTACAAGGTTTAGTTGTTATGGTTTTATCCATTACTTACTGAGCTTATAGCATATGAAAACCTTGCTTGGAAGCATTTTTATTCTTGCTTTTATTGAAGATGGGTCGTGTAGGAGATAATTTCTTGGTGGGTTTTGTAGGTATGAATAAGTAAGTGGCCAATGATTTCTCAGGTTCCAATGTTACCATAAATAATAGGTTCTAATATGCCCCTTATCCTTAAAATACAAGCTTTTTTCCCTCTCGAATTTGAATGTTGAAGTTTTAATGCTTTGTTGCTGTCAAATACAAGCTAGAACTAACAAAGCACATGGTTTTATAAAGAAGCAGATTATATATAATATTGTCATGCCCTACCAAATGATGAGGTTAAATGCAAGCTAGATCTAATAAAAAAACACATGATTTTTGGATGAACTTTTACACTTTATGACCTAACGCATATTAATTATATGTTGCTTAAAAGTAAGTATTTATGTCCAGATGCAACATAGGTAATCCAACATCATTGGACAAAACGTTGATAGCCTTCAAAAAGCATAGCTAAAGCCAAAGGTACAAGGTTCTTATCTATGTAGCGATTATTTTTTCAAGCTTCTACAATAAAACTGACTTGGCTGGGATGTTTTTTGTATTGTTGTTTATGATCACTTTTGTGTAGCTTTATGGCCTTTGTTGTATACCTGAGTTAAATGAAAATGACAGATCACATGCGTTTGAACTTTACCAATTTCTTTTTTAAAGTTCCCTCTTCAAGTTATACCTTTGATAATATGTGTCAAATTATTCATGTAGGGTATGGTCCTTTATAGGTGCAATTATAGGAATGGTCCTTTAAAGCTATATTGTTTATCAGCTTTTCTGAATTCTTTTTCGTTTTTAGTAAAGCTTTTCTGAAACCTTAGTTGACCGTGCAAATAAGTTGTCCTTCAAAGGTCAATGTGTTTTTCTCAGCTTGCTAAGTAAGAAGTGATTTTACATACAAAAGGGTGCTTTGCTCTAAAAGATTTTAAAGTCACTCCTTGTCATGAGTTTACCCGTTTTGTGCATTTCATCTCTTTTAATACAACCTATGTTTTCTCTAAATGTTCTTTTTCCTAGGTGGTTTTTTTTCATTTAGTTTATCTCATCCATGCCTAATATAAGATGTATTCAAAGACTTTACCATGTATATTTAAACCTAGGATTAGTATACTTCTTTTTATTTATTTATTTTTTTTGCTTTGCATTTTAAACTTCCATCCTTTTTACTCTAGATTGTGCTATATGTGTTCACAAAATCAGATGTTTGAAAGTGTTGATAAGATGAAATATGCCTATTGCACAAAATCACTAATGAGTCCCATATTGATCTTTAAGCTTCTCTGTGGATATATATTGTCACTACGTGTTCCTTGCGCCATTTCCTTTTTAGACAATGAGTTTGTTCTTTTTGGTACATAAATATTTTTTATTAGTCATTTGTTACCAAGTAAAAGAATTGTTACTCATTTAAAGATGCAATAGATTCCTTATTTAATGAAGAATGTCACTAACCAGATGGTGTTCTTCATTGCAAGAGGTATATCTTGTATGCATAATAGATATTAGACATATCAAATTTGACATCACGTTGGTAATATCTTGTATGCATAGTATATGTTTAAAATATTCTAAAAGACTTCAGTATTTTAATCTAAACCATGTGTTTGAGTTCTGTGAATGAGTATACCGTGTCACTGCATAACTAATAGACAAGAACAAAAGTCAGATGAATGAGTTTATTGTACCAAGACTACTAAAGTCGCTGGTAAAAAGTCTTGGAGTTATTGAAAGTGGAAATAACACTACAAAACCTTTGTTGATAGGCAAGATTGGCAGGATCAAATGCAAGGAGTGATGGGTGGAGACATAAAATAAAGAAAAAGGAGGGGTAAAGCTTGAAGTCTTTGTCATACTAAAGCTGCAGGATTAAAGTAATTGATAGTATCTTTCTAATAAATGAAGTAGACCGTGTTACTTTCTATTTTTTAGCTGAAAAATAATTGTGGCCTCTGTTGAATAAACAGACTGTGTAGGTTCATACTTGATACATAGAAATGACCATATGTTGGCAAATTTGAAGGATCCCTCAGTTGCAAGGGTGCGTCTCTTTTAAACAAGTGTGCAACAATATCATGCTGTTTTTTTGTATTTCTATGTCCTGTACTTCTTGGCGTGTGTGGCGAAGGAGGTGGTGGAAGCAAAAGACAGAGAGAAGTACAAGATAGTATTCAAGGTGATAGAGGGAGCTCTGCTGGATATAACTACAAGAGCTTCAGGTTCATAATTGAAGTGAGTAGTGAATCAGCTGTCCAATGTTGACTACACCTCAAACTCAAAGGGCTAATGTCATTCCTAATTTGTGCAACTGTGGGGTTTGATGATGTTTATTTTTGTTTCTACCAGGCTACTTTATGCAGGATAGATTTATTTTATTTCCTTTTCATGTTTATCATCTTATACATGTATAGTGTGTTTCATCTTTGTGGTTTGCTTGTCTGTACAATGAAAAAGCTAGACCCGCCTATTTTTGTGTCTGCTAATTTTGTCTCATTACAATGAATTCTTATATCAAGTTTATGGTTAGCTTGCTACTCCCTCTTATAAAGTTGAATACAACCTATCCTTAAACAAGAATGTCCTCCCTGCTCATTTCTTTTTCCTACATTGCTGCAAGTCCTTTCTTGTCATACCACCTTTTGACTCACTTTTCCCTTTCTGAAGGTGTGTGTGTATGGGATATATTGTTGCAGGGATGACAAAAAATAAACACAAACTACCAACCTTTCAATGACTTTGCATGTTTAGAAAAATCTGGGAAACGATGTATACATGCGAAGTTAAGTTAATTCATCAAAATCACATAATCAAATGAGGCTATTTTTTTCAACCATGGAAAAAGTCTATTGAACTTTGAACAAATGTATAATAATCATCCCGGCCTTGCTCTTTAAACGCTGCCTATATGTACATCAATGTGCCTTCCTTCTTTAAAAATAAAGATGATGTGTACATCATCCCAGCCTTTAATTGATTCTATCTTTAGTTAAAAATAAAGTCTTACCGAATAGCAAAGAAGGAAGAACAAACCATCCATTTGGTTCCACGAAGCCATTAAGAGACTTAAATGCAAATACCTCACAAGGAAGTAAGGCTCCAGCTAAGAATCCAAAAGTGCTGAGGAATAATTCACATCCTATTCATATGGGTACAAAAAATATATAAGTTTGTGGTTTAATTTATTATTGACCTTCAAATATTAAAAGGGTTATTTTTTCATGGTCAATATTTCAAGGAAGTGTTATGTAATTTAACGTTATTTTTATTAGCAATTTGCATTATTCAATATCTCTATATATAGATCCAAAAATCTAATATTTTCTTTTTACAAGGCCTGTATTTACACATAGTCAATTACATATTGTACTATCTAGGGTGAAAAGTAATAATGGATTGAAGATATAAGTGCCTACTAATGATCAAGAGAGGAGAAGGGCTACAAAAAATGTTGTCTGTAAAGAGGTATTTAGAGGTTTGAGTTGCTGATTTGAAACTATTGTACTTGATTAATGAACTTTATATTGCTAATTACATACTTGAATTTAGAAGTGTGGATGTGATTCATGTATCAAGGATGTAATGAAAGCAATGAGTAGCTTGTTGAATTATTATCTTTAAATGTATTATTTGTGCTTGAAATCCAATGCTCCTCGTGCAACGCGCGGGAGAGTTAATGCTAGTTTATTAAAATAAAGCTGAATTTTTTAAGAGGTCTCTCATAAAACACTCAATCCACTTTTAACTTGCACATAGGAAAAATTGACAGATTTCCGTATGACATGTGCAAGTTCACTTCTCCTCTTGGCTTCTCACAATCCCAAATGAGACCCATTTTTTATGACACACCCACTCATTATTTACAACAATAGGATACTTCAATCCTGATGATGATGATTTGTCGCGACTATTGTTGTTGATCTCTACTTTCTCTTTCTTTAGCCGCCGGCTCTCCATTATATTACTCGTTAGTTGTTACAACATCGTCTGTAGGGGTGTTCAAAGTATTCCGGTCCCGGTTGTCCCGGCCCGGTCCCGGACATTTTATCCCGGGAATTTCCCGTCCCGGCCGGGACCAGGATCACACCTTGTGATCCCGGGAATTCCCGGTCCCAGTTTTTTTTTTCCTTAAAAAATAAGTTATTCTTTTATATTTGTATTTTTTACCCCATAAATTAAGTTATCATTTGATAAAATGTATATCACATATTTAGTTAGAGTTAAATCGTATATATCGTGATACTAATCCTAACTATATAATATATAAAGATAATAACAAAAATGATGAATGTGATAATAATAATAATAATAATAATAATAATAATAATATATTATTCTTCAATTCTAGCTCAATTTGTGTGATTTTTATGACCTTATTAAGTGTTAAATAATCACTTCAAACACTAGATTATACAAAATTTAACTAAAATAATCATAATAATGAAACCGGGAATTCCTGATCCCGATCATACCGGGAATATCCCGGGACCGGGACCGGGAATGAATTCTCAGTCCCGGCTACACCCGAGACTGGAACCAGGAATGGGTGATCCCGATCTCATCCCGGATTTTGAACACCCCTAGTCGTCCGAGTGATTTTTGTGGGTGGCCCTGCATTGCCTTTGGTTGTCACCATTTATGGATCTTGATGCCTTCGCCATGAGGACAGGCGTCCCCCCAGCTTGCATGCTCACCCGCACGTGGCATCCCCTCCTTCACCAACTAATCCATCTTTTTTTTTTTTGATAATAAAAAGTTTAGGTAGGTTCGGCACCAGTCCTGTAACACCCATGTTTTGAAAGCATATAGATAACTAACAGAAAACTCAATTCTAAGTCCTTTGCTTCATTTGCCCGTGTTTACCTTCTTGCCAGAGGAACTACTTGCCCGAGCTGAAAATTTGTTTTGGAAAAATAGGGTGAGATTCAATGAATCTCAGTAGTAACAGATATCACTCATATAAAATGCACATATATCATGCCATGTCAACCAAAGTTACAGTACAATCAACATATTCAGCATTCAGAGATAAATTCACAATATGCAGAAAGCATAAAGTTACCAATTCAAGGACAACCGTCCCTTGCCACAGCGCTGGGAAATTCTACTGGGCCTAAGCCCTTCTCATCTGAATGTTTAAATTCACAATGGTACAAACATGCATATAACATATCACATAGTATGTGAGGGAAAAGTTACTACCTGACAATTTTTCCAAATCTTGATCTTGATTGACGTGCTTTGAACGTCCTGGGCAAATGTCAAATCCTATAAATTATAATTTACGGGCAATGAGTTATTTCTTAGTCCAACTCTTCATAAATTATTCTCTTATGTTGGTTATCATTAGGGTCAGTACATTAGGCCCAATAAGAAGCTAATGAGCTCAAGATACTCCAAATGCTTAACTTAACTCTTTGCTTTGAATTTTCGCACAATTACCAAAAGCTGGTAGATTTTTCACTGAACTTTGAAAAATCATAACTAATTCTAGAAAAATCGAATTGAGGTGATCCAAAATTCTATATAACCCTTATTAAGTCTATTTTAAGGGAAAAATACTTTCAGTAGCTTAAAAACCGTGCACACTTCCCAGTTTTTCTTTTTCTCCCTGCTGCCAGAAAATCTGACCAGTTTTAATGGTCTACTTCAAAAATTCATAACTCCTAGTATACTTATCGAAATCCTTCATAATACCTATCAAAATAAAGGTCTATAAGTGCACTTTAATTCTGGAAAATATCATAACCAACTGATGAAGTTTGGACGGTGAAAGTTTCGCCACAACAAAACTGCCAGACAAAACGCACACTGGCAACTTTGTTGCACAAGTAGACTTAATTTTCAATTTTTGATTCTTTAAACCAGTCTGTCAAAAATTATAACCAGAGCCTATTCCCACACAATTTTTCGTGTAGAATCCAATGGAAAGCTCAAAAATACCAAAATCAAATTATTTCTATCAGATTTAGCCCCCAACCGAAATCTGCCTTCCAAAACAACAAAAATTCCACTTTGTGATTTTAACAACCATCAAGTCTAATACTTCTCCAAACATCATATATCACCTTATATATATGATTAAAACATCTTCCTTCTTCAAAAACACCCCTTGAATGAAATACATGAGTGGTTGAAGAGCTAAGAAAAACTCAATGAAATCACAAAGTATTCGGTTCAATCGAAAGCCTATGCTTACCTCTTCGCGTTTCTACAAGTGGTTCGGTATTCCGGCGGCACTCTGGTAGACTAATTGGCACAAAACACCTCAGATGAGAAATCTAAGACCATAGAATTGAAGCTTATAGTGAGTAGAGAAAGTTTCCTGAAGGACTTACCGGACAATAACGATGATTCAGGGGTGAAATCGACTCCGGTAGTCAAGAAAACTCACTATTCACTCCTCCTTCTCTCTTCTTGTGTTCTTAAGCTTAAGAAATCTGATTTCCCTTTCTCTTTCCATGGTTGCACGAAATTTTGCCATTTAATTAGGCATGGATGGTTGTGATTGAATCACTTAAAATGATCTCATCTCATCTTGCCACGTGTCACAAGTTTAAGGCTTAAAAATGCCACGTGTCATGCAACCATTGGTCTTCCACTTTTCTCTTTCTTCGGTGGGTCATAAATAGTCAGGGGAAGGGGAGGCCTGACAATTTCCTCGGACTCCTGGGCTCGGTGCTCGACTCGAAAAGTAAGCGACCCGGCCGGAGACCGGTGAATTCCCCGGACTCAGACACTAGGTGGCGTACTTCGGAGATGACAACACGAAAGGCTTAAAGTGGGTGTAATGATGTGTAATGATGAGGGACACATGTCACCCGCTCATTTGGCCAACACAAAAACATGTTTTTACTTTGTAATAATTTCGGGACACTTGTCATTTCCTTATTTGGCCAACACGAAAGATGTGTCATCATGAGTCATAATGAGCTGTCATTACATGCTTTACTGAAGTTCTTTTTAATAAAGTTGCTCCATCGGTGCATTACCCGGAATTCCACGTGGGACCCACGTGGGACCATGGCACGCATATCGAGGCACGTCACGAAATGCCCGAATTCCTCCGATCTCACAACTGACGCCCTTGAACCCTGCAGCCACCGACGAATTTTGCTCTGACTTCTTACACTTGTATTTTTTTTTATTCTACTATTTCCATATTTACACGTTTTTAGTATTTCAAAATTTGGTATATTACAAGTCCCCTACCAAGGCCAGGGCACGGCCCCAGGGCTCTTCGAGCGCTTACAAGGGACTTACGAGATCGCCTACCAATGAGGTCTCCCCATCGGTCAGAGGGTTCGAACACACTCCCTTATGATCGGGGTGGCAAGACCTTAACCAACTGTGCCAAACCTCATTGGCCAACTAATCCATCTTCCCACGCGTACAACACTATAAGTTAGCTCAATGACAATGGGTGGGTTGGGAATAATGACGAGATAAGTGGTTTATTTTTACTTTAATTTATAAAATTTTAAGATTGGAAAAAAATATAATTAGATAAAATAATTAATATTTGGATTAGTGATTGAATAAGTTACTTTTATAAAAGTGAAAGGTGTTTGATTTGAATTTTGAATAAGTGACTATTGTGATATTTAAGAGAAAAAATTTTAAAAATTATGAAAAATGAAAAAATTAACTTTAAAATTTTGACAACGGTAAAATACATAATAAAATTATAATTAAAATGTGAATAAATTAGAAATTATACAAACTTAAAGTTTTTGATAAAGTAAAATATAACAGAATTAATCAAATAAAAAATCCCGTACAAGTTGATCCCTGATGATGTCACGAACATGATTCATTTAGGTTGAATATGTCCGAGCATCATTTGTCGACGATGGCTCTTAATTTTGACTATTATCTACATCAATTATATTATTCTCATTTTCTGCTTCTAATATATATAGAATTTACAAATAAAATAGAAAATGAGGGTGAATTTACAAGTAATATATATATATATAATTTAAAATGACATTCTTGGTGATAAATTGATTTAAACCAACCATGGCGACAGTGTTACCAGAAGACACATCCTTAGCAGTTTCCTGCTTCTTACCCATTCAGATAACATAACAATTCTTTGCATACTTTTCACATACAAATCTTTATTTTCTTTGAGCACATAATTGGGTCGCATAATTCTAACCTTCCAACCAGTACTGACCTTACCGGGAAAGACACAGCCAAAGGCATAAAACCTTCCTCCCTTATCAGATAAATCTGCCTTAGTTTCATGTACATTAGCAAAATACCAGATACAATCAGACAACAGAGCATTCTAACGGCAGAGCATTCTAATGGACCACAAGTTTTGAATGACTCATATATAGTGCTCGTTTGGAATAGCTTATTTTTGGCTAATAAGTGCTTATAAATCGTGATTCACAGTATACGAGGTAAGTATGTGAGAGGAGTTTTATCTCGACTTACGTAATAAGAACTTATTTTTTAAGAAATCGTGATCCCAAATATATGATGCCTGACTCATGTATATATTGCGCCTGAAGCATACATAATTTTTGTTTCCAATAAAAGCAAACAAAAATAGACCAAAAGATCGAGTATGGATCGGATATAAAACAAAAATTTAACAGAGCTGAATCAAACCAAAATGAATAAGACAGCAGAGCATTCTAATGGCAGCAACGAATAATGAACAAAATGAACAATACAGCAGAGCATTTTAACGGCAGCAGAGCATAATTAACAAAATGAACAAGACAACCACTGACAGCAGAGCTTAGATCCGTGCATTCTAACGGATCCACACCTTAAAGGGATAGATATGGAAGTCTAGATACAGGAAGAAATTTTGGGTATTGAACCTTTGAAGCTTACCGGGAAAAATGAGTCACCGGCAGAGGAGATCGACGAGCAGCGTCATCGGTGAGAAAGGAGGTGAAGTTGATTGCAGCACAGATCGGCGGGGCTTAAGGTGGAAACAGACAGATCGGAGGCCACCAACCGAGGAAAGAACTCTTGGTCTCTTGGCCTCGCCTTCGCCGGAATCTACAACGCCTTCTCCTCCTATCTCGCGAAACGGCGGCGCCCAGAATCGCAGCACCACCGAAGTTCGGACGCAACAGGTCTCAGCGACACCTTCTCCTCTGCTCTGTTACCGGTGCCGTCTCCTGAATCTGAGATGATGAGAAGAGAAGGATGTGAAATCGCCAAGCCTGATGCTGAGAAGTGATCACGGTATTGAAAAAAAAAAAAACAAGAGATGGCAGTAGAACGATGCAGGGTTGGGAAGTAGAAGACAAAGGAGAAAAGAGAGAATAGGGGCAGGTGAGAATTTTAGATAGTCATAAATGCTTATTAATGGTAAAAAGCAATTCTTGCCTTATGAAAGGCTACAAAAGTACAAAACTGAGCTTAAAAAAGAAGGCTGCAGCCCTTAATAAGCCAATCTGACAAAACATTCAACAAAACATCGACCAAAAGTCACCGTCAATGAACAGTGTCACTTTTTCCTCCAATAGCTTGATTTCATCTTCAAATTGTCAAACCAAAACATACACAATATATATCTATATGTTGATTGATTATTGAGACTTTTGGTATTTATACTCATTTCTTGGCAATCAAAATCATTTTTTTTATATAATTTTTTAAAAATAAATAAAAGCCCTTATTTTCAACTCTACCTTTAACATCATATTAGGCCACAAATTCACAATATGATGGTTAATGTCTCTCAAGTCTCAACTCAAGTTAACAAAAAAAAAAAAAATTCGACCAAAAAAAGTTAACAAAAAAAAAAAAAAGGAGTTCAGGAGGGGAAATCCAAAATCTGAAAGAAGTTGCCCTATAACGTTTGACGGCAGTCCCCTTCTCCGTGGTCTAATCCTGCTCCCCTTCCCATGTACTACAAGACATTAATCAAATTAGTTAAAATTACCCAACAAAAAAATAGTTAAAATTTATTAACTTAATTAAATTTTTAATACAAAATTTCTTTAAAAAAATCTTTTTTATTTTTTAATGTTATCCTCCTGTATTTGATTCGAGATTCATGGTTTCCCATCCTAATATAAGTGTTTCTTCTAAAATTTGAACTTAAGTCCTAAAAGAATCTAACAGAGCCTTACATTGTTATATCAACTCTAGATAACTTTTTTTTCTAGAAAAATCTCAAATTTCTCTCTTAAACCTTATCTAACGAAAGTAATCTCAGGAAAAAAATTCATTCACACCTTTGTCGGAGTTAGGAGAGTTGTCCTTATCCAAATGAAGTCATCTTTCTAAATTAGAC
The DNA here is from genome assembly GCA_963210345.1 of Inga oerstediana. Lineage (NCBI taxonomy): Eukaryota > Viridiplantae > Streptophyta > Magnoliopsida > Fabales > Fabaceae > Inga > Inga oerstediana. The sequence goes on along the minus strand of OY723407.1, from coordinate 55,309,329 downwards.
AAATTAGTCTTATATCAAGGGTTAGTAGAGGAACTTTCCTCTGCAAATTTACATTAGGGTTTAATTGTAAAAGATTCTTTTTGGTAGAATAAAGTTAAAATATTATTAATGCAATGACGCTCAATGTCAGGTCCTAATGTCTTATTGAGGGCTGTGGCAAGGCGCTGTAAAAACCCTAGTACCCTCCTCCAAAAACCCCTGGTCATTTCGTTCCTTTCCTCGGCGGAGCTTCCAGCAACTGGCTCGTACTTTGTCATTCTACCGATAAGCTCATAGACCGAAGAAGCTTGTCGGATGCCTGCAACTCCAGCAGATAACAAAGCAAACACTAATAAATCTGTCGCCTTTACGCCTCGTCAAGTTTTGTTAGGAGTGAAGCACTCCAGTGATAGTAACGCCTCTTCCAATGGAACTGTCCAATTAAACCAGGAAGAGAGGCTTCTTCTTCACCTCTCTATAGCCCATTATTTTCATCGCTGTGGATTCTCCAAGACCCTGAAGAAATTTCGTTCTGAGGCGAAAATCGAGGTGCGTTTTTCTTCTTTTCCTTTGCTTGTCATGAGAATGCGAAGGAGATATATTCTTCCTAGTGATAAAAGTCGGAATAGCTAGCTAAAAATGCTGAATCGTGTGCTTGGTGAACTTAATGACTCATGGCTTTTAAAACAGTGGCCAACACCAATGTGACATAGTATTTGTGATGAATCGTAGCAAAAGAGTTGGGCTAACGTGCTGAATATTTCGAAAATGTTGAACAATGTCGAAAGAACAGGATTTTTTTCCTTAAAACAAAATCAAACTTCTTTATTTCATTCGAAAAAAAATGCTCATTTTTCGTTGCTGTATGACGTGAGATAACTGTGAACACTCTCAACGGATTTGTTCTGTGGCGTTTTGCTTCGGTTCAGATAAGTAACACTTAGACTCGGCATCAATTACAGGGTTCGTTCTATCAACGATGACATTTAAAGTATCAGCATTTCTTACTCTGGCAGTAGTTATTCATTAGTCCCCTCCCTTGTCAAATGTTTCTTTCCTACATCGATGTTGTACTGCACAATACTCCTGATACACGCTTGCTTTTTCTGTTTTTATAATGGAACCATCCTTCTTGGATGTGTGATTTCCTTCTACTTGAAAGAAGTATGGTTTTTGGTTAAATTACTTAACTACTTGATTTCATTGCTCCCTATTTTCAATATCTGTATCAACTGCCCTATTTACAAGGCAGCATTTTACTTGGATAGGGAGATTGTTTCGACCCCTGAAATTATGAACATAAAATAGCTAATAGTATTATTATTGTATGTGGCCCCAATAGGTTAGTAGCATGCCATCCTTGTTGTGTGTAGTGCCTACTTAATAATTATACTTCTTCAATATTAAGCTTGGCTTTTGCTTCAACCTTTTTTTTTTTTAAATGTTGATCCTGCTTGTGATGCAGAAAGATGATGTGGAGACTTCCTCAGTTGATCTAGAAGAAATGTGTCTCAAATATTTGGAATTATGGTGAGATAAACCTGAGCATTGTTTTTTTAATACTTATTTTCACGAACCTTTCCCTACTGTGAAATGTGTTGTTCATGAAAACTATTTTTTTGGACCAGAAAATTAATTCAAAAGAGGAGATGCCATTTTGATATTCTCTAATAATATTAATAGGTATCACTCAAGCATATTTTTAACTCTGTTTTCGTTTATTTTCCCATGGTTTTTGCTCTTGGTGGTGGCTTTGAGAACTGAGCTATCAGAATAAATCTGTTATATTTGGTGCTCTGTGCCTATAAGCTTGTTTTCTGGCTAATTATGTTATCAAGAAAACACTGGTTTGCATGATTGTCCGGGAATGCCTGACTATAAACTCTTTTGCAAAGCCACTGAGGGCCTGGTACTTAAAGTGGCCTCTTTTGTTAATCTGAAAATAGATAACTTCATTTGTGGTAAGATGGCTCTAATCTGTAGCCTCATGAACAAGCTAATATTCTTGTAAGCAAGTATATCTGGCTATGACTATATCATGCTTTTTTGGTGACACCCAAGGAGCCAACTTAATTCACGCTGGTGTTTTGAGTATTGTAAAAGTTAATTTTCCATAACCACTTTTGATGACATTATGCCTTGCAAATAGGGCTGGGTATTGATGCACTTGTGGGTCCATGTACATATAATTGAGGCTTACAAGTAGAAGAGGCAGTTTTTTTTCTTGCAATTGTTAGCACACCAATTAGCTTCTTTGAATTTGGACCATCTTATTAATTTTTAGATCCTAATTATACCAATTTTCATATGTTAACCGAACTTTTTCTTTGCTTTCCATTATTTCTTTTGTCAGCAGTAAGGGTGTGAAGACAAAGATCAATAACCAAAAGGAGCTAGGTATGCTTAAAAATTTTGGTCTCATGGCCAAATTCTCCTTTGCATGGTTATTATACTCTTTCCTTCACTTTCCTTTGCAAATAGATCCTTATATTGGCATTTCTACTATTTAGTAGTTGCTGGTAAGCACTCGAAAAAAGATGTGGGTGATCCTTTGGTTCCTAGTGTGGATAATGATGCTGAGAAAAAGAAAACGAAAAAGAAAGACGAGGTTGACCGTGATCCTGTTGTTCATCAGCCTGGCTCAGATAAAAAATTAGAGGGTTCTATGAACTCTGGGGAGAAAACAAATGGCTCAAACCCCGAATCAGAAGCTAAATCTAAAGAGAAGGTAAAGAAAATGAAATGACCTAATTAATGTAAGGGAGTTAAAGTAATTTGTTAACATGGAATTTTGTGAATTACTTTTTCAGGGTAATGACAAAAGGAACAAGGAAAAAAAGAAGAAAAACAAGTTAGTGTCTGAATCTCTTGCTAACAGTGTGGAGGATGAACAAGTGCAATCAGAGTCTATGCCTACAAAAGTGAAAGGTGCTGAGACAGAAAAGAAATCCAAGGAAAAAAAAAGACAAAGAAAGACAAGCTGAGTCATGATGGAGATGCTAAAGAATTGCATATTGGGGATCCCACTGAAAATATTTCAAAAATTGATAATCTTGAAGCATCAAATAATGGTGTGGTGGACAAGAAGAAAGATTCTAGAAAAAGGAAAAGACTGACTTCTGAAGAAAATGATGCACCACTTGCAGATAAAAAGGACAATGAGGAGCCCAAGCGCGGAAAGATGGATGGTCTCATAGAATCCAAGGAAGGAGATCAGTCAGCAAAAACAACTTCAAACTTGGGGAGTGATTCAAATTCTAATAAAGGAACTATTGGTGCAAGTGGTCAAGTTGGTGGTGATCAGACACCGAAGACGCTTGGTGAACAACATAACAGGAAGACAAATGGGACTAATGAAAAGTTTTCTGAGAAGACGTCTCAGAAGAAACAGGATTCAGTTGAGGTATGTTATAATTACACTTTTGTTATATACTAAGCCACTGGGGGGATATTACATTTTTTTTTTTCATAATGTTCCTGCCAAAGTGGTTGTTCTGTGTTAGCCTGATCATCTTATGAGGCAATTGTATTCTTTGTGGAGGATTAGAGCACAGTCCCACTTTATGTGGTGAATAGAAGGTTTAAGGAATTTTCAGATGGATTGTTTTATCTCTTCAAATCAAGAAACTTGCAATCATGAATCTTTGCAAACATTTCATCGGAAGTGAACTGAATCCTTTTGAAAAGAATGGTTTGAACTGACTTAAAAGTGCAATTGAATTTTGGAACCTATTGCGAATAGTAAGTTCAATTGATTTAATTATACTGCTCGGAATGTTTATAAAGATGAAAATATTGAAATTCATTTTTCTACCTTATTATTGTTGGTTCGTTCTATTTATGTTTATATATTTCAAGGTCAAACTCATTTTCTTTCCCATGAAATCGGTTAGACAAGATTTCAATTTACTCTGCTGGATTTCTATTTCCATAATTTTGTTTAAAATTTACTTTCTTTGGTAAAGCTTAACCCAAGAATACATTCATAAATGAACACGATGACATTTGTAATTGTTCCTGGCAGTGTCTTTATGGCCAAAGGTTTTTTCATATCTGTTTTTTCTGGTCCAGGGACCGATTACATTTTCTCTTTTTTTAGTAGCTTTTACGACTTACGAGGTAGGTGTGTGAGAGGAGTTTTGTCTCGGGTTGCGCAAACTATGGTTTGAAACCATGGTTTTGGTACTTGCCAAACACACACTTAATGGTTGTGTTTGACGTCAATTCTAATACTTATGATTTTAGTATATGGAACTCTTATTGCAGCCAAATTCAGGTAAACCATTTCAATGAGTTAAGATTGAGAGGATAAAATTTGCTGATGAGAGGCTTCAGGATAACTCTTATTGGGCAAAGGTGTGATAACTAGTAGTGCCCATGAACTTGAATTTTCTCTGTCGAACTTCCAAACAAATAAGTAATGGTGTATTTTCTCTGCAGGACGGTGCGGAAGCTGGTTATGGTGCAAAAGCTGAAGAAATTCTAGGCCAAGTTAGAGGAAGGTATGTTGTCTAAATGACGGTGTTTAGGCGCACTTTTTGTTATTATCCTTTTTTTCCCCTTCACTTTAAATAAGCCTGTGACATGGAACTCCCACAGGGACTTTCGTCATGAGAAGACCAAGAAGAATCGTGGGACTTACAGAGGAGGGCAGATAGATTTGCAATCCCACTCAATTAAGTTCAACTATTCTGATGATGATGAATGACCACAGATTATATGGTTCTGCCCCTTTTTTGAAAGGGGATTTATATTTATTTTTGCTTTTGGTTGAGTATACACTGATTATTATTTTGGAGCACTGTGCCAAGTATGGTGTTACCAATTTGCCGGAATTCGGTGGTGTTGGATCTTTTCTCTCTCCTATCTTTAGACTTTCAAATTCGCAAGAAAGGGATAGACATCCACATCTACGCTTTCCTAGAATATGTTTTTGAAGTTTTATCATTGATGAATCAAAATTCAAAAAACTAGGTTCTTGATTAAGATTTATCCTCTTTTGCTTTACTGCTTCATGAGCAATATAATTCTCGACTACAACTTTACTTAAGGCATCATAAGCATAATGCTTAAGTTGCACAAAATCTCTTAAACTAAATATTTTGAAGTTATTAATTATATAACTATCAACTCTATCGAATGTATTGGAGAATTCTTCTATAAAACAGATTATAGCATCATTCAACCTTAACTCGTCTATAGCATTGAATATCTTAGGATATTTTTGGCTAATTATATAATACTCATCTGTGTGATTATACAGATTAGTTTTATCTTCCTTGGCTAAAAAGATAAGCTGAGTATTAAATCTTTAATCATGGATAAAGATTAAGGTTTCCTTATCTTTATTCTATCATACTTCGAATTTATTAATATTCAGGATTATAACAAGGTGAGTAATTAGATCTTACCTGGCCCAACTCGTCTTCCGCTATTTTTCTCCTCTTTCTCACTTCTCCGACTCGGCAACCTTTCGGTCGGTGAATCGCCCTAAACACGGCCTCTTGCCTTCAACGGGCACACCTCTCACAGCCGTCAGACCTTCGAGAATTTGGATATTCTTTGCGTAAACTAGTTTGGCTAGGTTAGTCGGAGAATATGCTCACCTTCTCTCCTCTCGAGATATTAATATAGAAGCATACTGATAAGAATAAGGGATAAGGATCCCTTAAATTTTATTACTTACTCATAAGATACATTTCAGGGAAAAACAGAGTACATAGCTCGGTGTGTGCTTATCGTGCTCTGTGGAAAAAACCCTGATCGGTTTATATAGAAACTCACCTAAGAGGTAACCATGGTTTTATAACTTAACCATAGTCCCTTTACACAACCCTGGTTACTAAAAGTAATTCACGGGTCTTCTTCTTTCCTTCTGTGGCAGACAACTTTAAGTCTTTTCTCGTCCTTCGGATAACTCTTCAGAAAAAGTATTCAACACGTTTTCTTTTACTTTTTCTTTTCTCTTGTTTCTTCTGCCGACGGCTGCTGGCAGCATGAACAGCTGTGCTGCTTTTCTTCTTTTCTTCGCATTATTATGCAAAGATTCTCTTTTACTTTATTGCTGGCACTAATTTGATTCAGCTTTATTTTCCTTTGAAAGGCTTTTAACTGGCTGACGACACCTGTCTTCATTGGATTCTTTTTCTTGCAATAGACTATTGCAGACTCTGTTACATGGTAGGTCCAGGCACCACCATCTTCTAGCATTTCTTCAATCTCAAGGAGATAAGGAATGTATCCTGCTGCTCGTCTAAGATGAGAATAATGCTCATCAAACTCCCATTTAATGTCTGGGATTGTCTTCTTTATCTTCAAATTTATTTGTTGATTCACACCAACTGTCCCGACTTGACAAATGTATGGACCTGTAAATGAGAACTCTGGTGGGACAATAATAAATTTTAAAAACTTTATCTTGGCTGGTCCTATTTTATCCAACTCTTTAATGGCTGAAACAATAGGCTTGGGTAAAACACCATCAATCTGTTGATGATTTTCTATATAGGCTAATGAGAGATAACCATAATTAAACGCAAGTTTAACTATGTCTTTTGGTGCCTCACACAAGGTTAAGATTTTTGGATAATAACTCTCATACTCGATGGCAAAGGTTTTTCTAGACTCTTGGTTATTTCCTGAGTTCATAATGGTATTTACTCGGTTATATTCCATTAGAAACTCATTTTTGGATTTGTGGTTCTCGGGTAATTCTGGAAACTATTTAGGGTGAGGGGGTAACTGTTTAGCTTTCTCTACAAATGTAAACCCTACCTGAACAGCTCTCTTTTTGGGAACTTGAACAAAATTTTGTCCAAGTAACTCTTGGGTTAACTTTTCCAATTCAGGGCTAACGACTTCCTTGACTTCACAGACTTTAGCCTCAACTATCGTCTCTGTCTTGGAACCTGAATTGTTGAGTTTTAAGGCTTGTTGCCTTTGTTCTTTGGATAATTCACTGGATTCCACTAATGGATTTTCCTCATTATCCTCTTTCTTGGAATCATCAGAACCTTTATAATTTATAGATTCTTCATCCGTTTTGGCTTTTGTTGCGGAAACTATTGCCTCCGACTTTTTCGCTTCCAGTATTCTACCAGGAAGACTTTTCTCGCTTAAACCAGAAGAACTGGCTAAGACTTTTTCAGATTCTTCGCTCAAAGGATTGGAATTCCTTATGAACTGTTTTAAATCAGTTCTGAGTCGAAGTAATATACTCCTTTGAAATATAACTCGGCTATGGAGCTTCATGAGCTCTTCATATTTTTCTTTTTGGAAATCTAGAAGAGATTCCATCTTGGCTTCTTCCTCTTGGATCTTTTGGAGATGATCCAATAGGTCAATCATGGAATTGGTTTCCATATCGGCTAAGGAAATCTGCAAAAATATTATGAATTCCTTTAATAGTTACAACCTTAAAAGAATACATACTGAACCAGGCAGATAATTTAGCTCTTCTTTGACTTGCAATTGTATCTGGGCATTTATTATTAATAAAAGCCTTTACTTGGGTATTATCTGTTTCAACAACAAACTCCTTGCTGACAATCCAGATTTCAAACTTCTTTATACCATATTTTACGGCTAAAAGTTCCTTCTCATTTATATCGTAATTTACCTCTGCTCCTTTGAATGTACCTGAAGCATAAGATAAAATTCGATTTATGGGTTCTTCTCGCTTTCGCAGTACTGCTCCCCAATAATAGTTAGATGCATCTGTCTGTAAAAACAAATCATCTTCATCTTTTGGTAAAGGTAAAGGTTTAACCTCCTTTTTTATAAATTCTTTGATTTTTATTACTTCTTGGGTTTCTTCATCTCCCCATATAAAGGGTTTATCCTTTTTAAGCATTTTCTGAAGTTTTCCTCTTACTAATGCTCCATAAGGGATAAAATTCATAGCATAATTCAAATGTCCTAAAAATGACATAAGTTGCTTCTTGTCTTTGATCTTATCCGGAAATGTTAATATAGTCCGAATAATATTGGGTTGTAGTTCTACAACACCCTTGGGTTTTATTATTAACCCCAAATATTCAATTTGGGTTTTGCCTATTTCGGCTTTCTTCTTTGATAATACTAATCCATTTTCAAAAGACTTACAAGCGAAAACATATAAATGTTTTCTATGCTCTTCTGGGTCCTTAGAAAATACTAATATATCATCAATATAGACCAAAATAAATGATCTATATGGATTAAAGATTTTATCCATTCTTTCTTGGAAAATAGCTGGACTTGTCTTTAATCCCATTGGAAGTACATTCCATTCATAGTGTCCATTAGGAACACTAAATGCTGTACATTCTCTTGACTTTTCTTCAAGTTCTATTTGAAAAAATCCAGATTTACAATCAAATTTTGAAAATATATTCGAATCCTTGATTTTATCAAATAAAACATCTTTTCTTGGAAGAGGATAAGTATTAGACTTAACTACCTTGTTTAGAGGTTTATAGTCTATTACAAATCTTGGTTCTCCCCTTTTCTGTTCTGAATAATTTCTTACTAAGAATCCAGGACAATTCCATGGGCTCTTAGATTCTCTAATTAAATCTTGTCTTAAAAGTTTTTCCATTATCTTAGGAAAATCTTCTAAATCTAGCTTTGTATATCTCCTTGGTTTTTCGTAAACTGGTTTATCAGTTTTTAATTCTATTTTTGCAATATAATTTTTTCTATTTGCAAATGCTCTTGGATTTTCTTCAAAACATTTTTCTAATGTTTCTTTTAGGCTTTTTGATAATTCTAATTCTAATTCTTTATACTCACCACGCTGAGCTGTCAACTGCTGAGTATAATAATGAATCTTTGGTCTTAATAATAATGGAACTTTAAAACTCGTATGACAATGAGTAATAAAGTGTGCATTATTCTTTGTAAAACCTATGAATCGAAATGCTTGATTCATAGCTCTTCTTCCCAGAATAAAATCACTTCCTAAATTTTTATAAACATAGAAAGTATCTATTCTGAACTCTACTTGTCCGATATGCAAATAAAGGTTTTTATAACCTTTCTCATATCGGGTTTCATTCTGATGAATATCATAGGCATTTATTGGTCTTAGGCCTATTAATTCTTCTTGTTTTAATTCATGTTTTACCATATTAATGGTACAACCTGTATCTAAAAGACAATTATATCTCTTAGCTCTATAATGTACAGTTATATAGGGTGTTTCCCTATCTACTTCTTGGTATTTTTCTGTCATTTATTATTAAATGATCTTGTTTTATTTCGACTTTATTTCTGACAATAAAGTCTTCTCCTAATAATATAGGAACTTGAGGATTACTCATTAATTCAAAATTTTGAATTATTGTTAATTCCTCATTCTTATCTGTATATAGAGTTATTGCTAACTCCACTTCTTTTTCAACAATTTCTAAAGGATTATACATCCTTGAATTTTCTAGTCTTGTTGGAACAGCTTGCCATATTAAAGATTCTTTAATATGAGAATACTGTATTTCTTTATTAATTACACAATTTTGTGCAACTCTTTCATTCTTAATTACCATAGGAATTAAGTATGTCTGAACTAGGCTACTTTCTCCTATTTCACTTGTCCTTTGAGAATTTTCTTCTTCTATCCTTGGAGGGATAGTTATAGATTGTCTTCTAACTAATTGATAGTTAGGATTTCTTATTGTTATTGTATTATTATCAAAAGATAATCTTGGCATACTTATTGCCCTTGTTACTAGGGGTCTACTCCTAGTAGCTTCTAATATTATTTCTTCTGGAATAAGCCTATCATCTGTTGGAATTGGCTCATTTCTTAAGAATGTGCTAAAAATAGAGGGTATTATTACTCTATCATTAACTTTTCGACTTATTTTATGATTTTCTGTAAATGCATACAGAATTCTTGTTTCAATAGTCATGATGTCACTATCTGTGATCATATCTATTCCTGATAGCTTATAACAAAGTTTTAAAGCTCTTTGTTTATTCGGTTCTCGTCTTGTTAAGCTGAAATTTGGTTGAACTACAAATTTCAACTTTTGATAAATCAAATCTCCTAACACAACACCAATAGTTGCATGTTTAAGACTTGAAGTAATTCTATCATCTAGTAGATAGACTTGGATAGGAGTACTAATTCCTGACCTGAAACAGGCTTTTACTAGAATTTGTACTGCTGCAATATATATATTTTGAATTCTTGGATTATTAATTTTCTCGAGTTCTTCTTCTGCAATTTCGTTTGTTAATAAGGGTATATCAGCCTGTCCTGAGGTAGCTTGATCTACTCTTATTGGTTCTTGAATCTTTCTTATCACAAAATATTGTGATTTTTGTTTCTTAAAAACTTCTTTCAAAATTTTAGTTTTGAAAATATTCTCGGGTTTCAAATCAAACTCTTCTCTTTCAATCTTGGATGCAATCTGATCATTAAAAATATGGGTTTCACTAGTCATAATCAGTTTCATTATCGGATTCACTTCTACTTTCTACTTCATAGACTGATAAATTTTCATCTGAAGTATTATACTCAGATTCTTCACAGGGATTAAATCCTTGTTCTTCTAAAATTTCGAAAATTTTAGTTTCTTTCTTTCTTTTTTCTTTATTAGGGCATTCATTTGCATAATGTCCTTTTTCTTGACAAATATAACAAGTACATTGTTTTTTCGGCTTATACACTGTGTTTTTCTTTCTCCAATATCCATATTTTGGATATTTCTTTTTATTCTTATATTTTCTAAATATCTTTTTAGGCTTCCATTTCTTCTTATATTTCTTCTTCTTTTCATAGAATTGTGGCTTACAGCCCCATCGGTTAGGAAGTAATTGCTCACAACATAACCCCTTGGTTATTTTCCACTTTTCTATTTTCTTATTCATTAAATGCTGTACACAAATGTTTCTAAACCATTCGCGACAGAATTTTATCTTTTGTCCTAGGGTATCATTGGCTGTTGACTCATATTTACTATTATAATATTGATAATATTCTTTTTCAATCTGAGATCCCCAAGGCTCAGATATCTTCTGGAATATCAGTTTTGAATATATATCATATTCCTGAATTCCAGGGTCTCCAAATCTTCCTTTATAGAAGATATCTTGGAAATTACAAATGTATTGCTCCAAATAACAAGAACACATACTTAATTGGTTTAATTGTCTTATAGTTTCTTGCGCTTTTCTTTTCTGCCATTCTTTTAGGGTTTCGGTTTTTGAATCACCTACCCATTCCCATAACAGAATATTCTCGATTTTTATGGCTAATTCTTGAATACTTTCAGAATTTCTGAGATTATTTTTAACCTCTTCATTTAACCCTTGAAAATATTCATTCGTCTGTCCTCTCACAGTTAACATTAGAAAATCTAATGTTTGAGAGACATTAAAACTTCTATTTATGGCTAAAACCATATTTTCTTTTATCCATCCATTTATCTTAGATTCCGGATCTATTTCACAATCTAAGTTTAGGATTATTCCATTTGTACTGACATATTCAGTTGGATTACTACTTGGTTCATATCTATATCTCCTATAATCTTTTTTAGGAGTATATCTATGATATCCATATCCACTTGGTTCTTCAGGATAAGGATTTCTGTGAATGTCAGAAGTTTGTCCTTCTTCCATCTTAACTTCAGAAAGTTTTATTTCTTCTTCTACTAATCTATTTATTAATTCTTGGCTTATCTCTTCTTCTTTTAAACTATAAGAAGATTCGGCTTCTAAATATTCTTCTAAAGCTAAGTCTAAAGCTTTAGTTTCTATTTGCTGACTCGATTTTGAATATACAGATTTCGAAGATTCAGAATCATCACTATCTTCTTTTAATTTTTTTTTAGTTGTTCTAAAAGTTCTTGCTTTTTCTTTTCATTTTCTATTTGTTTTCTTTTTTTCTTCTCGACTCCTTTTTCTTTCAATTTTTCTCTTTTCTTTTTCTCTTAATTGGGCTTTTAACTCTTCTATTTCTTTATCTATGGCAGATGGAATTGCTAAAGAAAAAGGAACTATATCTGTGACTGGTTTAACAGTTCTTGGATAAAAACTACTAGATGGAGCTTGAAGTAGTTTTTCTTCTCTGAATAATGAAGATTCAATAGAAATCTGTTCGGCTATTAAATCCAATTCTTTTTTAAGAATCTGTAATTGATTTTTTATAGGCTCTAGATTACTGGGAATACCTTGATTTACTATTTCCATTTTTCTCAACTTTACTAATTCTTGCTCGACTTCTGATTTTTTTTGTTTTAATTTATTAATCATTAAAAATAACGATCTTCGACTTTATTTTTATCTTTTCTAGGATTACTTACACCTAAAGGTGTAAATCTTATATTTTTATTAGTATCTGAAGATACTATAACACTGTTAGGCTCTGATACCAATTTGCCGGAATTCGGTGGTGTTGGATCTTTTCTCTCTCCTATCTTTAGACTTTCAAATTCACAAGAAAGGGATAGACATCCACATCTACGCTTTCCTAGAATAGTTTTTTGAATTTTGATTCATCAATGATAAAACTTCAAAAACATATTCTAGGAAAGCGTAGATGTGGATGTCTATCCCTTTCTTGCGAATTTGAAAGTCTAAAGATAGGAGAGAGAAAAGATCCAACACCACCGAATTCCGGACAAATCTTCAATTTCTGCTTTATGCATTTAATCTTCATTTTATTGATGGTTTTGATGTTATATTTTAAGCTTGCAAACATCTTTACACTTTAGATGCGTCCAATACATAGAAGATATCCATCTTGTTCTGGTCCCTTCAGAACCGGAAAAGCCAGGAAACACAGTAAGTAGAATCCACACGTCCAGTTGTTCGTAACTAATGTGTTCTATTCTAGTCATTAAAGTTGGTGTTTTTATTTAATTAATGGAAATATAAATTTAAAAAAATAGTATTTTATGATTACAAATATTAAGAAGCCTGGGAATCATTGGATTTGTTGAGAAAGAAACTGGGTTTTGTGGAAACGGAAGAATCCCTCGAAGGACCATCTTTACGTGGGCAATCGGACAAGCAAAACAATTGTAGCTGGTTTGGTTGGATTCCACCGATTATATTTAATAATGATGCCACATATCAATTATAACATTTAATTAGGTATATGTAATGTAAAGAGGATTATATTTTGTAACGTATATTATATCATTTTATGAGGATGCAAACATCTTGTAATCAAGCGGAAAAGACACTATTGCCATTTGCCATTATAATTTTAAAATTGATCAAAGTGTTCATCCATCCATAAATGTTGCTAAATATTAAATAATTGCAATCACTAAATATTAAAAAATTAATTAATAATACAAAATTTTAAAAATATATTCTCCCATTAAAAAATTATATTCCGATTCTGCCATTAAAAATGTTAAAATATCCCATTAAATGATATTCCTATTATTAAATATTAAAAAAAATACTATGAACGCACTCTGCTGCATAATATTTTCACTATTAAATATTAAAAAATTATTATGAACCCAACTGTATAATGCACAAATTGAAAAAATTATCATGAATCCAATGGATACATTATACATATATGTGTAGACAAGAATGATTTTGTTTCTTGCTATATTATTTTCAACATTATAATATTTGATGTAGTCCAACCAATCAGTTTTATGTATATGTATCATTTTTCTTTAATAAAAAATCAAATAATTTTATGTAATTATCATTACATTACATCGTATTACATTACTTCTGATCCCGTGAACCAAACGGGCACTTAAGAACCATCTTTACGTGGGCAAAAAGATGGGTCCACATGCCTTGCTTATCAGATCTATGACCTCTTTTTTGTTTTTAAAATTTTTATATGTTCTTATTTGTTTGAATTAAATTATATGTTGCACCTTAAAGTATTTTTGACACCCATTATCTCAAATTAATTAATTTCTAGTATATTCAGCATCTAAAGATATTTTTCCAGTACCACCTAGTATAAATACTTAAATTAATTAATTTTTAATGCATCTAGCATGCAGGAGTATTTTTTTAGTCTCACTCACCATTTAGAAAAAAAATTCTATAGTGCTGGATGCACTAAAAATTATTAATTTGAGATACTGTGTGTTTCTAAATAAAATAATTCATGCTGTTAAATATAACTTAATTCAAACTAATAAAAAAATTTGATGAAAAATTTGATGGGTACAAAAATTAAAAGGCCTGGGATTCGTAGGGTTTGGTTTGTTGAGGAAGAAAGTGGGTCTTGTGGAAACGGAAGAAGCACGCAAAGGACCATCTTTACGTGGGCAAACGGACAAGCAAAACAATTAATATTAAGGTTAAGGTATCTTCGAAGAAGTATTTTTTTAAATGCATTCAACACTCTAAAATATTACATATTGTAATATCCCGAATTTTGGGATTGGAAGCTTTGGAATAAGCCTAAATTGAGTGGACTACTAAGCCCCGATTTAGTAGATGTCCCAAATATATTCCCTAATGATTCTAATATCTTTGGGGTATTAAGAAAGTAAAATGGTGAATTTTGGATAATATAATTATGTTTTCGATAAAATCGCCTATAAGGCAATGAGCTTATCATAAGGTTTTGGAAGAATAAATGATAAGTAAAAATTATGAAATTTTACAGGATGAAAGTAGACATCCTAAGCTTTAATTTGACAGGTCATATGACGCAATTAGAGCTATACACAAAAAGATATGAATTTTTGAAGTTAGCCCAGAAAAACTGGAAAGTTTCTGAAACAACATGCAAAGAATGAAATTCTGGGAATTTTGTGATTCCATAAAGTAAAAGTCTATATTTTTCCTTGAAAATAGACTCAATAAGAGTTCTATAGGCTTTGGAATCACCTCATTTAGATTTTTCTAGAATTAGTTATGATTTTTCAAAGTTTGGGCAGAAATCTGCCAGAATTTCTGAAAAATCCGAAAATGGGAAAATAAATAAAGGAAATTGTAATATATGATAAAAACACTTTTGTCTTCATCTTCTTCCATTTTCTGTCGTGAAATAGCAGCCATGGAGAGAGAGAAAGTTGATATTTTAGAGAGAGAAAAGGAGGAGGAAAAACTTACAAAGGTAAGTGATTTCTTCGGTAAATCGGTTCCTAATGCGTATAACTCCGTTCCTAAGCTTCCTTTGCATATGATTTAAGGTTTGGAGGCTCAAATTTGGATGTTTGGCATCTAGGGTTTTCAGCCAAGAAGAGGAAAAGCCAGTAGGAGCTTGAGGTAACTTCCAAACTCTTGTATATTGACTATTCTAGCTGCTGTGGGCAATTTAATCGGTGAAATTTCGCCGGATTGCCATTGGTTGTAAAAATGGAAAATGGGTTTCCCTAGGGGTTATGCTGCCCAAATTGATACTAAATGGTAGTTGTAACCTAATGGAATAGTCAATAAAGTGGTTAGGAGTAGAAAGGAACGTGTTTATGGAGTCGAAACCGAAAAACCCCGATTTTCCCTGGAAAACCCATATATTTCGGTCAGGGGTCTAAATGGGTCTTAGAGTTGGATTTTCAATGATTTGATGGTTCCATTGGATTCAGGAGGGAAAATTAGGTGGGGTTACAGTTGGGCACTTTTTCAGAAAAGGCCTAGAAAGCATAATTACGGAAACGCCCCTAAAACCCTAAAAGTAGGGCTGCCAAGGGCAATTTCGTAATTTGACATTGAATTTGATAATTCCGAGTCCGGAAATGGATTCTTTGGGTGAAAATATGTAAGAATAGCCCATGTCAAAATTTCGGGAAAAGTACAGCCGGGCCGGGTACGGCGGGGCCGGGCCGGGCCGGGGTCCCGGGGGCATTTTGGTAAATTTTCAAGATAGACTCATATAACCCCCAGAAACACTATGGAACTGTCTAAATAGTACATTTGACATTGTAGGATCGAATATGGAGTCCCGAGCTGTTTGCACGTAGATCGAGGCACGCGTTTCGAGGCGGAAAAGGGTTAAGGTAGGGGACTTACCTTACTTGCATGTATTTGATATCTTTGCTTGTGTAATGATGTATGTGATTGCTTTACTTTATTGTGTAGAACATATTTGAATAAATGAAGCTCTGTTTCTGTTTTCGCTGTGGCCATAGTCTTGTTGTATGAAACATTGAGCATGCAGAAAGGTCATTATGGGGCATACATCTAGATAAAGCTAACATGTCATACATATAGCACCAATCATGCATGCATTATGGTATCTGTTTCCTACTGAGATTCTCTCGAATCTCACCCTCCCCTACCAACAATTTAGGCAGGAGACGACAGAAGATATGCAAACAACAATGTAGAATACCGTACGAGGGGATTACAGTAGTGGAACGAAGACGGGAAGAAGTCTCTATTTCACTGGGATGAGTTTAGACACCCTAGTAGCCTTGTGAGGCTACCTTAATCGTAAGTATCATGTACAAACCCTTATGGGGAATTTATGTAATCATGCACATATTATCAGTATAGTTATGCTATTCCTGTGTTGCCTACCGAACCGCATATCGTTTTCCGCAAATACTCTGGTAAATGTGAAATTAAAATAAGGGCGTGACATTTTGGTATCAGAGCAAGGATTCTGGCCACAGAATTGTCTGCTCAGTGTAATGCGGCGGTTCTGGTAACAGGATGGTATACTGATATGGTCTTGATTACACAGTGCTAGAAAATATGCCCGGACAGGAGGTACCAAAGGAGGGTATCTTCCCGATTTGTGAATCATCCATGAGAAATGGCGAGTACCGAAGGGCAGCTAGTGGTGCAATACTAGACAAGAATGATCTAAGGATATTGCGGAACCCAAGGATATGGGTACGGCCAAGGCTAATGTGAGGTCCACACTCAATATTTTGGTGACCGGAGATAGCCGGCATGTCTTTTGAGACGAGGGTAGTCACGGGGTACCCATGGACGGAAGCAGTAGAAGCCAGTATCTACATTGGGCATAGGTACGCGAAAGTTAAGCGTGCTCAACCCAGGGAAATCCCAGGATGGGTGACCCCCTGGGAAGTGATTTTATTGGGTCATAAAGATTTGAGATATAATAATTGTCTTAAGGTTTCTCCATGACTAATGATTATTTATGTTAGATGATTTAAATGGTGTGACAGGGGGTGGATTTACCAAATTTGATGAATAGTGCCTATGGGTACATCGAACATAGTGCCTTCAGGTACATCGAATATAGTGCATATGGGTACATTGAGTATGATCGAGCATGGTACCTACGGGTACACTGAACTGCATATTGTTATTCTGATTCAGATCGTTAACAAGTGGTATATAATAATCAATGATCATCAGGAAGGTTATCCAGGAAAGGCCAATATAGTAACTATAATCTTTCGTACACTATGTGATGATTAATATGTTGTATGTTCTATATTCTGTGAATGAACAGGTGCCTAGGGCACATTACCTAGCTGTAGTCTGGGACTTAGCTGAGGTACACGAACATTACCTGGTTGTGGTTGGTGCCCAGCCGAGGTACACGAATATTATCTAGCTGTGGTGCGGGAAGTGTATATGTACCATCCGATGGGAAGTGTATATGTACCATTCGGCCTAGTAAGGACCCAGCTATGATACACTGATCTTACCTAGCTGTAGTCGGTGACTCGGCTGAGGTACACGTAAGGGTTTCAACTGGATGGTTGGCCCTGAACTTTGTGTACACACACGGATTGTTGTTTTAACTGGGTGTTTGGCCCTGAACTTTGTGTACACACACGGATTGATGTGATTTTCGTTTTACACTATATGGTGCATGACATATTTATCTATCACATTTTCTATGAATAATTGTGAGTTACTATGGAGGGCCATGTGGTGTGAATAAAAAGGCACCCTACCCGATGAGGTAGCTAGCCACGTCCTAAGGGACTCGGGTACGAGGCCAAGAAGGGCTACGGGTGTGACAATAATGAAAAAAAAGGGATGAGATGTTTATATCGAAATTTCCCAGAACTCAGCATTATGCATGGGATGATGATTGTGAGAGGAGCTTCAGAGAGCTGATGATGAAAATTTATTAAAGTACTAACACTGATAATCCCAGATCCATAGTGGGCCTTTGTTGTCTTCACTGATGCCAGATGGCATGGATTGGGAAGGGAATTGAATTCCCAGATGCGAGCAGGCATAGATCGAGATGATAATTGAGCCGAGTGAGGGCATACGCATCTCGTCAGCTGAAGCTTCGGAAATTGAACTATTCCATCCATAATCTTGAGTTGATGATAAGAATGTTTGTATTGAATCAAGAAATGTTGCCTTTATGGCATAATTGTGGAGTTGTACTGCGACCACAAAGATTGAAAGTTCTGATCGGAAAGGGCTACCTACGGTGAAATTTGATCGGAGAGGGCTACCTACGGTGAAATCTGATCGGAGAGGGCTACCTAAGGAAAGTTCTGACCGGAAGGGGGCTGACCAGGTGTATGGGCGCCTGTGTGAAGCACCGAGTATAGAACCCTAGAGTGCAGCCACCGTGACGATGAACCCTAGAGTGCAGCTACCGTGATGATGAACCCGCGAGTGCAGCCACCGTGATGACTAATCCTAGAGTACAACTGCCATGAAGTTGAATCGTAGAGTAGGGCTACGAAAACATTGGCCTTTAACGATGGTGCATTGTAATGAATCCCACAGTGAATGTGTTTTCTTGATATAAGAGTTTATATGGATCATAATGATTCAAGTTCAAACGGGTAAAGAGTGGGCATAGAGGAATATAGATTGTAGGTGTTGTTGAGTGTCATGGGAGGTTCCTATAGGACTCCTATTAAATCTTCCTGATAATATTAAAGCTCATATGAGGAGATAGACCTCAGAGTGGGCAGCGAAAGTGTGATGAATCTAGGTGCAATTTTGAAACTTACAGGAGAGGTTGATGTTCGCACCATTGTTGATCATCCCAAAACATATTATGGCCTTGAAGGTCAATAGTGTTACAGTATATGTGATGAACTGTATTACACCTTGAGTGGTGTACAATATTACATCCTGTGTGGTGTACAGTATTAAACCCTGCGTGGTGTACAATATGATGACTTGTATGGTCAACAGTCACACAACCTTTATAGTTTGTGGTGACACATGTGAACTGGAATTGGAATGAACCCTAGTGTAGTAGGGTAGAATGGTGGCGAATACCTCTCAACAGCACCAGTAATAACAATCCCAGATCCACAGTCGACCTTTACGGTCTACACAGATGCAAGTAGGCATGGATTGGGATGTGTTCTGATGCAACAAGGTCGAGTAGAGGCATGAGCATCTCCATAGCTATAGCCTCACAGAATGAATCATCCACTTATGATATAGTGCAAACAGTGGATGGTCACATAGTGAATAGTGCACACAGTACGGCCAATAAGGGTCAACTAGTCATTTGATCCTAAACACCGAATAGGTCGGCAAAATGTGATGTGACTGAAAATTGTGACGAGCCGAGGCTCGAGGCAGTAAGACCAGTGTGACCAAACGTTTTGGTGTCCAATGGTACCATGTCTCACATGAGGCACGATATTCTACCATGGGAGGAACCTAACGAAGTAAACCATGGTTGGCTCACTAGCCCAACCTCGTGGACTCGGGGTGTGGGACATCCAAAAGACCGTGTACTCGGGTGAGGATTGGGCCGTTATATAAAAAGACATCGACTTACTAGCCCAACAGACCTCGTTAAGGGGGTGAGGATTGGGCCGTTAAAAAAAAGTGATCGTGTGAATTCGGGTGAAGTTCCGAAGAGGCTGTAAGGCCTATGGAACCAAGCGTTGTGGGTACTTGTGTTTGATTACACGCTACATACTGTGTACACAATGGATGATGAATGTTGAATACTATCTGATATTAGTAATGGAAGTATGACTACAATGTTACATGGCTTATGAGCCTGCATGTGATAATAGAATGAGATATGATTAATCCCTAAATTGTAGATGTTCAAATTTCGAGGACGAAATTTATTGAACGGGGGGAGAAATGTAATATCCCGAATTTTGGGATTGGAAGCTTTGGAATAAGCCTAAATTGAGTGGACTACTAAGCCCCGATTTAGTAGATGTCCCAAATATATTCCCTAATGATTCTAATATCTTTGGGGTATTAAGAAAGTAAAATGGTGAATTTTGGATAATATAATTATGTTTTCGATAAAATCGCCTATAAGGCAATGAGCTTATCATAAGGTTTTGGAAGAATAAATGATAAGTAAAAATTATGAAAGTTTACAGGATGAAAGTAGACATCCTAAGCTTTAATTTGACAGGTCATATGACGCAATTAGAGCTATACACAAAAAGATATGAATTTTTGAAGTTAGCCCAGAAAAACTGGAAAGTTTCTGAAACAACATGCAAAGAATGAAATTCTGGGAATTTTGTGATTCCATAAAGTAAAAGTCTATATTTTTCCTTGAAAATAGACTCAATAAGAGTTCTATAGGCTTTGGAATCACCTCATTTAGATTTTTCTAGAATTAGTTATGATTTTTCAAAGTTTGGGCAGAAATCTGCCAGAATTTCTGAAAAATCCGAAAATGGGAAAATAAATAAAGGAAATTGTAATATATGATAAAAACACTTTTGTCTTCATCTTCTTCCATTTTCTGTCGTGAAATAGCAGCCATGGAGAGAGAGAAAGTTGATATTTTAGAGAGAGAAAAGGAGGAGGAAAAACTTACAAAGGTAAGTGATTTCTTCGGTAAATCGGTTCCTAATGCGTATAACTCCGTTCCTAAGCTTCCTTTGCATATGATTTAAGGTTTGGAGGCTCAAATTTGGATGTTTGGCATCTAGGGTTTTCAGCCAAGAAGAGGAAAAGCCAGTAGGAGCTTGAGGTAACTTCCAAACTCTTGTATATTGACTATTCTAGCTGCTGTGGGCAATTTAATCGGTGAAATTTCGCCGGATTGCCATTGGTTGTAAAAATGGAAAATGGGTTTCCCTAGGGGTTATGCTGCCCAAATTGATACTAAATGGTAGTTGTAACCTAATGGAATAGTCAATAAAGTGGTTAGGAGTAGAAAGGAACGTGTTTATGGAGTCGAAACCGAAAAACCCCGATTTTCCCTGGAAAACCCATATATTTCGGTCAGGGGTCTAAATGGGTCTTAGAGTTGGATTTTCAATGATTTGATGGTTCCATTGGATTCAGGAGGGAAAATTAGGTGGGGTTACAGTTGGGCACTTTTTCAGAAAAGGCCTAGAAAGCATAATTACGGAAACGCCCCTAAAACCCTAAAAGTAGGGCTGCCAAGGGCAATTTCGTAATTTGACATTGAATTTGATAATTCCGAGTCCGGAAATGGATTCTTTGGGTGAAAATATGTAAGAATAGCCCATGTCAAAATTTCGGGAAAAGTACAGCCGGGCCGGGTACGGCGGGGCCGGGCCGGGCCGGGGTCCCGGGGGCATTTTGGTAAATTTTCAAGATAGACTCATATAACCCCCAGAAACACTATGGAACTGTCTAAATAGTACATTTGACATTGTAGGATCGAATATGGAGTCCCGAGCTGTTTGCACGTAGATCGAGGCACGCGTTTCGAGGCGGAAAAGGGTTAAGGTAGGGGACTTACCTTACTTGCATGTATTTGATATCTTTGCTTGTGTAATGATGTATGTGATTGCTTTACTTTATTGTGTAGAACATATTTGAATAAATGAAGCTCTGTTTCTGTTTTCGCTGTGGCCATAGTCTTGTTGTATGAAACATTGAGCATGCAGAAAGGTCATTATGGGGCATACATCTAGATAAAGCTAACATGTCATACATATAGCACCAATCATGCATGCATTATGGTATCTGTTTCCTACTGAGATTCTCTCGAATCTCACCCTCCCCTACCAACAATTTAGGCAGGAGACGACAGAAGATATGCAAACAACAATGTAGAATACCGTACGAGGGGATTACAGTAGTGGAACGAAGACGGGAAGAAGTCTCTATTTCACTGGGATGAGTTTAGACACCCTAGTAGCCTTGTGAGGCTACCTTAATCGTAAGTATCATGTACAAACCCTTATGGGGAATTTATGTAATCATGCACATATTATCAGTATAGTTATGCTATTCCTGTGTTGCCTACCGAACCGCATATCGTTTTCCGCAAATACTCTGGTAAATGTGAAATTAAAATAAGGGCGTGACACATATTACATGGGATATCCAACATCTAGAAAGATTTTTAAGATACGTCTAATATCCTAAATTATTTTTTCACCTAAAAATAGTTTAAGCTGTCGGATACACATGAACAAAATATTTTATGATTAAAGTATTGGATGTAACTAAAAAAATATTTTATAATGTTGGATGCACTACAAAATATTTTAGAGTGTTGAATGCACCTATAAAAATAATTCAGATGTTGAATGTATCTTAACTCTTAATAATATGTCAATGATTCATAGCCTAATGATATAAAAACTTCCTTTATAAGTGGGAGATCGCGAGTTTTATCTCACTTGTAAGAGTTAGCCTGTTAGAGTTTGCCTCTCTAATTACAATTAAAAAATAATTATAAATTACAAATAACAAATCCCCTAGTCTCCATCCATGCATTTCAAATTACGATTACGGCCAAGGAAGCTATACCATACCGCCCATATTCAGAGAGAAGTATTTAGAAGAGGAAATATGGCATGAAAATCATTAAAAAGGGGGAAATTTCACTTAGGTTCCAAGGACATAAAAATAATATATATAAAAAAAAAATTCAATGTAGATTCTCTTATCTAAAAGCTCGTCAGAAACAAGAAAAAGTATAAAAAAAGTCTCAATTTGATTTTCTCAATCAACAAGTTATTCTTGAAAATCTAATTCCTATGCCACTAGAGTCTAAAATGGCGGTTTCTTTAATTTCTTAAATCTCATAATTTTAAATGAAACAGTATTTTAAGCATGTATAGAAGTTTTGAAATGTAAAATATATGTTAAAATATATATACTGAAATAAAAAATGAATATTAAAATTTTAAATTGTCTTGGTCAACTTTAAATTTTTCAAATAATTTTAAAACGCAAGGTTCTTCAATATTGAATATTTTTAACTAGTTACTCCTTCTAATCTTTTTTATAAGCAACTTTCTTTCTTTTATGTTTGGTTCTTTTTATAAACAACTTTCTTCTTATGTCTCAAAGTTTAAACTACTTTTTCCTTTTCTACCCCTATTACATATACATCTTTATATTAATCATCCCCACTCACCACTAATTCTTGTTCATGTATTCATTTATTACACATTATCTATCATATTTTATACTCATATTTGTTACTTATTCTCTATCATATGTTTTTTTCATAAATAGGGGTATAGTTGGAAAAAACATGACATTTTTGACACACTTATTGTTTTTAACTAATCTCTAATTTTAATTACTAGTTCATTTTGTGCAATAAAGATAAAAGTTGTTTATAAAAAAGATAGGAAGGATAATGATTTTACGCTACACATTTTGAGTCTATATAGTTTATATCTTTTCATTGGCTCTTTCAAATTTCTTGTTTGTAAGGTTCAAAGAGCATTCATTCAGTATATCAATATGTGTGTGCGTGTGTGTATATATATAAATTTATGTCAAAACTTAACATAAAGTCACACAAGTTTGTGTATAGTTATTTCTAAAATTTATAAGAATTCTAATATTAAAAAAATTCAAAAAATTTTTGTACCTAACTTTTCCAACATGTGAGAGAGACTTTGGAGATTTCTTTGCCATTGAAGAGAAGAACTTCCGCAAGTGCCTGTAATTTTCCATGAAGCATTTATTCAATCAAATAGAAGAAGACTGACCTCTATTATATTATTAATGGATCAGTGGTCTCATCATATTCTATAATTATTATACAGAAATTACAGTTGACGATCTAAATTAAGAGAACACTTATATGTGTGTGTGTGTGTCCAAATGAAATGAATAAAATTTGAAGAACTCGAAAGGAAACCAAATAAAAAAAGAGAGAGCAAGCGATGCTGAGTTTGAATTTAAAAAAAATTTAAATAATTGTTTGCATTGCCCATTGTTATATTATTGTTATTGTGAATTATTGGAAGCTTGTCTTGTTCCTTTTGTTTGAAACTTCAAGGTAACGCAAACCGAAGCCTACTCAAAATTATTTTCCCATTCTTGGCTCAGAAACATCGCATGTGGTGTGACGTAGACTTGTCAGATCACATGGCATTATTGCATTGCTGTGTTGAAAAATTTAGGGCCAATTACAATGAAATCAAGTACAAAAGAAAAAGAATGAAGAAATGGTCCATGAAGTTGTCAGTATAAGCTTCTTGACTTATTAATAGATGCTCCTCGACTTGTTATTAACAATTTCAGGGACCATTTTTTCATTTTTTTTCTTGTGTGGGACTTCATTGTAATTGTCCCAAAAATTTATCACTTTGTATTATAAGTTGCCTCATTAGACAAAATCTTATATTGGGAATCTAAAACAAGTATTCCCTCCGGTCCTAATTATAAGATAAAGTTGATTTTTTTGGAGAAATTAAGGAAGCCAATTAAATTACTTTAGAGTGCTTATATCTTTAATATCCTTACATTATATATTAGTTTAGTAGTCAAATTAATCAGTTTGGAGAAAAAAATAAAAATATAAATACTCTAAAATAATTTAATTGACTTCCTTAATTTTTCCAAAAAAATCAACTTTATCTTATAATTAAGACCGGAGAAAGTAGTATTTAAAAATGGAAACCAACGTACGGGAAGGAACAATATACTAAAATGAGTGTCCTTTTCCCATTGCCATTAAAAGAATAGTCACCAACAAGTTGGTAACTGAGGCAAACCCACCTTATAAAAAAAGAGAATATAAATTTAAATATTAAGAAATACATTTATTAGAAAAGATAAAAATCCTTTACACTCTCATGTCCAAAGTGATTTGGTTATCCTCCATCAAATAAAAGCACTGTCATTATTTCCCTTGACGAAATCGAATAATAATATAAATGTTTGGGAAGAAGATCATACTAAAGATCTGAACAAGAGAGCGAAGGTGTAAATCCTTTTTCAACTTCCTCTTATCCCCACGTTTAGTTAGAAGGGAAAATTTCATATAAAGTTGTCTGAAATAAGAAAATGAAAGAAAAGGAATAGAATATGTATTGACCACATGATAATCCACATGTGAAATATTAGAGATTAATAACATATTTGGCATAACTTATTTTTAGACAATAAATCCTTATTACGTAAATCAAGATAATACTCCTCTCATATGCTTATCTCATATATTGTAAATCACGATTTATAAGCACTTATAAATAAAAAATAAATTATTCCAAACGAATATTAAATGTCTTAACCCAAATTTCTTTTAAATTCTACAATTTTTTTGAAGGAATTGTGATGAAAAATATGAAATTTAGTCACAAAAAAGTTTGGGATTTAGAAAATTGTGATGAACCAATCTATACGCATCCGTCGTAAATACCCGAAAGGGAGTACGTCGTAGGAAAGTAGGTATATATATTCCTTATTAAAAAAAATACGATGGAAATACTATGAACAAAATTTTTTCCCACTTTAACTCTTTTCTATTACTTAATTTTATAAGAAATGCATTAGTACTTAGTACTCAAGGTGTGATTGATTGGATTTTAAATTGATTGCCAAAAAAAAGAATAGATTTCAAATTGATGCCACTAATTTCATGCTAATTAGGATCTAGAAGTTCATGAATATAATGAACGAGGTGTTTATTTGAAGAATTTAATGTAGTTTTTGACATTAATGAAATAAATAAGCATATAATTAGAAACAAATGCCATTTTTCAATGTGTTAAGGATTAAAATAATCTTTATATGCATGAATCAATTAGAACCGTAGAAGCAAATGAGTATAATATTTATAAGTCATTTTCAACAATCTAACCATAATTAAGAAACAACGATTAACGAACTTTCCAAGAAATTTCGCCCAGTCTCAATACCAAGGGAAGACTAGCAAGTAGCAATCAAAACTTAAGACTTGTGAAATTTCTCCGGCTGGTCCATATATAATAGTATGCTGTCGCCTGCCTAAAATTTACAAGAAATTCATTTTAGTTAGTTAATTAAGGGAAATATTGAAAAAAATTGGGATAATTTTATGAACACTTATTAAATTCAACCAACATTTTTTTTTGTGTTTAAATAAATTAGTCAGAACTTACTTATATAAAAGATCGGGTGTATATATAAGATGGGAAAAAAAGTTTGATTTAACCACCTCACATCACATGAACAAAAATATTAGTTAAAAGATAGTTATATAATTAAATATTGAAAGAATTTGTAAAGCTTTACTTTCAAGTACCTCACTGTAGTTAACTCAATGAAACCCGAAACTTGAGTAGTCAAATGTCAGAATATCTGATATTAGGCATGTTTGTATTGGTGATTAGATTGTTTATAAATTGTTTTTCATGTAATTCGAGATAAAATTCTTCTCACATACTTACCTTGTATATCGTAAATCATGATTGAAAAGCTGTTTTTAAGTATTCCAATCGCTGTTCCAAACAAGTATAATATAACCTAAAAAAGCTTCTAATGCCGGTTGATAATATAAAAAAAAAAGAGTGATTGACTTATTAAATTTGTTAAGTATTAATTTTTCTCAAAGTTACTCTTTTTATCATATTTATAAATCACTTCCATTCCATTTTACCAGGACCAAGAAGTATTTTAAACCTCATTAATTATATCTTAAAATTTAATAACATTTCAACTTTATCTCTATCTAATATACACTATACCCCCAAGATTAAAATTTACACAATAATAAACGAACGTTAAAATCGTATATTCATATGAAAAATTTCATTATGTGACTTATAAATAAGATAAAAAATTACTCTCCCTCTATCCCTAAATAAAATTTTCAAGTAACCAATTTGCAATTATCAAGAAAACTATTAAAATTAGTTAAAATCATTAAATATGTATATTTTTTCCCAACAATACCCTTATTTGTAAAGAGGATAAGTGTGACAGATGATAAATGCAACAAATAAAATTAAGGGGTAAAGTTGAAAAAAGTACAATAAATCTTTGACAAACCTAAAATGAAGACGGACCTATTTTCAAGTTTGAAGTTTATATTTAGGGATGGAAGAAGTATTTCTCTCCTTGCCTTTTAAATAGTACTGGATGAGTACTTATATTATAGACAAAATAATCATTCTAGAAGGCAGCTTATATTTTAGACTAGAAGGAGTGTCAAGTATGCCTCTAACAAAAGTGGATATTACATTAATTATAATTAATTAATTATGCACTTATATGCTCCTATTTATAAGTAATTTCCTGCATGTTTTACATAGACAAAAAATATCTTAAACCTCATTAACTTTATCTAAAAATTTAATAACTTTTTAACTTTACTCCTATGTAATATACATTAAAGATTAAATGTCATTAGAACAAAATCAACATAATAATAAATTAAGGATATACTTATGCATTCATATAAAAAAATTGGTAATATAACTTATAAATAGGACCAATTAAAATAAATCTTTTCCCTATCCTAAAAATAAGATTACATGGGCATAAAGTTTAATATATATACAAGGGCTAGGAAAACAAATATTAAATCCTCTATGTATTATTAAATTGGATTTAATTTTTTATCATGCCAAACTGGCAGAAAAGGATTTATATTGTCGAAATATGCTTGGTTTATATATTTATGTATATTTTATTAAAAAGCAATTTGATAACGCTGTTTATTCTCGAATTCCATGTACTGTAGGCCCCATTGTCTGTTTGGTTTCAGGGAGGGGGAGGGGAGTTAAATTATTTTTTTTGAGTAGAAGGTATTTAAATTTTGAACTGAAATTCAAAATTTAAAAGGAATGAGAGTGTAAATTTTGGGTGGGAATCTAAAATTTAAAAGAATGAGAGGATAAATTTTAGATTTCTTCCATCCAAAATTGTAATTTTCCACCCCTCCTCTCAAACCAAACACAACCTAAAAAATTTGTGTCTACTATTCCTCTTTTTCTTTTTCTTTTAATAAGATTAGGAAATTCATTAATCCTTTAAAAGATCAACACAAACTTGGTTCTCAAACCAATTATTCAAACCTCATCACCAACTGCTTTACAATAGGAAGGTGGTAGGTGATCAAGAAGAACAAAACTGTCTATAATGTTATGAGTTAATCTAGCTAAATAATTTGCTAAAACATTATTCTCTCTAAGGATATGACTAATAATCACCGGTTAGCTTTTAATCACCCATAATCTATCATCCTCAATAATCTCTCTAAAAGGGTGGTTACTCGCACAACCCCCTATTCCTCTTTTTTCTTGTCCGCCACCTTCCCTCCTCTTCCTCTTTTAAAACCATTATATCAATAATTTAAATGGTTTAAATTGACTTTTTATAAAATTATTTTTCAAATATTAATTTGTAAAAATAAAAATTATTACTTAAATTTAAATTACTAAATTTTGATATGAATAATCTAATGATACACTAAAATAAATAAATGGATATTTTGTATAAAAACAAATATGAACAATTCAATTGCTAATCTTATGGCTGAATAAGGGAAGAAGAGGACAAAGATGGGAAAGAAAAAGGAGAGCTTACTGTAAAATATGTATAGAAAGTTGATGAAGATTGGGAAGGAGAAAATTGTCGTTCATCTCATCACTCTGGAACTGGAAAAGAAATGAAAGAAAAAGCCCGAGATCGAGTTGTTGCATGACATTGCAGGTTAGGGAGTTCAATCAGCTAAAAAAATGGAGAAAATGTTTAAATAAAAAATAGAAAAATCGAAGTTTAACGTAACTTATTGACAAAGACTTATAATATTGAAGATCATTGATGACAAAGGCAAAATGAATTTCCTCGAAGTTTCGTGAGATGTTGACAAAAGCTATTCTGCTAGACTCAGCCTGTACTCTCACTGAATGAGTTTCTTAAATTATTTATTTTAATAGCTCTGCATTGAACAATGCTGCATCTGCTATATGCATAAATAATGTCTTAGTCCAAGCCTTTTTGGCAGAAATAAAAGGCATCAAATTAGAAAAAACCAGTTGATTATTATCTTGAGATGAAGCTTTCACACTACTGTGGCTTGAAATCCATATATGTTGCTGCTGCTTTCTCGTAGTTATCTTCAACAACAAGCTTGCTCATATCTCATCTTTTTGCCACTTTCATACCCCAACAAGGTAAAGTATCACTGAATCTTCTCTTTATTATGTGTCTTCATGCTTAATACATCATACTTAGGTTAAACCTCTTAATGGGGATAGAAAATGGCTAAGATCAACACAATATAATCTGATTTGAATCTATAGAGATGCTTGGTTCAATTTACCAGATTTGCCGAAAACTTAACTACCATATGAGAAACTAGTATATATACTCTTCAAAAAGATAATTTTACATAAAAGTGCTCATAAATAATTTAGTTGTTACTTTTTACAAGTTTGACTTGCCCTCTTCATTTATTTTCAGCTAAATGACCTCCTCGGTTTTATGTATAGTCGAGCAAGTATTCCCATTTTACTTAAAGACTGAAAGTAGCTTAATCAAAGAATTATACTGTCATCGAAAATCTACCTGTAAATTATTTTCTTTGGTCTCTTCTTATAATAATTATTATATCAAATATCTTTAGTCGTAAATATAAAAAAGAAGAAGAAACATTAGATGGGTTGACTATTATATCAATGGCAGTGTTATTGTGTTTTTTTGGATTAATTATTAACTAAAAGATTCTATTTAATTTTTTCTCAGAGTCCTAATTTACTTATTTCACTTATGCCTCCAATGATCATCTCTATACATGTGCGAATCATCTCAAACAATTTTCTTCATATTTTTTTTAACAAACGGTGTACCAACTATTTTCTTTTCTTGTGTAATTATATATCCATTTCAACATTTTTATCTTTGCTACTCTACTTTTGAGCATTTGTTGTCCACTACTATATATATATCTTGGAGGTCATATAACAATATGATAAAACTTCTTTATTAGGTATTTTTCAATCACAGATAACTCTAAAAGCATTTCTCTATTTGAACCACCCATCTTGTATTCTATGGGTAATATCTCCATCAATTTTCACCATCCTTTTGTGTAATTAATGCTAAATATATGAATTTTGTCACTTGTGTAATAAATTGGTCTTTCATTTTAATCTTCATATTACTTCTTCTAACTTGTCTTTTATTAAAATTGTAGTGTAAGGCTATGTTTGAAATAGCGTTTTTTTTGGAAAATAAATCCTTATTACATAAGTCGAGATAAAACTCCTCTCACATATTTGCTTCGTATATCGTAAATTATGATATATAAGTACTTATAAGTAAAAAATAGTACTCAATTGGGATAACTTATTTTTGACTTATAAGTGTTTATAAATCGTGATTTATGGTATACGAGGTAAGTATGTAAGAAGAGTTTTATCTTGACTTACGTAATAAACACTTATTCTCCAAAAAAATGCTATTCCAAACATAGCTTATAGGCTATGCCAAACGAGTACATAGTTTGTCTTATTTTTACTTTAGCAAAGACCTTTTAACAATTGGCAAAAAAAAAAAAAAAAGCAAAGACCTTTTAACTTTAAGTCTTTGATCTCCATAATTCAAGTTTAAAGTTAATATCTTCTCTTGACTTAGCTATATAAGAATTATATTATCAACAAAAGTCATGCACTTAGGGATTTCAAGTGTTTAATTTAAAACCTTAAACCGCCTCGGGTTACATTAAAATAAACCAAATTATACAGTGAAGGGCATAACTTTTCACTTCAAACAGAGTAGAGCGCACTTCCTTTTTGGTAATCTCACCATTATGGAGAGTAGAAAATCCATCAAGAATCATTGAAAACTTGCCTTTGTATGTACTACTACTCCTGTAACCTTTAATGTTATATCTAATTAATTAATTTAAATAGATAAATAATATTAATTAAGTTAGTTAATACGATATATATTTTTTTCCTAAAACATATTGATTATCTTCCTTAATTCCCTCCCTCATTGTTCTACTTAATTATTATTGAGGAAATATCGATAGGGTTAATTTAGAAAAAAATTGACAACTATTTAAAATAGGTCTTATATTTATAACTAATATCAATTCTTCAATTTGGTCTTACATTAAGGACTGAGAGAGTATATAAATTCTAGGGATCTTGATCACAGGAGTATTGGTTATGAAAGTTAAAGGATGATGAATCCATGTTTCATAAAAAATCTTCATCAGTTTGCCAATTTCCTTTTCATCTTTTTACATAGAGATCCTTTTTTTTTTTCTTGGCCCAATTTTACTAAAGACTTTGGTTTATATTCCAAAGTTGCACCTTATAGCTAATAGTGAAGATTTGAATACTTGTATGTAAGGATTTATTGTTTGACCGGACAACTTCTTTTAAAATAAGTGTTCATATTTAATACTCTCTCCGGTCTTAATTATAAGATAAAATTGACTTTTTTTGGAGAAATTAAGGAAGTGGATTAAATTACTTTAGAGTATTTTTATTTTTATTTTTTCTCTAAACTAATTAATTTGACTAATAAACTAATATATAATCTAAGGATATTAAAAATATAAACACTCTAAAGTAATTTAATCGGCTTTCTTAATTTTTCCAAAAAAGTCAACTTTGTCTTATAATTAGGACCGGAGGGAGTATACAGGATAAATTATGAGAGACATTACGAGTACAATTGCGCCTCATAGTGATAAGGTTGGACTTGTAAATTAGAGAAACATTGCAAGTTCGCAAGAGCTTAATTTATTGTCTAGTCTACAACAAGAGTCTCCAATTTTTTCAACTATTTTCCCTCATCTCTTTCCATCATCTTAATTGCACAGTATGCCATATAAGAGTAAATTTAGAAATGAAATATTTTGATGCGCTGTCTAAATTTTATAAAGTAACCTATATTTTAAATATTTAAAATCTTTCAAAATGTATCTTTTATATGAATACAGAGTGAGTAACTTTAGTACTGAAGGACATTTAAAAAAAAAAAACCAAAAACAAAAGATGTGCATATGCCTTTATTAGAAATCCAAATTGAGAAAAAGAAATTTACTGCATTTTTATTCGGCTAAAAGCAACTCTTGTTCCCTTGGGACATGGGCACAACATGGGCACAACATGGGCCGTATGTCTAGAGCCCTTGCTGTCTGGATCAGGATTCTCTCCTTTTTCTTTATGGTCCGCTCTTATCTCTTTTTCTTTTAAACTGCGTCTTTTTTATGTAAAATACATAAACTACTCATTTATTTTTTCAAAAGCAGTATTTACCATTTTGAAGTATTTTTTAAGTATCAGTCAGTTTTTTAAAATATTTTTTCAAGATCCTAAAATAATTTTTCAATATCCTGAAGTATTTTTTTTAGTATCAGTCAGTACTCTAACATATTTTTGGTGCAATATTTTAGGATGTTGAATGCACTAAAAATTAGTTTAGGATACTGGATAATACTAAAATATTGCACTAAAAATATTTCAGAGTACTAACTGACACTAAAAAAAATACTTCAAGATACTGGATAATATTAAAAAATTAATTTAGAATCTTAAAAAAATATTTTAGAATACTGACTAATATTAAAAAAATACTTCATAAATGGTGAATGCTGTTAAAAAAAGAAGAAGAGAAATTTATATATTTTACACCAAAACAGTACAATTTAAGAGAAAAGTATCAGAGCGGGCTATAAAGAAAGAAAAGGGAGATAATACGCGTCCTCGCTATATATACAACCTTATCTAGATTTGATTACTCCCTGGGAAATAGAAAGCCACTAACTTTAGGGGTGGGCAAGTATTTTCCGTCCCAGTCTTTTCGTCCCGATCCCGAGTAAATCGTGACGGGATTTTCCCGTCCCGAAAATTTTGGGACGGAAAAAGTTTGGGATCGGGAAATTTTTTTTCGGGATCGGGAATGGGACTTCCCTATCCCGACTTTTTCTCGATCCCGAAAAAATATATATATATATATATATTATGTATAATTTTTTAAAATATTTAAGAAAGCAAGACCAAATGCAAAATAAAATGTGAAAATTCCTAATACCCTCAAGGTAATATATATTCTTTTAGTTAATTTAGTTAATTTTATTTACTATTTATTAAATAATTCTAATTTTTTGTTCTTGTCTTTGTGCTTTTTGTAGCTAAATCGACAACTTTAAGTATATATTGGACTAATGATATATTTGTATTGGACTAATTTGGTACAATATGATATTAGATAAATTATATATTTATACTAGACTAAAGAAAATAAAATAAAAAAATTAATATAGGAATTTTTAAAATAAAAATAAAAGAAATTCGGGATCGGGAAATTCCCGATCCCAATCCCGAACATTTCCTGTCCCGTCGGGAAGGGAAATTTTCGGGATCGGGAATGATTTTCATTCCCGAACCCTTTTCGAGATCGGGATCGGGAATGGCATTTCCCGATCCCAAACACCCCTAACTAACTTCATGGATAATGTTAATTTGACTTCCTGCTTCGTGCTTTTCATTTATACTTCTTTCGGTCTTATTTATAAATAATTTTTTTATAGAATTAGTCCCTTTTATAAATAATTTTTACTTTTTATTTGAAAATATAGGTTCCTTTCTCCTATTTTACCCCTATTAAATACTTATTCTTTTTCATATCTTATACTCATTATCTCTTATACTTTTTATTCATTCTCTCTCATATTCTTTTTATAAATAGGGGTATATATGAAAAAAAATATGATATTTTTAACACACTTATTACTTTTAACTATCAGTTCATTTTACGTAATCATAGGAAAAGTTATTTATAAATAGAACCGGAGGGAGTATTCCTGTACACAACAGTTTTTTCCTCTTGCTTTCACTTTAGCCTTAAAAAATCCTTACAGAGATACTTTAAAAAGTTCATTAACAAAATTCTCATATCAGCGGCAATAGGTTTTGAATCTACGAATATGTGGGTATTGAGCTAAATTTTTTCTAATTGTCACTGGATTTCATAAGCTCATTAGAATTAGGATTTGCCTCCAAATTGGAAGAATGCTT
The DNA here is from genome assembly GCA_963210345.1 of Inga oerstediana. NCBI lineage: Eukaryota > Viridiplantae > Streptophyta > Magnoliopsida > Fabales > Fabaceae > Inga > Inga oerstediana. The sequence continues at coordinate 55,275,340 of OY723407.1, read as the reverse complement.
TATAAAAATGCTTAAAAAAGTCTGTCACCCGGCAACGTTTCAAATAGAATTACCTCAAATAATAAGAAAACTATGGTTATAAAAAAATGCACACCAATAATCTGCTCATACTGATAAAAGGATTTGAATATATGAGATTGTGGATACTACTGTACCAGATTCTTTTTAATTGGATCAACTTTTGTTAGTTATATTATATATTTATTTAACTTTTTTCAAATTTTTATAACGTTTTATTTTAAAAAAATTATCATCGAACTTTATGCATTGAAAAATCAGTATACCAATAAAAGTTAACAGAAGCCTTAAAAAAAGAAGAATTGCACTGGAAAAGAAACACGATATTTTCCTCTTCTCGATAATTTCGATCGAACAACTTAATGGACTCAAGTTTCGTACTAAAATGAAAATCACTACTGGAATGCAGATCCTGATATTGAACTAATGAACGATATTCCCTCTGGCATTTATGATAAGGACCCCCAATTAACAGCCTTAGAAAACTAATTAAGAAGACAAATTAAAATTAATTAATTCTTTCAGAATTTTAAAATTATCATCAATGAAGTTCATTAATTTGAAGAGGTGGTTTTTTTTTTAAAATTTGATGAAGGCTTTCCCATTTTAAGGCTTGGAACGTGAAGGGTGTTCGCCTATCTCAACAAGTGTGCTTTCTGGGATTCGAACTTATATTCTCATTTGTATGAAAGTGAGACTGCTGGCCACTTCAACCAACAGGTAAAAAAAAATTGTTTTATTACTTGAAAGATTATTTAATTAGCTAAAAAATATTAAGCGTTGGCAAACAAAATAAAAAAATATTAAAAAAATGAAATTAAAAAAAAACTAATATTTTAGACAATAGATCTAATATTAGCATGAGAAGCCACAGGGGATGTTATTTTTCATCCACACATCATCCTTGGTAACATTTTTTAATTAAAATAGAACAAATTAATAATTAGCTTATTGGGGGACGTAGTCATAATCTTGACATTTGTTATCCCATAAAAATTGGGGTAATGTCACTTTCTTCTCTGATGCTCTTTATTTTCACGAAAGGACACATCGTTATCAAATTTAATGAATGACACTATATAATGTCGTCGTTTAAGGCTTTAAGCTAAAAGGATGTAATACAATAGGTATTTTAATTTAAATAGCTTGACGAGAGTGAACCAACGGGGTTTTAGCGGCCCTAGGAAGTTTGAACTGTGCTTCAACAAGCAAAAAAACGAAGCTCACCTATAAAGTTGTGTGTGTATAATTTGCCAACCTATAAAGAAGTTGTATATAAAGTGTACCATTCATAGGCATTTAATTAATAGTATCATTCATTTTAAAATGTATAATAATATATAGAGTAAAATATATTGACTACTCCTTTGTTTTATCTAAATTACACAAATCTCCCATCTATATTAAAAACATATATAAACCTCCCTTGAAATTAAAATGCATGCTACAGAAACCTCCTTGATATGTTTGAGATTCCATTTCCATCCACTCAACCGTTAGTTAACAATTAAGTTGGACTATTAAACATTTTTGTTGACCAAAATACCCCTCTTTTAACAAATGTATAAACATTTATATTTGCCTAAAATAATTTTTTATACAAATAAAAATTAATTCTAATACATATATGTTCAAAATTTCTAATATATTATAGCATTTATTAATTTTATTCTATTATAAAATTATAAAATTTAATTTTTTATTGTATTTTTTGAAACTTATTTATCTAGTATTCTTTTAAATGACTAAAAACATATTTCTTTCTTTCTTATTTCCATGATACCATGATTGAAAATATATTTGAAAGGCATATTTTTATTCACCATATGTTATTAATAATGTAAATTTGAGTTATTATATAACTTATATTAATTTTAAATTTTAATTTTTTAAACATGTTTATTGAAGTATAAATATATTAAAAAAATTAATCATATTTTTAATTATTTTTTATATATCTGCATTAATTAAATTAATTAGGTCATTATCTCAATATGAAAAAAAAATTAACAGATAACTATTTGTAAAAGTAAAAAATAAATTAACAAAAAGAAAAAACTCTCAAATTACTTAAACAATTTTAACTAAAATTAGGGAATTAGTAATAATGAAAGGTAAATTAGTAAATTAAATGAATTTTAATACACATTTTAATTAAAAAATAAAAATCCTTAACGGTGTTAAGGGTTTGGACTTAAGTGTATGTTTTCAAAATATAGGGGAGATTTATGTAATTAAGGCAAAACATAAGGGAGGTATTGTATTTTACTCTAATATATAGGGCTCACTTTATACTACATGATTGTGTGATTACAGAGATCTAATTTTCTATTTTATAATATTTTGTTTTAGAAGCAACAATTTAAAAACCATACATCATTACATGACTATTGTAGACCCAGAGGGGACTGTTTTTTTTTTTAAAAATATGCATCCCACCTTTTTTATTTTAAAAAAACCACAATAGGATTGTGGAGGTAGAGAAGTAGGAGATAAATAGAGCGTGGAAATAGATTGGCTTATCCCATGTGAACTTTTTCAATAAGGAAAAAAAATAAGAAAATATCATTTAAATTTTAAAATTTTAAATTAGTGATTTCCTATTAAAGTAAATTATCAATTTCTTCACCTAGTTAATACCTATACTCTTGTAGGTAATAAAATTAATTTAAAATTTTAAAATTCAAGTGATATTTTTTTTTCCTATAGGAGTTTTTTTCTTAGTAAAAGTTTCAACGAGTTTTGTGTATGTATATTAGTCTTTTTCTTTAAACGGATTAACGGAGTAGCATTCAATTCAACAAGGCCCAACCCTTAGCATATGTTGAGCTGGCCTGTGAGCCTGTCATTTTTATTTTTAAAAAAAATTAAAATATAAAATTAAACATGACATGTGAATAAAGATGTCAAATTTTTGACCAAAAAAATAAAGATGTCAAATAAAATTGCAACAAATTAAGGTGGCACGGTTAACAACACACCAATACCAAAAACATATCGTGTTTATTTGGAATAGTTTATTTTTGGGCAATAAGTGCTTATAAATTGTGATTCACGGTATACGAGGTAAGTATGTGAGAGGAGTTTTATCTGGGCTTGTGTAATAAGGACTTATTGTCCAAAAATAAGTGATACCAAACACAGGCATCATGTCAAATTATTAACATTACCAATTGTGATTGGGACTAGAATGCGTATAGGTTTAGCTCTCTTTTTTATCAAAATTTTCTAATTTTCTTAAAAAGTGGCTGACTCGTTTAATCACGAGTTTATAAGTGTGTGTTTGAATTAGCTTTTTTTAATAGCTTTTACAACTTAGAGTTAAGTTGTTAACATTAACAATTGTGATTGGGACTAGAATGCGTTTAGGTTTAGCTCTCTTTTTTATCAAAATTTTCTAATTTTCTTAAAAAGTGGCTGACTCATTTAATCACGAGTTTATAGGTGTGTGTTTGAATTAGCTTTTTTTAATAGCTTTTACAACTTAGAGTTAAGTTGTTAACATTAGCAATTGTGATTGGGACTAGAATGCGTTTAGGTTTAGCTCTCTTTTTTATCAAAATTTTCTAATTTTCTTAAAATGTGGTTAACTCGTTTAATCACGAGTTTATAGGTGTGTGTTTGAATTAGCTTTTTTTAATAGCTTTTACAACTTAGAGTTAAGTTGTTAACATTAGCAATTGTGATTGGGACTAGAATGCGTTTAGGTTTAGCTCTCTTTTTTATCAAAATTTTCTAATTTTCTTAAAATGTGGCTGACTCGTTTAATCACGAGTTTATAGGTGTGTGTTGAATTAGTTTTTTTTAATAGCTTTTACAACTTAGAGTTAAATTGTTAACATTAGCAATTATGATTGGGACTAGAATGCGTTTAGGTTTAGCTCTCTTTTTTATCAAAATTTTCTAATTTTCTTAAAATGTGGCTGACTCGTTTAATCACGAGTTTATAGGTGTGTGTTTGAATTAGCTTTTTTTAATAGCTTTTACAACTTAGAGTTAAGTATGTGAGAGGAGTTTTGTCTCAGGTTATGCAAACCATGATTTTGGTGCTTGCCAAACACACATTTCATTAAAAAGATCTCTATCCTCGAAAGTTAATTATTGAAATTGGAGAGCTCAGATCTTATGAGGCTCTTCTTTCATAGTAGCCTTCTCGGCGTGGGACTCATGATGATTTGCCAATTCACAGTTAGCTTTATTCGTGGGAACAAGGAAGAAACTTGGCGGAAATTTCATTGGAATATCTTCTACCCTACATATTCCAAATTCAAGATTCTTTCATAACCTTTAATGTCAGTGCCTTTCCTAAAGAGGTTCCAGCACTCTCCCATACCGAATAAAAGCATCTTGTTCCATCTCAGGAAATCCTTTTTAATCTCCCTCTCCCATTTATCTCAAGAAGAAACTCAATCAAACGTCTCGAAGACGAATTGAGATATATAGCTGATAGACTTATAAATGTTCCTGTGTCAAATTTTCCTGAGCAAGAATCTCTACCTTTCTTGACTCTTGTGGAACCAGAAAGCTTATTATAGTAGAGCATATAATAATTGAATAGAGATCAAAGGAAGTTTCATGGAAGTGCGAGACTTAAATTATGCACACACTCTCACACAGAGAAAAGAAGTATATTGTTTATAAACCTTGCGTTCTCCAAAAGCATCGCATCTTTGCTTTCTTCAACCGCGCTGCTGGGTTTCTGTGATATATATGCTTGATATGTTTCCATGCATAAATATATATTATTCTGCTTCGTTTCACATGTTTATGACTAAGCAATATAATTATTGCCATGAAGGTTCGTATACCCAATTCAAACTCTTGAGTGACTTGGTACTTTTTCACACAGTTGATCTTGAATCATTTTGCTTTAATTTTACGCTTTTCTTTATATCTTGTCCTTTGGAGCCATGTTGTGTTGATTTTCTACCGGGGAATGGACAAGCCAACGAGAAAAAGGAATTCATATGGCCAATAAAGCATTAATTATTTGTGATAGATAACTAATCGTTGATTTAATTATTTCGATCCACTTTATCTTTTTGGTAATGATGAGTGTGCCTTTGGTGTTGGTGGTTAAACAAAGCTGGCATTCGAAACTTAGTTATTGTTTGAACTATGAGTTTGGCATCTCTCCTACTTCTTCGTCTCGATCTGATCAACTAGTGATCATCTTCAGGATGAGAGAACAAATATTTCATCAGTGTTGGAGGGTTAGATTCTCTTGCAATATATATCTTTGATTTGCTTAGTAATCATCATCGTCTGAGATTGTTACGTTCATTGGCGCGTGCTTGATCACTGTACTGCACAATATATGCTTTTTGTCCAAAGATGAAATTAGGAGATTTTTGCTTCTCATATTTGGTATGATCAGTCCTTGTTGGGTGTGGTGTTGCAGATGCCTATGTTCTAATCGACATCGATTGTTGCATATATACGTGGATAAACATATAGCTCAACAAACAACCTGTGAATTTTCTGTGAAGGTACATATCTATACTCTCTGATTAATTAGTACTACCTCTTGTACTTAACATAAGATTTACTTACTAAATCTTATATTAAGGACTGGAGGTAATATTAGTTAACAATGCAATGTTTTACTTTCTGTCATATACGGTCTCTAGTCCTTAATAGACTATATATTTACCTAATTGATTAGATTAAGGGAGTTAATTAATATGAAATGCATTTTTTAAAACACTTTAGTCATCTTATTTAATTCCCTCATTTCGTCTCCTCTTTAATTATTGTTATAAGTGAGTATCAATTGGAGTAAATTAAGAAAAGATAAAAAATATGTCTTATATTTAAGACCAAGATTAACTTTCCAAATATTTTTTATATTAAGAAGAAGTAGGAGTATTAATCTGCGTAGACATATCCCTGTGGAGAAAGAGTTATAAAAATCCAAGAACGTAATGGACTGAATCAACATATACCCCAAAAAATAAGTCGTTAGGACAAATTTGGTTCAAAACTTCAAATTATGTATGGCATTTTTTTTCAATAACATTAGCCTGATCTATATATGCTGCAGGTTTGGATTTTCTCTTAGTGTAACAACCTGATCAGGTTTTGTCTTGATCAGTCGTCATACATCGTTAGTCCTCTTTAGATCAAAGTAAAACACATTAGTAAAACACGAGTTTGTGAACTAAATGAGTGTTTGGGGAGTTTCAGAAGCCATTTTCCGCAAACCGAGATAAAACTCATCTCATATATTTATATTGTAAATCGTGAAAACTCACTACAAAAAAAATACAGTTTAATAGCGGTTAAAAAAGTATATTTGTAGTGGTTAATGACATTATTAGTGGTTGACAAAACCGTTATAAAATCCATTATTACAAGTGGATTTGTAACGGTTATACAAAACTGTTACTCAAGTGTTTTTTAAAACCGCTACAATATTCTCAACTTGATAACACATTATCTATTAAAATTGTAGTGGTTAAATAAATGTTGGTGCCACAATTTCGAGTGGCAAGAAATGAAAAACGATAATTTGACTCCATTTTTGTAACGGTTTCAAAACTGCTATAAAATTGAGATTTTAATTTTTAAAAAATGGCACCAAAACTTTGTAGTGGTTTTTAAACTACTATTAATATCATAAGAAATTTTAAAAGAAGCGCCAAAAATTTAATCCAATTTTGTTTTTAAATTTGTAGCGGTTGTGGTTCTTAAAACCTCTAAAAAATTTTGTGAAAAGTTAAAAAAAATTATATAGTTATCCGTGTCCATTTTTTTAATATTGAATTGAATAATTTATTATTTAAGTAGTTTAGGTGATAGTAATTATTATTTAAAAAGAATGATTAAATTAAATTGGATAAGTATAAACTTTATATAGGTAATATTATTGATGATATGTACGTAATAAAAAATTATTATGTTGTTTACTATGTGGTTATCATTATGGAAGGAATACTGAAAACGGTAAGGAAATTTCCTTCAATTTTTGCAAAAAAGGAAAATAATTAGAATAAGTATTATGCAAGGGAAAAACATGTTGAAATGAAAGAATTGAATTTTTTTTTACCATATTTGATTATCTTGTTTAGCTCCTCAACCCTTAAAAAAATTTCTAAATGAGAGAAAACAAAAGAGAGGAAGGGTTGAAAGAAATGAAGGAGTGTTTGAAATAAGGTGTAGTAGGGGTATTTATAGGGAACTATATAGGACTTGTAGCGGTTAATGTTACAGGTGTTGTAACGGTTATTGTGCGTTCTTTGTAGCGGTTTTTACATTTGTAAACCGCTACAAATATTGTTCTGATTTTTTTTAAATATACATTAAGGTTTATAAGAACAAAAATATAATTTGTTTAATCATTCTTCGTTATCATTCCTACAAAAATTGTGTGAAGAAAAAGTTAGTGTGGTATTATTTTGTACAAAAATTAAATTTAAATGATGTGAACTTAAAAAAAGCACCAAATTATATAGATAAATTGTCATCGCCTTTGAGGAAGAAGTTATCGAAATTGGTGGGTTAGAATGACTCACTTTCGTAGGTGATGTTATTACCATCACCCATGTCGTAAAGGTCTCGAGGCTTTAACTGAACCGCTATGTTCCAATCCTTGTGCCTTTCATCCTTGACATAATAAACCTGGTGTGCCTTTGAGGTAAGAATATACGGCTTATCATCTTTAGATTGATAAGTGTGAATTGGCCCGGAGAAATTTACTAATGTGATATCTAAGTTGTCAGTTGTGAGTTCCCGGGAAGTAGTGGTATTTGCCCACAAACACTTAAACAACGTCATGGTGAAATGGCCTTGATAATTTAATTCAACGACATCAAGAAGCTTTCTATAGTAAGGGACGCCTTCGAACTACATGTTGGCATTACTGCTGCTGACATAACTCCTTGTCCTAAAGGTGCCATAAACACCCAAATTTTGAGTTTGCAATATTTGATCTCATGAAACGGTGCAAAACTTGAAACCATTGACATTATTTGCTGTAAACCTTTTTGTAAGGTGAAGAGGACCGATTGCGAGAGCTCTGAAATCTGGTGAGTGTAGGTTGTGGTCATTTAGTATTCTGTGTGTAAACCAGCTTGGAAATTCTCTGTGGACCTTTTTGTTAACTTCGAAGGATGTTTGTGTTCGGATCTTGAGTTAACGCTTCACATGACTTTTGATTTCCCTGCAATTAATCATAGGAAAGCGATCATGAAATGTAAGGATAAATATAGAATAACATATGAGTGTACAATTCTTACTGAAGGAAGGGTCCAACTGGTTTACCAACACGAGGTATAAACAACTCTCCTGATGTTGGCGCAGGTTCAAGACAATCGTCTACATGAGGCAGTCGATTGAATTCCGTCTTAATGTCATCAAAGTACCTTGAACATAAATACAGGACTCCATCCCTTATATAACCTTCAGCTATAAAACCTTTTGCCCACGCCTTATTTCTTACATAAGATTTCAATTTTCCAAGAAAATTACAAAGTAAAGAAGGAAAAATGATACTAAATGTTGAAAAGGAAGACCAGCAAACATAGGAACTAATGACACACATATGTAAAATGAGTACCTCTCAATAGGATACACCCATTGATATTGAACTGAGCCAGTGATCTTTGTTTCATGAACAAGGTAGATTGTAAGGTGAACCATTACAGTGAAAAAGGACGGAGGAAAGATCATCTCCAAATAACAAAGTGTAAGAATGATTTTGAATTGTAGCTGATCGAGCTCCTCAATGATCAAAACTTTGGAATACAACTTCCAAAAGAAAGAACAAAGCTCCACTAAAACGATGGATACATAAGGAGGAAGTGCATTCTTTATAGCTAGTGGAAGTAACTGTTGCATAAGAACATGTGAGTTATGACTCTTCAAGCCAGCAACCTTTCGAGCCTGCATGTTAATACATCGTGAAATGGTTCTTGAATACCCATCAGGAACATTTATTTTCTTCAATGTCACGAGGAAGACTTCCTTGTTCGGTTTTGTGAGGGTGAACTTTATAGGTTAAAATTTGTCATGCTCATTTGACCACGTGTCTTCATGAACTCCTATGGCACGTAAATCTTTCCTTACTTGAAAATGATTTTTTAACTTGCCGGGTTCGTTAAGTAGCGTATATAGCATATTGTCACATACATTTTTTCAATGTGCATGGCATCAAAACTGTGGCGAAGTAAATTAGATTTTCAATATGGAAGATTGAATAAAATGCTTATCTTCCTCCATTGCTAAAGCACAAAAGTAGAAGTCATGCCTATCTTTCGCTCTACTTTTGTTGTATCATCGCTTTTTTTGAACTCGAATTCAACATCATTAAGCTGCCGTAAGATATCTACACCGGATAAAGTCTGAGGTGGTCCATTTTTTTTAGTTTCCCATTGAAACAATTCCGTTGCAATTTAAACTTGTGCTTTCCATCCAGAAACCTCTGATGCCTTATAAAGCACCACTTTCGGCTATGGGGAAGGCACACTGCTTTAGAGTCAAAATTGCAAGTTAGACACGCCGACCCAGTATGCATATTCCACCCGGATAATGTTCCCAGGCCAGAAAAATCACTAATCGTCCACATCAAGGCTGACACAAGTTCAACAATATCTTCTCGTATGCGTCATATGTCTCGATACCGACATTCCATAGGTTAAGCAATTTAACAATAAGCGGTTAGAGATACACATTGATGTCATTACCTGATGCCTTTTTACCTGGAATGATCATAGACAAAATGACGGAGCTTTATTTCATACACATCTAGGGGTAAGTTGTAAGGAACTAAGACTACCAGCCAAATACTGTAACTTGTGTTAAGATTCTTAAATGGATTGAACCTGTTGGTCGCTAAAGCAAGCCGGACATTTTTTGGGTCAGTCATGAAAGATGGAAAGTCTTTGTCGAACATTTTTCATGCTTCTGTATCCCGAGGATATCTTAATTTACCATCTTCATTCTTATCAACCTCATGGCACCTTATGTGCTTCACTGTTTTGGGAGACATAAACAATCTATGTAACCATGGCTTCAAAGAAAAGTACCTAAGAATCTTTACAGGTTTTTTCTTTTGCTTTTTCTTCCCCTTCAAATTGTCTTGTACCTCGATGTGTGACATCGCTTATAAGTCTTCTTGCTAGCATCATCTCCCCAATACAACATACAATCGTTAGGGCATGTATCAATTTTTTGGTAGTTCAAGACCAATTTGTTAATAATCTTCTTGGCCTAGTAGAATGTTATGGGAATCTCCGCGTCAGGGAACACATCTTGTAATAATTACAGCAACATCGACATTCCCTTATCTGTGATTCCACACAAGCACTTGATATAATACAATTTGATCAAGAAAGATAATTTAGAGCATTTTCAACAACCTTGATATAAAGGACGATTTGCTTCGTCTCTTAAGCTGAAAAAATCCCGAGCTGCTTCATTCCTCAAGAACACCGGCTTTGAACCCTGCACTTCTTTGTTGAAGTTGTCGTCTTGAAAACCAAACGCATCACGCATAACATCATTAATAGGATCATCTTCATATACTTGAACTCCTACTTGTGAACTTTAAGGAAAAACATCATCATATCTCATACCGAGCTTCTCACCATGAACTCCCCAAAACGTATAGTCTTTCGGGAAAGGCTTCACAAGCAAATGTTCCTTAACAACTTGTCGTGCATGCCACTTCTTGAACTTGCATCTCCGACAAGGACAGGCGATTTTACCATTACAGCTAGCATGAGAGTATGCAAAATCCTAGTAATTGTTTAATTCGTACAAATATTCTAGAGAATTGTGTGGCAACCTGATCCATGACTTATCCATAGTTAGTGAAAAATTTAGCAAAGAGGATGAGTGAATACAAAATGACGGGTGCCTGGAAGCTTATATTCAAATATTCTAATATTTAACAATTTGTAGCGGTTCTAAAATCGCTACCATAACCGATACTAAGTATAAGTTTGTAGCGGTTATGGTTACATAAACCGCTACAAACAATCACAATCGTTGGTGGGATATGAAATTCAAATTTTAAATGTTTGATACTTTGGAGCGGTTATGTTAATACAACCGCTACAAATGTTCGTGACCGTTGATGGGAATTAATACATTCAAAATTTCAATTTGTCGTGATTTACGTTAAGAAAACGCTACCAATGTGCAAGTCACTTTATAGCAGTTTTGCTGGAAAACTACTACAAATGTTCTTGGCGGGATTTAAAATATTCAAATTTTTATTTTGCAGTTTGTAGCGGTTCTTGTTGATACAATCACTACAAAGATTCGTTACAATTTGTAGCGGTTATAACTTAGAACCTCTACAAAGTAATGTGCATTTCCTATTTGTAGCAGTTTAATAGGCTTAACCGCCACAAATATTGATACTTTGCAAGTTTGTAGCAGTTAATTTTTTATTTATTTTTTTTCAAAGTTTTTTTGTGAGTTCTAAACGAAAGAAGAATGTAACATTAATGAAAATATAAATGTCCAAATTTTTATACAGATGTTAGAAAGAAAAATATAATTGTCATAAAGCTAACTAAAAACATAAACTCACTATTCGAAGGGGCAGAATCACGGCCATGATCATCAGATCCTCCCTCAATCCCGGGGGGGGGGGAATGATGCTAATCATCAGGTCCTCTCTCAGGGGGCCGAGTGCATGACACTGAGCAGAGTGAACCACACTATCATCGGCAGTAGGAGGTGGCTGGATGACAAACCTAAGGACATGGTGGACTTGTGGATGCTCCTCATCTGGGAACAGGAAACTCCATGATAGCAACATCATGTAGTTCGTGATATTCCGCTATTGCGTATGCTGAGCATAGTAGAAATTGACCTGCTGTTGCATCTGATGGGCCATTATGGCTTGTGTCCTGGCAACCTCCGAAAGGAGATCGTCAACAAATTCATCCCTCGGATGTCTGACCTCAAACATCCATGCTTAAGAGTTGCCAATCTCAAAGGCACCGCTCTTACTGTAGACCATACTAGATCTGACGCTTATCTCTATACTCCTTACTCATCTAGGGTGCTCAACTGCACCCAGACCCGTTTTCAATGGTGCAGTGGGATCCATAGACCCCTGTGACTCCTGGGTCTGTGTCTCTTGCAGCTCAACCTGCGACTGCTTTACCCGCTCCTGTCATTTTATGAAACAATAAAGTAGTAGTATTATTATTATTATTATTATTATTCACAATAAAGTAGTTTTATAAAAAATATAATAACAAATTATTATTAAATAATAAATTAACTTATAATGGCCTCTTCTGACTGTTGAGAGGTCGGAGTCCCATCACGACGTCTATGGGTGATAGTGAATAACTCCCCGTAGTCTATCTGGCGGTTCTCCTGTTGAGCTTTCCTCTCCTAAAACAATTAAAACAATAAATAAGTATTATGAACAATTATAATTATTAAAAACATAAGCATTATGAAAATTATATTAAAATTATAATTACAAATAAATTACCAATTCATTGTAAGTGACAGCAAATGTCTTCAACTCTGTCGTGTGGTGGATCCTCTGTTGCCTTCGGCATCTGGTATTCGTCTGAGAAAGAGCCTGCATAAAATAAAAAATATTAAAATTACTAAAAATATATAAAACAATTATAATTATAAAAAACATAAACATTATGAAAATTATATTAAAATTATAATTATAAATAAATTACCTGCCCAACAGCACTCCTCCTATGCTGGACAAAACTCACCTAATAGTTCGGTGAGATGCCGTCCGAGACATTTTTGATCAGCTGCTGCAAAGGTATCATCTCATCTTTATTCATACCGTGGAAGAGACGATTCCTCTTTTTCGTCCAACCCTCTTCTATCTTTATCAGCGTGTACCTCTTCCGATTGTCTCGAACAACAAATCTAAGCTATGACAAAATTGAATAAAAAAAATTAATTACATTTACTTACAAATGATACAATTAATAACTATTAATTAAATATAAATAATTACAAAATATATAATATAATTAAATACTATTAATCACCTTCACGGCCTCGTCCTACGCCAGATCCTTTGGCCCCTTAGGAACATTCTTCCATGTCCTAAAGTAAATAAGGAACCGCATCCAATTCGAGCCCATCTCGTTCAAGAAGCGGCTGAAGAGGTGACCTCCGTTCTCGATCGATTGGTCCGTGGCCTCATTCTACGGAACTATCTTGCGTAGGCTCCAATTCATGCTATTCAGACCGACTAAGTCCAGTCTCCTCGTGCAAATATTTCCCTACTGATCTGCACAATTTACCACATACGTTAATTAAATTTTAAAAAAAAATTAACCTATGGAATTTTAATATTAAATTTTTTAAAACAATAATTAAATTTACCTTGAATTTACACCTCAAACCTTGTTGATAGGGCAGATGACCGCGTTGGGTTGTTCTAGTTCCTCGCTTTTTCCTCATCTAGGTACCGCTCCATCTCAAAAATAGGAATCTGGATGTCAAATTCCTCATTCTCATCCAGATCGCTGAAACTAATCTCTTCCTCGAGCTGATCATGCAGCTCTGGAGGGTCGCCTCCTGTGGGGTTGTCTGCTGTGGGCTCATCTGCTGGAGGGAAAGCTGTAGTGGGGCCACCTTTAGTGGCTGCTGCAGCGCAGTCGCCCCCTGCAATGGCATGGGGACGTGCCTACCCCTGTACTACCATCTGTTGCCTCTCCTACTAGCCACTCTACTGCTCTTCCCCCATAAAATAGGTCTGGGGGAAGTTAAGACTCCTTCCGCTTCCCCCTGTTTTGCTCAGAAGTCATAATATATATACCTACAAAAAAAATATTAGCACAATTTATATGAAAACTATAAAATAATAGCCAAAAAACAAAATAAAACACTTAACTTTACTAACCTTGCGTAGCAAACTCAGCCAAAAGCTTCAACAGAACCTCAAATCTCAAGGAAAATCTTAAAAGGCATGTGAGAAATCAAAATGGCAAAATGAGGAATTAGAGGGGTCATGGTGCTTTTATAGTGCTTAGATTTGTAGCGGTTTTAATTGAAATCACTATCTAAACTACTACAAATCCACAAACCCTACCTCAACTAATGTGAAAATTTGAAGCGGTTACACATAACCCTTACAAATCTGCAGACCCTCTGCATTTGCTTATAACTGCTACAAATTTGTATCACACATTGTAGCGGTTAACCTTAACAGCTACAAAAATGCGGCTCTTTGCATTATGTAGCTGTTACTTTGATAATAATTGCCACAATAGTTATGCCAGCTTCGCACCATTTGGCATCAAGTTGGCGTCACATTTGTAGCAGTTAATATATGCCAATCGCTATAAATGAATCGCGGTAAATTTGGCGGCTACTTGGCACCAACTTTTGTAGCGGTTATACATTGTAAACCGCTACATAGTTCATACCCTAACTAACACGCCATTTGGCGTGAGGTAACCTGTTGCAGATTTGTCGTGGTTTTGGTTAAAACTACTACAAATACTCACATTTGTAGGGTTTTTTTTACCACTGCAAATGCACCATTACGAATTGTTAATTTTTTTATGGTGACTATTCTCCAAAAGATGATCCAAACGCCCACTAAGCTTGTTTGTGTAATTTATCACAAGTCAAAAGCAGTCAAAACAATGATACTTAGGTTGACTCCTTATCAGGGTTATCTGACCCGGACCGGACCGTCCAAACCAGACCAGAAACCGGTGACCCGGGCACTAAACCGGTCTGGGTCAAATTTATTTATTTATTTTTTTAAATCTTTTTTTTTTATTTTTCCTTTAGAATTTCATACTATAAGTCTAAAATATTCCATTTCTCACCGGTTTAGTCCCGGTTTAGCTCCGGTCTGACCCACTGACCCTTGATCCAATACCCCAACCGATTCACTGACCGATCTGGATTTAATTAGCTTGCTTGTGATCTAACTACTTCATATGAGTCACATGCATGGTCAAATTAAAGTGAACTCGCTAACCCGATTAGCGGGTCCGACCCATGTGCCCGTGGTCCTATTTGCATGTGTGTGGGCCAGCTGCATGCCTTTGCTCATGCAATATTCAAATATACACTCTTCGGTCAAAACAAAAAAAAAATTCAAATTTAAGCAATATATATTGATAGGGATGGGACTGATAACGGGTATTCTAATTTTTTTTTTTTAAAAGGCTAAAATATATAATCACTAAAAATTCTCAATAACAAGTGAATAATATAAATCTATTGTCATTATATACTGTTCAAGATAAAACTCCCAAGTGATGTACATTCATTTGTTAGGATAGTGATTTTTCATAAATAAATTCTTTGGATCGGGTGGGGGGTTCAACTAACTATGATCATGCCTATTCTCATATATCCTTGTTTGTGGATAATTTAATGGGATGCTTGTCTCATGAAACACGACGATCACGCACGTTGTCACGGCCCTTCACATTCATCCCATCTGCCTAATCTATTATTGCCGCCGAATTTTCTTGTTCTTCCACTCTTGTTTTTCACGTGTCCACCGTCTTCACCCCCACCCAAAAATTTCAGGCCTGCCTCCCTCCTCACTCTTTAAGAAAAAAAAGTATATTCACTAATCTCTTTTCATAATTTATTTACTATTGAATTGAATTTTAATGATTAATGGTCGATTCATAAAATTTAAAATAATTTTCCAACCCACGCATCCCGCACCGAGCACTTTGTCTTAACTGTCATTCTTACTCATGATTTTTATTTCCACGCGCATAAGCAATTCCCGCCACAAATTATGCCAGAGAAATCAATTAGTGTCAATTACCAATCGACTATTTATTTGATCGTTACTTCAATAACAAGAAAAAGTGGTAATAAAATCTCTCGCATTAACTTTCCAAATCAATCAAAGCTTGCAAAACAAGGAATACAAGAAGGTAAAAGGCAATGCGCTCCTTCTGTGTAATTTTTCACAAGTCCAAGCCGAAGAGGAAGAAAACACAGTAAATCATCAGTCTGTTCTTGTTGTTCTCTTGCTAAATCAGTTACTGTTCCTGTCTGCTTCCTTATTATTCCTTCACTAAACATTAGTTTCGTACTAGATAATTAGGTATTACTGCATTATTGCATTAATAAATCTCTGTTTTACTGTAATTTTTCTCATTTTTCTGCGAGCCATTCGTAGATGTCATGTTCTGCTGCATTTCACTTGGGAGAGAAAACATGAAACTGAAAGTTTAGGCAGTGTTTGCGTCTTTTTGACCAAACTAAAAAATAAGTGATTGAACCAGTTTGAGAGTTACATGGAAGGTTATACTTTATAGTAATATATACTTGAAAATATTTGTAAACCAACTGAAATTGCCGCCAATTGTTTTGGAGGGAAAAACGAGTATGGTGTCCATCAAAAAAATAAAAAAGTATGGATTTGAATTTTGAATTTTCATACATAATTGATGATTTTGCAGAGGATCTTCCGAATTTCGATATACGTTTTCTTTTGAGAAACTGAAGTGGTTTTTGTTTTAATTTCGTTGCAATAATGAATTGGGAAAACACGGGCATTGAAAGTGACAGTACGATCTCCTCTGACAGTTTTCGGAACAATGAGTCTCTGGAAGAATTCGCCTCGTCACCAGAGTGACATTGAGGCCGGAAGTAGCAGCCACGGAGACCATGACGACGCGGAAAGTTCGTCTGATCCATTTGTTATTCGCAGAACAAAGGATGCTCCTATTGAACGCCTCAGACGGTGGAGGGTACGTGTTCTATGACTTTTTATTTCTTGCTTCTTCTTTGTTCCTTTGTCTCTCAGACTGTTTGTTTATATCTGTGCTCTGTTTCTGTTAGCACTGTCTATATCTCAATGTTTGCTATTATAGTTGCCTTCGAGGTTCCATTTTTCCCTGATCGAGTGATTTGGAAGTGTTTATCCTGCCGTTTGGATAGATGATTGAATTTTGAATTGTGCGCTCATTTTCTGATTTTGCAATCGAAGGATTTTATTTTGGTTTCTATGGTCTGTAGAGAGAGCACTACTTCTTCTCTTCCTAATGGACTGCTCTGTTTTTTGCTAAAAAAAGTGTATTGCTCTATCTTTTTTAAGAGCCAAACAGAAACCACTGTGAAAAGGTTACCTGTGACTCTCTAGAGAAGAGGCTTTTCGAGAAATTGGGTTTTCCATATTTTAGAGCTTAAGGAGGTGTTTCGGCATAGAGTGAACTTGACCACGTCATCTCATATACCAAGGGATTTTAGAAGGGAGGATCAGATTCCGGCAAAGAAAAGAGATGTCAGCATCAGATGACAGGGCTTGTTCTTATGCAGATGTAGACCCCAGTTTCTAATAGTTACGGAAGAACATAATATGGCATGCTTCATTGCATTTTAACTCAGCTTCATATACCATTTTATCAGCGCCAGTGTTGTTATGTTATACTAGTAGTTTAGTAAAATATTAAGAATTATTTAAGATAAATAGCTTGATGCGCTTGCATCTCGCTTTTCTTCTTTGCTATTTTGTGTCTGTATGCCTTTTGTTTTCACTGTCATTATCAGATAATGTTCTCTTTAATGATTAGATGATAAATCCCTTCCTTTTTCATTTTTATTTCTAATTCCAGCAAGCTGCGCTTGTGCTTAATGCTTCTCGTCGGTTCCGTTACACGTTGGACTTGAAAAAAGAAGAGGAGAATCGGCAAATATTGGGGAAGATTAGGGCTCATGCAGAAGCAATAAGAGTATGGTTCTTTCAACTGGACCTTTTATTATTGTTTGCTTGCTTATGTGCAGTGCTCTAATAATTTATTTTACTCAACTAGGCTGCATATCTGTTCAAAGGTGCTATACACGGCGGGAATGGTGAGTCACTGAATTACCATTTGTGTATACTAAATTACAATATCATCAGTAGAAGTTATTGCTTACTGGAGTTTCCTGCCTTCCTGAGGAGCCTTTGGTGTTATTAGATTCTTATCTGGGGTGACAGCTAAGAAGCCAATAGAATTTTATTGATAATCAATCGAAATTGCTCTTATTCTCATTACTCTGGTTGCTGGGGATTATTATACTATCCTTTTATTTAACATTTTGAATGTGTGATACATACATGATGTATCCCCATCTAGTGGGATAAGACTTATTGATCCATACTGGTAGAGACCGATTTTTTTAGGAAAAATAAAAGAATAAAAGGATAAAAATTAGAAGGATAAATCTTTATTAAATTATGAAATCAGAATCTAATCTCATAATTAATAAAGAAAAGGATAAATCTTTAGTCGAAAGATGAGCCAGAATCTTAACCCATCAGATTACTAAAACCCAAGGAGAATCTCCCGTAATTAGAGAAGTAATTCTCTACCAATTTTCATATATTTTTTCAAACTGCTTTTACATATAACAAGAGTCAATATTTAAAGATAAAAAGAATAACCATGACTCCCTAAAATTTAGGACCACTAACCACGACTTATAAAAATAACATATTTAAATATATTTAATTCAATAAATAAAATATCTTGACTCAGCGTATAATCCTAACTAACTCCACTTAATCCTAATCTTGCTGAGCACTTAACAAACCACTACTAAAACAATTAAAATAAATATTAATAAAATAAAATCAGATTAATTCAATTCCCTAAATCAACCGCACGTAATTTCCAACTTGGTACTCTATCACATACATGATATTTGATGTTTGTTGCATAATTATACCATATTATGTCCTAATACAGTTTCCAGATTACATCCAATTATTATTGGAGGTGCACTTTGATATGTTGTAATATTGATAATTGGTGTTTTTCAACATTTTAGGAACCCCTCCTCTTCATCCACCCCCAGATGGTGACTTTGGGATTGGAAATGAACAACTTCTTTCAATTTCTAGGGATCATAATGTTGATGTTCTTGAGCAATATGGAGGAGTAAGTGCCATGAAATTTTTTCTGAACTTTGGCAATGGTTTTAGTTTGTTACTTTGTTTCATAAAGATCAGAGTTTCTTATGAATCGTTGAATCAGGCTAGAGGGCTATCAGAATTGTTGAAATCTAGCACAGAGAAGGGGGTTAGTGGTGATGATGCAGATATATTAAAACGAAGGAGTGCTTTTGGTCCAAACAATTATCCTCGAAAGAAAGGAAGGAGTTTCTTGGTAAATTTTAGTTCATTTTTATTCATCAGATGCTTAATACTGTTATTCAATTCTCTTTATAATTGGGGGATGCTATGGTGACAAAAAGTTGTTTAATAAATTTCTTTGACAGATGTTTCTGTGGGATGCTTGCAAGGATCTGACCTTGATTATATTAATGGTAGCTGCTGCAGCTTCATTAGCACTTGGAATAAAATCTGAGGTAAGACTGGCTCAGAAAGTTATTCAGCATTCTTTGTGCTCGTTTTGCTGAAGAATATAGTAAATCCTGGTGGCAAATACACAGGCAGGCATGTTGCCTACAAAATGAGGATACCCAGATATGGCAGTATTCATTGTGAAAAATGGAAGCATTCTAAGAATTTAGAATTCATAGTTTATAGCTATACTTCCTTTTTGTTCAACTCTATGCTGTACAATGATTTCGTCAGAATGGTAGGTTCCAGTAAATTTACCACGAAGGCTCTTTTTTGTTCATAGCTAGACTTCCTTTCCCCCCCATATTTTATTTATGTATATTCTGGAGCATGTTCTTGCATACAGTCCTACTTAGTATCTGGGCGTGCCCTTCCTTTGACTAAAGGTAGAGTTTGTTTCATAACCTGAAATAGTTTCAAAAATCTTGTGTGAACTTGGAGGCGAAGCATAGTGTTAATTATTATTATTATTATACAGGTACATTGATTTTTGAAAGATTTTTTTCTTAAGGGTGTGGTGGGACCCAAAAGAAGTTACACAAAATGTATGAAATTTAATCCTATAAGTGAGAAAATATGAGCGAGGAACTGATAGAATCCAACATTAAGTAGTCGCAAGTATTATAAAATGGAGAGAATGGGGCTGGCTGATGCATTTGAAAGGGAAGAAGTTTTAGGTCAGGTGAAGATGAGCTGTTTTAAGTAGGGCAGAGGGCCGGGGGTGGAAAGATTACACACTAGGACTTGGTAGGGATTGGAAAAATGAAGGGCAAATTTTTTATTTGTAGTTAGGTTTGATAATTATTTAGCAGAGACTTTTGTGATTCTGTTGCAAATGGCTTAATCTCTAATCAGATGTCTATTTCAGGGTATTAAGGAAGGATGGTATGATGGAGGAAGCATTGCTTTTGCAGTAATTCTTGTTGTTGTTGTTACAGGTATAATATTCTCTGTCTTATCTTTGTGAAGATCATAATTGTTGAAGCTTTTGGTTTACACATCTGTGATTCTGTCTCTTAATTAGCTTCTGGATTAAATTTTGTTTGGTGGAGATATCATTCTGTGCTCCAGTTTATTTATTTATTGGTCATGAGGGCTATAGTAATAACTTTATTTAGTAAGGTTCTCCTAAGAGGCATGCGCCACCTTTTTTTTTTTGCCTTCCTCTTGCAGCTATAAGTGATTATAAACAATCTGTTCAGTTTCAACATCTGAATGAGGAGAAGAGAAACATACGCTTAGAGGTCAGTCTTTTTGCTTCATTTTAACTTTTTAATTATTGATATACCATTCCTTCTTAATATTCTTTTAAAATATAAGCAGGTTATAAGAGGTGGTAGAAGAGTTGAGATCTCTATATATGACATCGTTGTTGGTGATGTTGTACCCCTTAATATTGGTAATCAGGTAAATGAGTATCTCTTTTATCATTTTTGTTCTATTATACTTCGTGGTTTCCTTTTATTCAACTATTTATTTCTTAACTGCTCTTCTGTAGGTCCCTGCCGATGGTATCATGATCACCGGCCACTCTCTTGCTATTGATGAATCAAGCATGACTGGAGAGAGCAAGATAGTAAGTGTTCTATCTTGCCGAAAATTAAAGCAATAATGATCTCCTTTAGCTAGTTTTGATGATAATTTTCAATTTAACAGATCTATAAGGACTCTAAAAACCCGTTTCTGATGTCTGGATGTAAAGTTGCTGATGGCAGTGGCATCATGCTGGTAAATTTATACTTCCTGAATTTTTCTTTGGGAATTGCACATTTTTATTATAGTTACAAATAGATTTTGTGATTAATGGTGGTTGGGCCGGCTGGAAGGTACTTGATTCTCTTAAAGTCCAAGAATGCTCGAATCTAACCTGCGGATATTAGATAATTGTTTTAAAAAAATGTTTGTGAAAGGTTGTCAAGGTAGTTAATAAAATATGGGGGAATGATACTCAGGTCCCAAAAGATCAATTTAATGATAGCCAAGTCCTAGGAAATTTTCCTGAAAGATGGAATGCAAATATTGATGTCAACGGTTGCAAATATTAGAGTCTTTGTTAGCTAGAGGAGAGAACTGAGATAATTCATTCACAAAAGAAAATGGCAATAGGTCAGCTTAGTACATATAACCCTGCCTACACACGTCATAGTGTACTCTCTCTCTCTTCTAACCGTTTCTAGATGCCTTTATGTTCTATTTACTTATTGAAGAACGCTTCACCCATTAACACATATATCAATACCCCCCAAAAAAAAAGGATCCTTGTCCACAAGGATAGTGGAAGAAGGTGGAGCTACAGCAGGAAAGTGAGGGAATTGCTGCTGTATAATGGTTAAATCTTCCCAAGTCGCATCTTCTAGCTGAGTGTATTTCCAGCGAACCAACACCTGAGTAATAGGCATATTGTGACGTTAACCACTTTACGGCTTAAACGCTCAGCAAGTTCCAACAAAAATTGTCCTTGAGCATCGATTGGAGGCAAGGAAGGAGTGACAGTATTGGATGAACCAACAAATTGTTTAAGAAGAAAAACATGAAACACTGGATGCACCCTTGTTTCTGGTGGAAGCTCAAGTTCGTATGCAACAACAAAAATTTTTTTAAGAACCCAAAATGGTCCAAAATAACTAGCAGCTAGCTTGTGAAGAGAAGAATTATTGATAAAATTCTTTCGAAAAGGATGAAGCTTCAAATAAACCATATCACCTACAGCAAAGTGGAGTTCAGTTCTGTGTTTGTTAGCTTGTTGAATCATTCGGTGCTGGGCTTTCACTAGATGTTGCTTTAGAAGTTGAAGAACCAATTCCCTAGACAAACATGTATGATCCACCACTTCATTAGGAGAATCCCCGGCAATATAAGGTAATGAGTAGGAGATGCCACCCCCATAGACAGCTTCAAATGGGGTCATATCAATGACTGAATGAAAGGTAGTATTATACCATAATTCGGCCAATGATAACCACTTGACCCATTGCTTAGGAAAATCACCAGTCATACAACGAAGATACCCCTCTAAGCAACGATTAAGAACCTCGGTTTACCCATTTGTTGCACCTAATGTTTGATTTCATTCTTCTGAACAGGACCATAGCGGTAAGGTTTGCAACAAATAGGCTTATCATCTGTAAGAGGAATTGCATGGTCAAACGAATGAGAAGGAGGCAGACATTGAGGTTCTTGAAAAATATCAACAAATTGATTCAATAATACTTGTAATTCAGCTTTTTGATCTCCCAAAAAAGAAGAGTCAGAGACAAGATCAATGTGCACTAAGGAGAGTGGATTAAAAATAATTGATTAGCTACCAACAATTCTCTAATTAACATTATTTCATCCGGAATAGATGGAATAGGAGAACCAAGACCACGCAATTCAATCAATTGATCGTTAAGTTTAAACTCAAAAAACTTGAAGGTCCATGTCCATAGCAAAACGACCTAAGGTTTTCAACCAAGAAATTCCCAAAATGGCAACATATCCTCTTACTTTCATAACCAAAAAAAAGTGGAATTACCCATTTCCCAACTCAAGGTTGGAATATACTTGTTAACACAAATCTGTTGAGTATCTGCTATGGCTAGTCGAAGTGGTGGCCGTTCCTGGACCTTCAAATTAAGGCATTTAGCTAAGGATGCATCTATGACATTGTGTATGCTGCCTGTATCCACAAGAATAACAATCTTCTGATTCTTGATTAGCCCCAAAAGCTTCAAAGTTGAAGTGTGCTCTCGGCCTTCTATAGCATTGATTGTGCCGTCCACCAAAATTTGAGCTTCAACCAAAGCATCTTCAAATTGCGCATCCTCTTCATCAATTAACAGAGCATATAGCTGGGAATCTGTGCAATGGTGATTGAAGGTGTATTTGTTAGAGCACCAATAACAGTAGGGGTATTCAAAACCGGGACCGGGATCCACCACTCCCGGTCCCGGTTTTTGGCCGGGATGCAAATTGCATCTCGGTCCCGATCCCGGTAATCCCGGGCGGGACCGGGATCAAACCGGGAAATCCCGGTTTTTTTTTAAAAAAATAAATTTAAAAAATATTATTATTTTAGTTAAATTTTCTATAATCTAGTGTTTAAAGTAATTATTTAACATCTAATAATGCCATAATAATCACACAAATTGATCTAGAATTGAAGAATAACATTTTATTATTATTATTATTATCACCTTCATCATTTTTATTATTATTTTTATACATTATATAGTAGGATTAGTATCACAATATATATAGTTTAACTCCAACTAAATATGTGATACACATTTTATCAAATGATAACTTAAATTATGGGATAAAAAATACAAAAATAAAACAATAACTTAGTTTTTAAGAAAAAAATTTAAAAGAAAAATAAAAAAACCGGGACCGGGACCGGGATCACAAGGTATGTGACTGGTCCCGGTCCCGGGTCCCTTAGATCCCGGTCCCATCCGGGACGGGAAATTTCCAGGATCAAAATTCCGGGATCGGAACCGAACAACTAGGACCGGGACATTTTGGACACCTCTAAATAACAGAGGCCTTTCTTTCTTTTCTGGTCCATCTCCTTCTTCGACAACTGTTTGGTGGGCTTGATAGAAGATGACTGCGTCGAGATCGACAATTCCGGTGAAGAAGCTGCAGTGTTTAGTTTGGATGAAGGCTGAGTTGGTGAATATGGGCCGGATTTAGAGCCCGACACTGTAGTAGCCCGAGATCCAGAAGTGGGTACTTTCCCAAAAGGCCCAGATGACGAGTTACTGGTTCCAAGAGCACACATCGAAGCATGCTCATGTAGAGTCCGAATAGCAACCTCCTGTAACTGAGTCGAATAAGTTGCACTAGCTAGTGACTATGGAGCAGAATTCAGAACAAACTATTGAATGTCTGGTTGGAGTTCGCCAATAAACAAGCTCACCGTAATGTCCTCCGGAATCTCAACTTCCGATAACAGCTCATCAAACTTCTTTTCATACTAAAAATCAAGCCCATCGGCTTGAGTACGTTTCTTAAGAGTGATAAGAGGGCTTTCTTCTCGTACGTCAGTGAACTTCTCCATTTGCTTGAAGTAATCCTCCCAACGAACCTCCGAGAATGAACGGCGACGCATAAATGTCTGATGCCAATGTAGAGCATGGCCTTCAAGATTAATGCTCAAGAGATGAATCCTGTGCTCTGGAGGAGTGCCATCAACCTCAAAGAATTGACGACATCGATAGGCCCACCCGTGGAAATCAGGGCCATTGAACCTTGGGAAATCAACACGACTCTATTTCATTGGAATTGAATAAGAGCCCGAGGTTTATTGCATTTCGTGGAAAGATCTGAATGGAGGAATGGATAGCGCGATCCCGTGGAATTGGAACCTCCGTCAGTAGCTGGTTGTTTCCCCATGCTACGACCAATCATGGAAACTTGAATGGAGATACTCTTCATGAGTTCTTCGAGACGAGCAGCAATGTCCTTAAGATCGGAAATATCTTGAGAGTGCTGATTCAAGTGAGATTGCACAGAAGCAATGGTAGCTTGATGAAGCTCTAGGCATTGCTCGATTTCGCTGAAATGATCCTGGGATTGTGTGTTTGGTGGAGGCACCATGTGCCGGGCACAAGGCTCTGCTACCTATTGTTAGCTAGAGGAGAGAATTGAGATAATTCATTCACAAAAGAAAATGGCAATAGGTCTGTACAGTACACATAACCCTACTAGACACGTCATAGTGTACTCTCTCTCTCTCCCCTAACCGTTTCTAAATGCCTTTCTGTTCTATTTATTTACTAAAGAACCCTTCACCCACTAATACATATATCAGTCTTAGCTACAAATCATTTGGATTGACCTATGAAACTTAAATGCTTGAGTTGCAATTGAGACTCCCATATTTGCAGCTCATCCATCAGAATTTTTTTTGGGATTTAATTGTTATTAAATTGATTTTTTTTGGACCTGTAACTGTCATTCCCCAAAAAAATTGGGGATGATAAATATCATGAAGGCATAAAAAGTATACACTTGATAGGGATTTTTCCTGATTGGTCAAGTCATGAGATTGTACTCTTTTTAGGATACTTGTAATTCCATAGGATGCTGCTTACGTGTTTGTTTATGTAGTTCGGTTCTTTGGGTGGTTGGTGACATGAAAGAGATAGAGTGTTTAGTTTGATTTGTAGTTATAGTTCCTTGGGTAGATGATGGAAAGACACAATTGTAAATTTGCACTGAACTTTGATTAATAATTCATTAAATTATAAAATATTTTATGAAGTCTTTTGTTGTTTAAACTGCCTTTTTTATTAATTAAAACCACAGTTTTTGTGGGAATGTTCATGTGAATTGCTCTAATTGGCTAGGTACTCGGTGTTGGTTTGAATACTGAATGGGGGCTTCTGATGTCTAGTATTTCAGAAGACAATGGTGAAGAAACGCCCTTACAGGTTCTCTATTTATATGCGGATTTTTTCACAGCTTGTGTATCATCAGTATGTTTAATTGTACAAGGTCTTTATATAGGTACGTTTAAATGGCGTTGCCACATTCATTGGTATTGTTGGACTCTCTGTTGCTGTTATCGTTTTGATTGTGTTGTTGGCCAGGTAACTTGTTAATTACATATGCTTTCCATCTGTTCTTTGCATGAAATAGATTTCGTTCCATGTCTCTGAAATGTTGAAATTTTAAGCAGATATTTCTCTGGGCATACTAGAGATGCAAATGGAAATGTTGAATTTAAGGCAGGCAAGACAAAAGCTGGTGATGCAATTAATGGGGCAATTAAAATAGTTACAGTTGCGGTATGTTTATCGATAAATACTGGGCTATCCACATGCACAATGCACGTGTTTATACTTCTGTCTTTATTTGAAAACATTCAAGGGCTTTCAAGTCAACACTTATTTGGTGATTGTGACTCTTTGAACCTTTAGGTGACCATTGTTGTAGTTGCTGTGCCTGAAGGGCTTCCTCTAGCAGTTACCTTAACGTAAGTATGCAAATGTTCATAAAAGTAACACTTGCTTTCTGGATTTCTAATTTTATTTCTCTCCTCATTCTCTGTTACCATATGTTGGTGATGTTAGAACTTTGGTGCTTGCTCCTTATCACCAGTTAAATCGCTGGATAGATTAATTGTCATCGCTCTTGTGGTTTAATACGATTGTAATTATCATCAGTTAGTTCTTTAAGTTCATCTAAATTGGCTAAAAAGATGTCAGTGATCTCAACAGTGTAATGATTTAGAATCTGATAGGTTCAGAAAGTAAGGCATAAAATTTAAGAAAATGTCCTACCAACCCTTTTATTAAGCATTATATGCATCAATATTAAGTTTTCTATGCTCTTTTGGTTCATAACATTGTTTGTCTGTTATTTCTTTAAATTTCAATTTTCGTCTACTTATACCTTTTCTTTATTTAATTGTTTTAGACTTGCCTACTCGATGAGAAAAATGATGGCGGACAAAGCTTTGGTATGCCTCTTGATTTATGTGTTTCAACTTCATTTTGCCATATTTATTTCGTAAATACACTTGAATATAACAAATAAAACTGCAGGTGAGGAGGCTTTCAGCCTGTGAGACAATGGGCTCTGCCACAACCATCTGCAGTGATAAGACTGGTACATTGACCATGAATCAGGTTTGTTATGAGCTCATGCAGTTTTTGGAGTCTTGGAACTTCCAATTTAACTTTTCTTAAGCTATGTTACATCAACTTAGTGGACTAAGGCTTCTTCTTGTAGTTTTATGTTACATCAACTTCTTGGTAGTGTACTTGTTGCAAGGGTTTTCATCTTGCAGTGGTATCAATAATACAGTTCTTTCAGAGTAAAAAATCTCTTTAACTTTTTAGAAGAATTACGAGTTCAGAATCTCATCTAACCTGTTAATCTGATAGATCATAACAGACAAGTTTTGAGATTTTGTCAGTAGCACTTTAACTTTGATAAAATTTTGAGGAAGTAACTGCTGTTGGCCTAGGTTTGTGGAGATAGTAGAGAGCAAAGAGTTTTAGTTTATTCTTTCAAATTTCATGAATTCTTTGATTGACAGATGACTGTGGTTGAGGCTTACAGTGGCGCAAAGAAGATTGCTCCAGCTGACAAGAAGTCAGAGCTCTCTCCGAATCTCTTCGCCTTGATCATTGAAGGTGTTGCACAGAACACCAATGGTAGTGTCTATACGGTTGGGGTATGCCAGAACTAATTTCCCTGTATATTCATGCTCCATAACAATTGCATATGCTGAAATAGATTGCAATGCATGGATATTTTATATTATCTTTTACAGGGCGATGTTGAGGTTTCTGGATCACCAACAGAAAAGGCAATTTTACATTGGGGCATTAAGGTTTGTTACAGGCATAATTTTTCTTTGTTTTTTTTTTTTTTTGAAGTCGATTTTTTAAAAAAAAAAAATTGAACAATTTCTGACCGTTTAAGTAACTCAGCTGGGGATGAATTTTGAGGCTGCCAGATCAGAGTCATCAATTATTCATGTTTTTCCATTTAATTCAGAGAAAAAACGTGGAGGCGTTGCAGTAAAGACGGTATGATTTTACAGTCTGATACTTTAAGATCTACTGCATTCTTGGTTGCATGTCATGTTTGGCTTATCAATAAGCTAATGCACTGCGATGTTTGCTTGTACGATTTTACGGTCTGATACTTCAAGATTTACTGTAATTTTTATTTTTGAATTATGATGAGCTTGTAACTAATGCACCAAGAGCATTAAAAACTTAAGAGACAAGAATGAAGAGAAAGGGTGACAGGAGGGCCAAAGATCGTATTATCTGCTGATGAGGGGGCTAGAGAGGAAGAGGATAAAAGACATAACTAGCTAGTCACAAGAGGGATATTCGTGTCATTGTATTAACAGAGAAGAAGATTAGAGTGAGGGGAGAGATAGCGGAGTGCAATGAAGAAGATTCAGAGAATAATAGAGTGAAAGCAACAGCCACTGTAAATGTCAAAGGCTGCTAGCTTTCTGCCTCTGGTCTTCTTTGTTTCAAAGAGAGATTCTTGCCTGGTCATATATTGCATTTCGGGAATGCTAGAGCCACTAAAAATGGTGCATGGAACATTGTTATGTGTGTCCTCCAGAGCAGTGTGCTATGCATTGTAGCTATTGCTATATGCCTATATCTCACTGCAATTGACTATGAGAATCACAACTTATATGTCTAAATTTTAATCTCTACTAGTCTTAGAAACCTAATATCTAAAGTTTTTGCTTGTGTTCTTAACTAATCGATTTGCCATCACAATAAGCTATGCAGGTGTTTTGTATCTTCTTTTTATTCCAGGGCTTTCTAACTTGCAGGTTTTTCATTTCCACAGTTTGGCTCTCAAGTTCATATACATTGGAAAGGTGCTGCTGAGATAGTCCTAGCCTGTTGTATTTGGTATATTGATGCAAATGGCCAGTTAATGAAGATGGATGATGAGAAGGTTTGACAAAAATAGTTACTCCTCTGGTCCTAATTATAGGATATATTTACTTAACTTTGGAGAAATTAAGAAGAGTAGTTAAAGTAGTTGATCTTATTTAGTTTTCTAAAATGCCTTTATTTAATAAGGGTGATTTAAGAATACTACATGAGTCTACCATAGTCCTGTGAGTGTCCTTCTCAAGCATTGTCTTTTGCCTACCCATGCCTTGCTCTGTGTCACCACAACCTGCCAAAGTAATAAAAAAATAAATTAAAAAAACAATAAAAAACAATTGATGAACTACAGAGTTGCAACAACCCTGTCAACGTCGTTAAATCTTTAATTCAAGCTTTGCTTGCCTCGTCTATTAAAAACATCAAGCTATAGTGAGCCGGTCATTAAAATGGAGTTATGCCGGTTTGGTTCGAGTGGAATTAAAGAAAAGGAAAGTTACAGTTTTTAAAAAGAGATGATGTCGTTGATAGTGTTAAATTGATTTTCTTAACCTTTATTCTTATAAAATAAAAGAAATAGTAGAATTGAGGTGTATGTGACATTAATGAGTTATAAGTATTACTCACTTTATAGAATACATATGTGTATTATAAAATTATTATTGTGTTTCATTATTATTGAGAAAGTATTAATGTGGGGTATTTTGGGAAGAAATTGACAAAAATTAAAACTTTATCCTATAATTAGGATCAAGATCAATTCTCAAATGTTGTCCACCGGAGGGAGTATATATTAAGATCGATGGTTAAGTGATTTTTTCCGTTTTTGTTTTGTTTATATTCCGAAGTTCACTAGTGGCCAAAAACAAGATGGAAGTCAGCTCAGATGATATATCTTGAAGAATACTCCCTGGAGAATTCCCCCATTTTTACCATCTTTGGTCATTTTAGTGAATTGTGCCAGTACGTAATTGCCGTTTGTCCATGGAAATTTAAAATTGTCGATATACCTGCACCTGCAAACATAAAACAAAAGTAAATTCAAGCAGTACATGGGTTGTTAGGACGAGATTTGATTATTCCTGTTCAACTAAATTGAAGTTTGATTGACTGAGAATTTCTTGGCTTGCAGATGACAGTTTTTCAAAAAGCTATTGAAGATATGGCTGCTCGTAGTTTACGTTGTGTTGCCATGGCATATAGATCATATGAAATGACAAGCGTTCCAACTAGTGAAGAAGAACTTGCTCACTGGTCATTACCAGAGGATGATCTCATTTTACTGGCTATTGTTGGTCTAAAGGTGTGTATTTTCCACTGATGTAAGCCCTTCTTGTCATCATCTTATTATCAATACTACTAGGTCCTGATTGTCTATCTTATATAAGCCCTTCTGTTGCATGATGGGTCTGTATCAGTATGAAAGTGCTGCAGACATGGTATATGGGTAGTGTATTAATTCAAAAAATGGTCCAGAGTTGAGCTCTGATTACAGAATGATGTGAAACTGAAGAAAAATGGCGCACACCCTGGTTTTTGAGCGACCATGACATTTCTCTGCGTAATGCTGAAGCCTATATTGATGCTTACTTGATGATCTACAGAAGCCCATCGGTTGTTATGATTATGTTGTCTTAAGATCTCCCCAGCAGGGCAAATCTCCAGAATGAAGACCTTTGTTATGGATGAAATTTTTTAATACTTTTTACTTGATGCCTGGACATTGATTTATATATAATTGGGGTAGGTTATCACCTGCCTTTTTTCGTTAGGCATTACCGCTATTTTACAAGGCACCTTAAATATCCCTATTTTGGGTGTGTATGTATATCCATTGGCTTTTTTTATTGAAGTTTGTAAACTCACGGTTGTACAGGTTCACAGAGCTCTCACGAGTCTGCTTAAAGTTCTGAATTTGATGTTGACACTTTATTACCATATTTTTTTTTTTATGATTTCCCCTCTGACAATGCAGGATCCCTGTCGACCTGGTGTCAAAGAAGCTGTACAACTTTGCCAAAAAGCAGGAGTTAAGGTGTTCATTTTATGCTACTGTGTCCACTTCAAGTTTAGATACTTGGTTCATTTAGCTTATACAAATATAATCCTGTTGGAAAAATTCATTATATTATTTAAATTCAATTTTATAGTATTTGAGTTATTTATTACCTCAAATGATATTATTCCCATTTTAGAAATCATGAAACAAAGAAGTTTGCAAGATCGTGTTTCTATGTTCTCAATACTTAGAAAGTTTGTTTGACTATTGGATTTTCTCAAGTTTACAGGAGGAAGAAAATTTGATGATTAGGTTTTAGTTTGGATTGCTGTAGTTAGATTTTACCATACATTTTTTCTGATATATCTGTTTCATGTCACAGAACTGGTGAGAATGCTGTTGTAAAATACCAATTTCTTCTACTATTAACTTCATCTGCTTTTCAATATCATTGGATTAAGAAATGCATCATGCTTGTGTATACGGTTTTCTGTGTTCATAAAGGAATAGTGTAATCTGATGAATAATTATTCTCTGACCCCAGGTACGAATGGTGACCGGTGACAATATAAAAACTGCTAAATCAATTGCCAAAGAGTGTGGAATACTTCCATCATTGGCAGTAGCTGTGGAGCCAAACATCTTTGAAGGAAGAGTGACAAACATCATTGAAGGAAAAGAGCCAAACATCATTGAAGGAAAAACATTTCGCGCATTGCCAGATGACCAGAGAGAACTAATTGCCGAAAGTTTATTGGTATTTAGCTGCTTTGACAACCCTTGGTTTGCATTCTTAATGTGATTTAGCTCCCTGGAAAATTTGGTTGGTATCAATGCTGTGTGCATATAGGTTATGGGACGGTCTTCTCCAAATGACAAGCTTTTGCTTGTGCAAGCATTGAGGAGGAAGCGGCATGTTGTGGCTGTTACTGGAGACGGAACTAATGATGCTCCTGCCCTACATGAGGTTTGCGCAGAACTTTATGTTCTTTAAGTTTACACTTCTTTTCTTATTGCCTGAAGTTGGCTGCATTTGGAAATAATAAGTTAATAACAATTTTTTTTATTAATTTATTGCTTCGTCTATTTTATAGGGTCATAGCAATTGTGTTATGGGACGGAGTAATGACCCAGTCCCACATCGAGTGGCTTAGGCTGCTTGCTGGGGTATATAAGTGGTGTGGTTCTTCCCCCTTACAAGGCGCCTTTTGAGGGTGGGTTCCCCACTCCGCTTTATACCATAACAGATGGTATCAGGGCTGGCACCGGCCTCTGCCCGGGTGGCTCCGCTGGCTCTCTCCCAGCGGCGACTTCTGCCCGGCGTGGACGCCGGCTCTTCCAGGGAGGGCCACTGTTATGGGACGGAGTAATGACCCAGTCCCACATCGAGTGGCTTAGGCTGCTTGCTGGGGTATATAAGTGGTGTGGTTCTTCCCCCTTACAAGGCGCCTTTTGAGGGTGGGTTCCCCACTCCGCTTTATACCATAACAAATTGATTAATGGCTAGTGCTAATATGGATTCCAATGGCTTCTAAACTTTCTAATTTGTAATTTGAATTTTATTTTATCTGACCCTTGTGGGAGTGCTTTTTTCCCCCTCTAATTACGCAAACTAGTTTAAATTTTCTTGGTTGTCATTGGAAATGTATACCTTTTGGAGTTCAGGCCGATATAGGTCTTGCAATGGGTATTCAAGGGACTGAAGTTGCTAAAGAGAGTTCAGATATCATTATTTTGGACGACAATTTTGCTTCGGTTGTGAAGGTTAGTCTTCTCTCCTTATTTAGATGTTAGGTTTACCTTTTATCAAATAATTGTGCTCATGAACTGCCACCTCTTGAAGAAGAGCGCGTCTTAAGATGCTGAACATACTGTTTCATTTATTTTTAATTCTGAGAGGTTCATTGACAAGCTGTAAGCAGAATCATTTCCTGAAGTGAATTCTTAATCAATGTTTAAACTTTACAGCATAGTTAGTTGGCTTTTATGAATTAAATGCAGGTTGTCAGATGGGGGCGGTCTGTATATGCAAATATTCAGAAATTTATCCAGTTCCAACTTACTGTCAATGTTGCAGCTCTTGTTATTAATGTTATTTCTGCAGTTTCATCTGGCAGTGTCCCACTAACTGCAGTACAGGTATACCCACTGTTCCCATCACTCTCTCTGCCTCTCTCACCTGCTCTCATTTATTTTCGCAGGCATTTTTATTCTCTTTATTGCTTTCTGATTTCTCTACAGCTTCTTTGGGTAAATCTTATCATGGACACTCTTGGAGCACTAGCCTTGGCAACTGAACCGCCTACAGATCATTTGATGGATCTGCCTCCAGTTGGTAGAAGGTGAGATCCCCCCCCCCCCCCCCCCCTTTTTAATGGTCTGGGTCAGTACTTGATGTTTGGCATCCTTCCATGTGTCTGGTATGTTTCCCCTTTGGTGGTCACTGCATGCGCACATGTAGGAATGGTACAGACTAATACAATAATACTTGGAGGGTCCCTTTCTTGTCATTGGTTATTTGAATTGAGGAATACAATTGAAGAATGTATGATTCCAAGATCTCCTTCAAGGAATACAAAATCATAGCAGGGTAGAATCCGTAGTTATTAATAGCACATATGTACTGCCACCAAATGCTCCAAAACGATGTATTGCTTAACATTTAGTCGATGTAATTTACAATATAAAATTTTCAAACTATAATTGATAATGAATAATAAATATAAAAACCAAGTCGCATTAAGAATCCTCATAATATCATAATATTCGTTCACATATCATAACATCACTATGAATCGGTTTGCTTTACTAGCAGCTATGATTGTCTACAGGCATGAATGTGACAGTGCACCCACGGTTCGATGGGTGAAGGCTAAGTTTCTATACGAATGATTGAACATATGTAAAGTATTTGTGAATGAAGAACCTGTTAAATTCGCAGCTCTCTTGTATAAAACAATCAATGCATCTTTATGACAGGATGGTTTCTTTGAGATTAGAATGACTAACTCTTGTATTCCTTTCAGTGAACCTCTTATAACACACCACATGTGGAGGAATTTGCTTATGCAGGTAAACCTTTTTATCCTTTATACTGCCACGTTTTCGTACTAGTTTTCATGAGGATTTTGAAGCAGTGGGGTATGGCCACACCATCCCTGCAATGAATTCTTCATTATTTTATTTGTCCTTGATGGGAAAATCAAATTACCGGTTGAAACTTTTTCAGGCAGCGTATCAAGTGTCTGTTTTGCTTGTACTGACTTTCCGAGGTACGACTATATTGAATCTGAAGCATCACCCTGACCCAACGAAAGTGAAGAACACTTTAATATTCAATGCATTTGTCCTCTGTCAAGTAAGTCCTTTATTCCACTAAAATCTATTGAAGGAACAACTAATTTATGTGTAGCTTATACTAAGAAATAGGGTTAAAAAATGATTAGCCATTGCTATAGAATCTGGATGGTTTTGCTGTCCTAGTAGTTCCAATTTTTCTCAGCTTTAATTTGTTTCACAGTTGAGTTTCAAGGGTTCCTAATATTCCTTTGTTCAATTTGGGACCGAGTGGTGAATGTTGAGATGGCAAATACGCTCTTGAAATTGCAGGTATTTAATGAATTTAATGCTCGAAAGCCAGATGAAAGAAACATATTCAGGGGAATCACAAAAAACTACCTCTTTATAGGGATAGTGGCTTTCACTGTCATACTTCAGGTCAAACTTGTTTGATGCACCCTCTGTTGTTCTTTGCTATATTTTTGGAATACTTAATAGCAGATGATCAACTCGCTTCTTTTTTTTTTTTTGTTAATTAGATTATCATCATTGAATTCCTGGGGAAGTTCACTTCAACAGTGAGGCTTAATTGGCAGCAGTGGCTCATCAGTGTTATCATTGGAATTATCAGGTTAGTTTACATCCGTTTCTTAAGTTTATCTTTGTCTTAGGTGTATTAACCAAGGTTATTAAATCCGGATCGGCCACTAAACCGACTAAGGTATGGAGTCAAAATTTATTGGGCCAGACCAGAGTTAACCCGAACCAAATTGGTGAAAAATTGAAGATTTCAAGGTTATTAATGTAAAATTCTAAAGAAAATAAAAAAATCGATTTACGAAAAAAATAATGGACTGGGTTGATGCCCAGACCGGACCGGTTTACCAACTGATTTGCCGGTTTTCGGGCCACACCGGCAAGTCTGGTCCGGGTTTCAAAATCCTGGTATTAACTTCCCTTGGTGAGTTTCTATCTGACATTTTGCAGTGAAAGCTTGGACAAGTCATAATTGATTAATTCCTTGGTTATATTGTTATAAGCTTGTAATAAAGATAGGTTAAATGGGCATTTGTTGTAATAAAATCTAGAGCTTGCCTCGTGTACATGACTGCTAATAGGAATTACTCTCTGCTTCAGCTGGCCTCTTGCTCTCTTGGGGAAATTCATACCTGTGCCGAAGAGCACCTGTCACCAGCAGTTTTATAGGCTTTGGACAAAGCCACTAAGAAATGGCTCAACATGAACCAGAACCTTTTTTTTTTTTTTTGCCTGTAACATGAACCAGAACCTGAATTATCAATGCGTGCAAGTTTTGTATATATGTGTGTGTGTGTGTGTTTACATGCACTTCCACTTGACTCCCAT
Source organism: Inga oerstediana (assembly GCA_963210345.1). NCBI lineage: Eukaryota > Viridiplantae > Streptophyta > Magnoliopsida > Fabales > Fabaceae > Inga > Inga oerstediana. Next base: position 55,240,026 of record OY723407.1, on the reverse strand, counting down.
CGTTAATGATAAACGGCTCGTCTTGCCATGACCACCTCTTGAATTCTCAAAAGGGTACAAATGACATGCGCCTTTGATGAGAATACACCTGAAATTGGAATCTTCATAACGATAACAGTATATGATCCAAGTTTCATGACAACTTTATGTACTCTCGCGGCAAATTATTCAGCATAATCCATTTAAAAGCCACAAACCATTTACTGCTATAATAGACAAGAGAATAATTACATTAACATGATGCGGCAAATTTAAGATAACCTGAGATTTTTAATGTGCGAGGTTTTCGTGAAGCAGACAGTGAAAATGGTGCATTGCCTGCTCAACGGTTGGAGCATATCTGCCAACTGAATAAGCAGGAGACTCAAGTCCCCTCTGAACACTTTCACACAGCACAATATCTTCAATCTGCATATAAACAACAACCAAACATGGTCCAATGACATGCCAGAATCACAACTTGGTATATAAATATCTTGTCAACCAAACTACCATACATTTACCTGTACTTTCTCACTATCCTGTAAGCTTGTGTCTATGAAATCTGTGTCATCCTGATAAGACAGAGAGGTGGAGGAAGTAAGATTATAATTTTTCAATTTCAGCAGTCAATAAAATACCTTTTGATACAAAAACAATATTATGAAGGAAACCAATACAAAGAAACACGCCATTTCCAAATATTTATATATAATATATTGCATGCTATATTATTCACAAGTCATAAATAACACGACTTGTCACTTGGGCTCCTTGTGATGCAAGGGCCTACTAATTTAGTTACAGATTTCAGCTATTTCCCACGAGTGAGAGAAGCAGTATGTCAACAGTAAGTGATTTCAAGACTAATGCAGCTCATTTACAAATTTATATATGTATTATTCAAACTTAATAGGAATTAGGTACAAGAATAACACATATTACCTTTAGAGAGTGTTCAAGATAGTAATCAAAAACTACTTGGCATTTGTTATGTCCTAGCGGAAGTACAAGATTGGTGTCCATCCAGGGTCCATATCTACAATTTGGAAAACATCGGAAGTTAAGAAAGTCTACTATTTTGCATGATAATTACCTAAAACAAGCAAGTGAGTACCTATTTATCATGAAGTTAGGATAAACAAAAGCATATATAGCATTTTTTCCAAGTCGATCATTGCTCTCTTTCCTTTTCACCGAGCCACTTTCACAACTTTGAATGCTTACCCTTTCAAACATCTACATCATTAAATACAGTCCCTTAGTACCAAAAAAAAACAGTCGGTTACAATGAACAATGAAAGCCCAATATCAGGCGCATTTTATGCTATAAATACTTTTTGTTTTTCTTTTTACATTAATTACTGCACCAAAAGGATGTTTGAGGGAGGGGAAAACCTTCCTTCTGGGATTTTTTTTTTTCCTGGGAGGGAAGGCTCCCAAAAATAACACATGTCAAGAATTGTACTATTTTGATTATTATAGTTGGGGCACTAGAATTGAACTAGGTAGGAGAAAAAACTGGAGAAACAGAATGAGGAAAATAAATATACCAGCCAATGCATTGTGTCTAGAAACATCATTAATCTACACAAACATGCCTGGCACAAAAGATTCACACACATGCTATACTGATATGTGAAAATGAAGAGCTTTCCAAATGAGAGAGTAAAGAAGAATACAGTGATGGAATAGGAATCAAGCTTTAGACCAGAAGCAAGGCCTTTATGTGCATATGGTACATGATAGCCACCATCTAAGTAGTTATCACAAAATACCTGCAAATAGAAGTTCCCAAAAATTACCAGTGTCCTATAGCATCTCAACTGTTATCATATCATACATATAAAAATAAGATCAACCTTCTGAAGAACAAATTCCATGGTTTTTCACTTGACGGATAAATCTGCTCATGACCTAAACTAAGCTTACTAGAAGATTGAACGTGATAGTCTATGAAATGATCCATACCTTCCAATTGCATTCAATTGTATATTCGCGTCTGCAGAGATGACTGAGTGAAGAATCAATTCCATTAGTGCTCAATATCTCTGCACTGCTGCCAAGCCATTCCCTTCCCACACAATGGCTATCGACTTCTGTTTGAGGAAAGCCCTCTTTGTTCAGGTTGAGAATTACAAATGGGCCCCAAATAGCTACTTCAATTGGTATAAGCCCGAAGTCCTATCCTCCATTGTTACAAAAATCAGCCAAACTCACCCTTTATGATCAGAATTTTGTTTTACAAGAAACCAATCATGGAACAGAACTTCATACATTTTCATTGAAATCCTGCACTCCTTCTATTCTAGTTGCCTTAAGAAGAGCTCCATTCAATCCGTACGTCCAACCCTGCAGATAATAATGCGGAAAAAAAAAAGAGCCTGTCATGAGGAATAAACAACCATTAATAACAACTACTACCAATAGGAAGGAATAAGCTTAAAAAAAGTTTCACTTTTGAACTCAAGGATCGCATGAATATATATATATATTGCTCATACACATAAACCAGAGTAGGTAAACTCACATGGTAAGGGCAGACAAAGCAAGATTTCTGTCCACTAGCAGATGCAAGAAGAGAGGCATGATGACGGCAGACATTATGAAAGGCGTGAACCTTCCCATTCTCATCTCGACATACAACGAATTCAACACGTCCAAGTCTGCAAAATTAGTCCTCCAATTGGTTCTCAGAAACTCAAAGGAAAAGAAAGTTGCTCCCAAAGATCCTTTCCCCCTTCCAAGAACCAAATGGAGCTAACAGTAGGATTATTTTACTAACAATATATGCAAGTACAATTTTCAAAAATGAATCGGAAAGGGGAAAATGGATGGAAGAAAAGTTTTGAATTTAAAACCTGCCAGTGAAAAAGTCGTTTGTATTCTTTATCTGCTCTGCGGACCCTGATTAAAAAAGAAACAGTGGAAGCTGACTATTCTTGGTCGAAACAATATTCCTAAAAATAACTCATGGAGACACAACCATATCATGGCAGGTTCTATGCTTCCAATTCCAAGCGTAAAAAAAACAAATCAAAGTTTAGCAAATGAAGATTAAAGCACAGTTAAAAGTGCTGAAAGTGCACTTTTGATGCCATCTTTTATGGGTTTTAATTGAAGCTAGTTTCTTGGACTTCTCATTAAAGTTTCAGAGGACTGTCATGACCAATATAAATTTCTTGAAAACAAAGAATCAAAATGATGATATCTGCTTAATCATATTTCATTCACATACCTTCAATTTTCCTCGAATACCAAACTATTAGCTACTGTTTAAGTCGTTCACATTGGGCAAGATCGGAGGCAAAGGAGCAAGGGCACAGTAGATTAAGGCTGCAACAAGATTTTAATTATCAATGGCTCTTAAGTAACTGATTATTCTTTGATATATTGCTTTTGCAACCATTACTAACTAATCAACTCCATAATTTAAATACGTATAGCCCTTGCTTCTGGGCTCCATTTGCATTTTGGTCAGTGCTTGAGCAGTGAACTTAATCACTTTTAATAAGCGTCTAAGCTATCCTATCTGAAAAGGTTTAAAAAACAATTGCTTAATCCAGAGTCAAAATAATGAGCAGGGGGTGCTTGATGCCTTGGTGCTGTGCCGCCTGCTTGCCCCTCAATCTTTCACCCCTTCCCAAATATTTTTTATCATGGTTCTGTTGCTCATTATATTCTGCATGAAATAAGTGACATTTTGATACTTTATAGGCAAAAATGAAACCGTTTTCAAATTTTTATGATTTTTTAAAGATTTAAAACTCAACATCCCCATCTTTTGTCATAACATATCAAAATGTCATCCGTTTCAAAAAAAATTTATCGATCAAAAGGAGCATGCAGAATCCATGTATATGTTTCTCTTCTTATTTAATGTTGCAGTAACCCCACAATTTCATATTTCCAATTTGTGTTCCCAGATATTTAGAGGAAAAGGTCACTCCCACCAACAAAACAGCCCCCAAAACGAATGTTGATGCAAAATAAGTAACCACTAACCTACTGCTTGCCAGCCACTGTAGAAGACGCGATCGAGCTCAAGTTCGAAGAAAGATGGATGGGTGTACCATGAGGCCGGAGGGGTTATAGCCTTTTCCAGGGGAATCTTGGGATCGAACTGTTGCACAAGGTTTTGAGCATGAATTGCCACCTCGGACGACGAGACGAGAGTCGGATTTCGAAGAGAGCAAGAAGGGAAGAATCGATTCGAACAACGACTCGAAATTTGGGGAGGAACAAAGGAATTGAGTAGCATCGTGATGGACATCGAAGTAGGACTGGAAGGCGGGACCTCCAAAGGCAGTGCTTACCAGTAACTGCTCAGCGCGCGCCGGAATATGGCCCCATAAACCGATATATTCAATTAACATTTTTAAAACGTTATTTATTGAGAAAATTAGTTAAAAATAATAAATATGTAAAAAAATATTTTTTATTTTTTAAATATACTTTTATTTATAAATAAGCAAGAGAGATTAGTAATAAGAAAAAAAAATGATGGAAAAAAAATATGTGGCCCACATTGTAATGAGAGAATAAAGAAAATGAGTAGGTATTTTAATTAATAGAGTGTATGAAATTAATCGAGGATATAATAAATAAAAATACATTTATTATTTAAACAAATTGAGAGATAATAAGAAATAAGTATATTTTAAGAATGAAACTACACGGATAGAGGGAGTATATATTGGTAAAGGATTTGTTAAAATTACATGCACAAAATGTATGACTATTTTTAAATCTGTAATAAGTTAATTACTTCCCAATAAATGGATTTCATCTGATGATCTATAATTTGACCAAAATGGAGGTTCTGGTCCACTCTCAAAAATTTCATTTTTTCCCCCTCTCCTTAGTATTCCAAACAATAATCGTCCAACCACCCCTAACCAAAGTAAAAGAACTAAATTTATCTTCATCATAACGCTCCAACAGGTGACACTGAGACTTAGTCCAAGAGCACAACCCCAGAACTTTCTGCAGATTTCCCGCCCCCTCACCATGGAGAACTCGATTCCTGCAATATAAAATAACAGAACCCAAGTTTTCAACTCATTATCATCATCAGAGAGAATGCTAGTTAACCAAGAACTTAACGATTGATCATGAACCATTGAACTCCGAAATCCAATACCCGAGGCAAACCAAATAGAGCGAGAGACCAAGCACAATGCAGAAAGAAGTGATCCTGGGACGGAACAAACATAACCCCTCCACTGCAAGATGATGCTTTCTAAGATTCTCACCAGTAGGAAGCACATCAGGAAATGCCTTTCACAAAAAATGTTTTACTTTGGGAGTAACCTGCAACTTATCAACAGACTTGTTAAACAAAGTGATATGTGGACCAAGAGAAGAAACCACCTGATTCTGGACCAGTACCCGATAACCATCAGCTACAGAGTATTGTCCAGCTACATTACCCATCCAAACCAAAACATCAGCGACTCATATAAGCGATATCATAAAGACTTATTCCATACCTCTACATCATGCAGAATACGGTAACTCCTTTTTTTTTTTTTTGGCATAAATAATATAAAAGAAAAGGGGGTAACTCTGGCAGAGGAATATTATAATAAAAATTTTGACCTTACTAATTTTCCTTCTTGTGTGAAGCAATGCGAATGTCGAGTAAACTCCACCGGCCGCCTTACTATAGGTCGGGTGTTAGGGAAATTCTCATAATCAATCTTAGAATCCCACTCCATCCAATTCTTAATATACGATATATTTATCTAATTTAATTAGATTATAAAAATTAGTTAAATTAATTAATATGATATGTTTTTTCTAAAACATCTTAGTCATCTTTCTTAATTCTCTTATTTTTTCTCCTCTTTTATTATTGTTGAGGTAACATTAGTAGAGAAAAATTATGAAATAAAATTAACAAATAAGGAAAATAGGTTTTACATTTAGGATCAAGATCAACTCCCGAATTAAGTCATATATACATTAAGAATAGGAGGAGCATTTTATATTTTATGAGGTAAAATTCCTCTCACATACTTAACCTATATAAGCGCACTTCTACAAAAATGATATACATCATGGTTTCAAATCGTTATGTATGGAGGAGGAGGAGCATGAGGATGGGAAGGTGGAGGGGGAGAGGACGAATGAAAAGAGCTCTCTAACGTCTTAATATGATGAAAGAGAGAAGGAGGAAGCCGAGGAAGAATAGGTAAAAAAAGAAACAAAAGGAATATATGAGTTTAAATGAAATAAAGTGTACTTTAAATAAAGTTATGAAGGATTATGACTTATGAATTAGCACTTAGGTATCAGGCCAAAGGGTTATGAAAAGGAATTTTAGAGTTTAAAGTTGGGAAAACAGATTATTTGAAAGCGTTTTATGACGGCTGTTTCTTAAAAAACGTTATTTTATCATTCAACTTTTACAATTAATTGTTATAACTGTCATGGTTTTTTCCTGCTAATATAAAGTTGGAAAATATATCATTTAAAAGTTGTACATAACGCACAGTTGTTTTTTAAGAAATGTCTTGTCATTCATACTTTATAGCTAATAATTACAAACATTATGTTTTTTTTTTTTTTTGGTAAGATACAAACATTATGTTTTTATTCCATAAATTCCGCCTCTCGATACATTATATTCATCTATTAAATCATTAAGAATTAATATTATATATTTTAACATGAACTTTACCTCAACGTATCTAACACTTCTTTGCTATAACTTTAAATATTTAGCGTTACATATTCACAATTATGTAGTAGTGACGCAAAATCACTTAACATAAGTAAAATCAACACGATTAAGTGTGTGTTTGGATTAGCTTTTTTTAATAGCTTTTACGACTTACGAGGTAAGTGTGTGAGAGGAGTTTTGTCTCGGGTTTCGCAAACCATGGTTTGAAACCATGGTTTGGAGGATATCCAAACGGCAGGATGATAATTGATTTATAAATACCCTATTAATTAAATTGGGCAAAATTATAAATTTCACACCAATTTCACATTTTAACTTCGTTAACAAATGAGCAAAGGAGTGAATAATTATTACTACCTCCGATCCTAAATATAGGACAAAGTTTGTAGTGCAATTTACACTACAAACGTTGTCCTATATTTAGGACCGGAGGGAGTATAATTCAATCTTTTCATATATGGCATGCAATCACAGCAATGACAACAAATAAAATATTCTGCAAACCTCGTTATATTTAATTATAAGAATGCAACAATACTTGCTTCCAACTCCTGCCTTTTATTTCACAAACTTTTTTTTTATAAGCATAGGCTTTATCAGTGTTTTTTAAACCGGCCCGGACCGAACGGTCCAGCCGCTACTCAGAGAAGAAGGCGGTTCGAGTCAGATATGAAAATTGTCTTTCTTGTTTAACCGTTTTGAGCTAGCATAAAGCCGTCTTTAGCCTGAAAACCAGAGTTAATCTGGAAGCCGGAACGCCCTTTCATTAACCGTTCGGCCTGAGCTTCATGAAGCAGATGAAAGAAGAAGAAGCAGAGGTCACCGGAGTTGCAGACAAGGAAGAAAAGCTTTTAAGAAAGAGAAATATTATTATAATCTGCACCAAGTACAGAAGTTTTTTTATGACAGTGTGTTTTTTGAATTTCTCTCTTTTCAGACCTCGATGCACATGTCCTGATGTGATCTTGACCATGTGCCTTGCCGTTGCAACGTTTTTTTTCAAACCTTTTTATTTTTATTTTTATTATTGCCATAATAAAGACTAAGGACCCGTTTGGTACGCTGGAATTGGGCTATTGGAAATGGAAATGGAATTTAATTCCATGTCTTAAATGTGTTTGGTACAGTTGAAATGGTCATGGAAATGATTTCCATGTGGAAGCCAAAAGCCACCAATTCCACCAAATTGAATTCCATGAACAAAGCAAATATTTGTAATTCAACATGACAAATTCCTTGTTGCCCTTCTTCAACCTTCACGAGACCCACCCTCCAACCCACCACCTTCTCCCTCATCCTTCAATTTATGCGCCGGCAGCTTGTGCTCACAAACATGACAGCAACGGTGACATCCCACAGATCTCGGGCTTCGTCTTCTACCCAACTTCATCTTCACCTTCTTCTCCATTTTTGCCTTCTTTCGCTTCTTCAACGAGATTGTACGATGATGCCGACGTCTTCTTCCCCTCCTTCAGATATGAAAACTAGCATCGACACCCATATTTTGCGACGAAGTCGAGGTCATTGAAGGAGGATATGAAGGTGGAAGCTCACCTTTGCTAGATCCATTTCTGATATTATTCGCTGGTGTCTGGGTTTTTGCTCAAATTAGCTGTAGTTTCGGATCTGAAAACCAGCGCTAGCACCATTTTTTTGTTGATATATTCCTTCAATTTCTGATATTGTTCGCTGGTGTTTGGTTTGTAAATCTGAAATTTTGCAGAAAAAAATGAAATGATACATGTTTTCGGGGGAGGAGATGGTTCGCCCGATGTTTTTTTGGAAAAAAAAATGAAGGACATTTAGGTCTTTTCACCTAAAAATCATATATCATTTTCATGACATACCAAACATACTTTTAAGCCTCATTTCCATTTTCATTTCCATATCCATTTCCATATCCATATCCATTTCCATTTCCATCAAAATTAATTCCATCGTACCAAACGGGCCCTAAAGACTTATATTCTATTATTCTGACATATATATTTCAACTGAATTTTTTTTAATGCCATCTCTCTCTTTTTTATTTTACTTATGCTATGATATGATTATAATTTTTAACCATTTAAATTTTATTTAATTTTATTAATATTAACTAGTTTAAAATATATCTTTGGCATTTTATTTTTTATTGGGTTACTTTGAATAATTTTATTATATTATGGCTTGGTATTTGGGACAGATGCTATAACATGTGAGTTTATTTGGATTTATTTTTTAATTTCTAAAATTATGTTAAAATTAAATATAACGCGTTTAGCACCTTTCTTATCTCCACATATGAGAGACTAACTGCAGTTTTAAATATAAAACATAATTGATTGTTTTGTAAAAATTAAGAAAAATAAATAAATTATTTTAAATTATTTATATTTATTATTTTCCCTTCAAACTAATTTATGTGACTTATAAACTAATGTATAATTTCATGATACACAATATATATTATGATTCATTTATTTAGTTTCCTTAATCTTTCTAAAACAAGTCAATTATATCTCATATTAAGGACCGGAGGTAATATTTATTTCTTATATTTGTATTATTATATATGTAAATTCTTTTTAATTATTAAGCCACCGATTCGACCACCGGTTCAACCGATCCAACCTGTTGAACCATAATCCATTGATTTCTCCGATTCAATATCCGGTTCGACTTTTAAAACATTGGGCTTTATCCTATTGGAGATAATATTATTTAAAAGATGTTCAAATACTAAATGTAAATACATCTCATTATAAAGATTTAAATATTGATTAGTTACATTGTGAAATATTAGCCCCTTCACAATTTATGTTGGTGCATCAAGAATATTTCCAAAGTCCCCAATTCATGTTTCAACCCAAATGTGTGTTACTATACAGATTGGCTCTTCGTAATTGTGGCTTGAACGAACTGTTTACGTAACTGTACAGGTCAATGTTACTACATATATAATCAATGTTGATTAATTGGTCGCTTCTTTTGCCAAACTTTCGAAATTTGTGTGTGTTTGGGATAACTTAATTTTAGAGAATAAGTCTTTATTACGTAAGTCGAGATAAAACTCCTCTCACATACTTACCTCGTATACCGTAAATCACAATTTATAAACACTTATTACCCAAAAACAAATTATTCAAAACGAGTACAAAATCAGCTATCCTTAGTCCGGCGCCATGATTACTCATCAATCTTGAACATAAAGGGGACATTAATTTTTTTTGTCAACTTTAGCATGACGTTACCCTCGTGTTACCCTCGTTTGTGGTGTCCCTTATACTTCTTTCAATTTAGGATTAATATTGATTCTTATAGTTTACAGTTAATTTAATTTTAGTCCCTTAAAATTTCAAACAAATTTTAAACAGGTGGTTTTGAACTCTTAAATTTACTTTCTTTCAAATAATTAGTTCTTATAGTTTAAAAATGATATTCACAATGTTAAATTTGATGGTGACATTAATGCCGTTAAAAGTTATTTATGAGGGTGACTGACTGGGTAAGATTACTAGGCAATTTTCACCATGCCACCATGAGGCAGAACACCGTGGCATTTCTTGCTCTCTACCCCAGTGCTCTTGACATCGGCAGCGTCAAGCCGTACGTTTTTTCCTTCAGAGTTGACGTCATTCCACGAAGCCATAGAGTGAGAGAGTCTCCAGATCCAACGACGACGCCTGACCATAGGCTATCAAGACCATTTTTATTAAATATAAGCAATTTTTTTAAAAAAATTACATAACCAGATCATAACAATTCTAATATATTTGTCAGGTCATTTTTCCCCATCACCTCGCCGTATAAGTAACTTAACATAATTATTGCCACGTAAAAATTAACACCGTTAAATATAATGTAGTTCCAAGTTCTTTTTAAACTTTAGGGACCAACGGTTATAAAAGAAGTAAACTTGAATGACCAAAACTACCTGTTTTAAATTTAAAAGACCAAAACCAAAATTAGGTGAAGCTTCAAAGATCAAAATTGGTATTAACCCTTCATCTTCTGAAAATGCCCACCTTTTACATATTTTGCAAGCTGATCCTTAATTTTTCTTTTATTTTGTCAACGATGACCTGGGGTTAGGGGTGAAAATAGGTCAGGCGGCCTGTTAGAGGCCTGTAGTCTGACCTGTCAGGCTAAAAGGCCAGGCCAAGGCAAAAACAAAAGCCTATTTTACTTAATAGGCCAGGCCAAGGCCTATGGCCTGTCAGACTGGCTTGAGCCGGTAAAAATATTTTTTAAGAAAAATCAGATAAGGGTTAAAAGATAATTTCGCCTGAGCCTATAAGTTTTAGCCTATTTTCAGCCTGTGGCTTGTTAGCCTGTTTTGCAGTGTGACCTGTAGGCCTGTCGGTTTGCTTAAAAAATTTTAAAAATTCAAGCCTCCTTAACAGGCTTCAGGCCAGGCCTAGGCCTAAAAATTAATCTTTAACAAGCCTCAGGCTAGGCTCAAGCCAATTTGTGTCTTAACAGACCAGACCTGTTAAGGCAAAAGCCTAACCTTACCTTGCCTGACCTGTTTCCACCCTTACTTGAGGTATTGAAAGTTTGAAATCCTTCCCGCGATGAAATCATACTTGTAGACCATTCGCACAAGATAACAAATTAACTGTATATTAAATCTTTTGCCACCGCCAGTTGGCCAGATAAACTATTTAATCTTATCCCATTTGGCATAAGTAATTACATATTGGTATATCTTGTTAAAAATAATGCAACATGTGAATTAATTTAATTAATGTGATGCTATATATCTTAATGTAGCGAACAAACAATGAAATAATAATTTCCGTGATAGACCATTCGTACAATAGTATGTACGAACTATCGAATCTTAAGCCACTTGGCCTTGAAAACAATTGAAGCATATCTCATTAATATAATCATAAACATTTTCATTGACTGACATTTTTTATCATATAATAAAAGTGGGTATGAATCAGTCCAATTAATTAGTTAATTGCATGATATTGAGTTTAATATCAATAAATAAAAAGGTGATTTTTATATTTTCATTACTAAAATTTTGATTAATGATTGCTATCATATCTTGCTGCCTATATGCATTTATCATATTTTAAATAGAGTCTGAAAATTTAATTTAAAATAGAAATTTTCATGTAGAAATATGAAAAATAGTTAATTTTTTTGTGCAGGTAAGAAGTATGATCAAAGCCAACGCACATACTTGGTCAATCATTAATTTAATTAGTGCTTACGCCGCCTAACTTAATTCAAAATCAATCTTTACTCTTCAATAATGTTCTTACATCAACGTGAGGCTTTTTTTTTTTTAGAAAATTTCATGTTGTCATTAAAAATTATATCTAAGTAATCAAGGATAAGTTGGCAAAATATATATATATATATATATATTCAAGGATAGAAAAATTCCTTAATTCAATTCTGCTAAAGGCTATTAAGCGCCCATGAAACTTTGAAGCATTCAATTCAGTCAGTTGAGAAGATGAATTGAGAAAAACTTTCCTAAGTGCAATGCTAGTAAATCCTCAGCCTCGAGAGTAAGGTTCATATTCCTAATTTTCTTATGTGCAAAATATCTACCATGTACTTTAAATCATATATACAAATAAAATTTTTGTCATATTTTTATATTATGTTAGTAAAATAAAGAACAAATTAACAATAGGAATTTATCTTCATAATGTAAAAGATTAGATGAGTCACTTAGGAAGGAAGATTTATGTAAATTTTGAAAAACGTGGTGAGCTGATGTAATTAAAAAAAGTCAAAGGAAATTTGCATGGTTCATTTTAATTTTAGTAGTATTTTTTTAAAAATAAACATGGTTTTTCATGTGTAACAACAACTGTTTATGATTTTTTTAATACTATGTCTTACTATATATTTTATTACAAATACTGAGAAATGATATATGTTTACATCTATATGAAATGAATATAAAGGTACTATATTAGCTTAGACTGCTGGGAATCCAAAGCATATACACAAGACAAAAACAAATGACATATAAAAATAAGTCGAAATAAACGAAATGAGATGCATATGAAAGTGGCCGGTTAGAGATATTGACAGAAAACGATGCTTCGCTAGCTATGAGCCAGAGAGAGGCTTTATTCTTATCTATACACGGATCACGTGATTTGCTATTGGGATTTTCTTTCAGTTGATTGACAATACTCCTCTTGTATTTAATATAAAGCTTAATTTATCTTTTTTTTTAATTAAGAAAACTAAATATGTCAGTTCATCATAACATATGTTATGTATTATTTGATTATATATCAATTTATAAGTCAAAAAAATTAGTTTGGTATAAAATATATAAAAATAAATACTCTAAGCTAATTTATTTAGTTTCCTTAATTTCTAAAAAAAAAAAAGTCAACGGGATCTTATATTAAGGACAGGAAGTATCTTATATTAAGGAGATGAGGTACTACCTTCGGTCATTAATATAAAACCCAAATGATTTTCTTAGAGATATTAAGAAAGCTAAATAAGTTAGTTAATCATAACATATGTTGTGTATCATTTGATTATATATCAATTTATAAATCAGGAAAATTAGTTTGGTATTAAATATATAAAAATAAATACTCTAAGCTAATTTATTTAGCTTCCTTAACTTCTCTTAAAAAAAGTCAACAAAATATTATATTAAGGACTGAAGGTATCTTATATTAAGGAGAGGAGGAACTACCTCTGGTAATTAATATAAAACCCAATTAATTTTTTTTAAAGAGATTAAGGAAGCTAAATAAGTTAGTTAATGATAACTTATGCTATGTAATATTAAATTATATATCAATTTATAAGTTAGACAAATTAATTTGATATAAAAAAATATAAATACTATAAGTAATTTATTTAATTTCTTTAAAAAAATATTAACTGAATCTTATATTAAGAATACGAGATAGTAGTATATGTAAATGAAGGTTCTTTTTTTTTCTTGGTTAAGTTTAGAAATTGGGTACATACTAATATGGAAAGGAAAACGGGGGTGATTGGAATAAGACAGGGAGTAAGGCAGGAGAAAAACGAGGGGGTTGACCAGATCAAGTGGGTAAGAACGGCACGGAACCTTGACCCTCAGCATACGGTTGCTTGTACTTTGTTGGTCTAACTTTAACGTCACCACTTATTATTTTTCATTCCTTCATTTCATCCGTACCACGTCCTCTCTTTTATTTAAAACCACTCCCTTCTTCTTCTTCTTCGTCTTCATCCTCTCTCTCTCTCTCTCTCTTGTATTGTTTCTCATGATGATGTACGAAAACCAGCATACAATTCATGCCCCTCTTCATCATCAACCTCAACATCAGCAGCTGAGAAAGATAAAGAACCATAATCGTCGTCCTCGTCATCAAGATCATCATGAGGAGGAGGAAGAAGAAAAGCTCCAAATAGTCGACCTCAGTGGCTTATCCCTCGAATCTGTCCCCACCCCTTCTCTTAATTTAGCCCTCATCTGCAAGTTAAACTTCTCTTGTAACAACCTTCAGGTATCTATCTATCTATTCTTTACCCCTTTAATTTCTTTCTTGATATTATGATCTAATATCCGGTTCAAGGTTCATAAATGCCCCTCCGATCATTAATGTCTTTTCTTTGGGAGAGAACTCAAAACTTAGAGAGATCTAGAGGTTTTGTACTGCCAAACTGTGTTGGTTACCTCTTTTTCTTTTCGAAATACAATGGCAAGGTACAAGCTTGATAATTAGAATCTACACAATCCTAGACATCGTCCCTCAGTAGGGACCTTGCTTGTCCTCCAACACATTCGCAAGGTGGTTACGTTACCTTTAGTTTCACTCCTGATACTATAATGTTATAGCTCAATCTGTAACCATCCATTAATAATTAATTGTTTTTCCTCAACACTTGTTATTGAATAGGAACCTGCAGAAACATTCAAACCCAAAGGTCAACGCACAAGTTTTTTTTTTTTTTACTGAAAAATATCATGAGTTTTGGTTTTTAGTCGAGCTTAATCCATTTCGTGCCCAAAGATTGATACATACTTTATCAGCATAAGATAAAGGGCAAAATCTGAAAGCCGTACAGTTTTTAAGTGAGAAAGAAGATTAGCTTCCTGATGAAATTATATTATATTATATTTTATCCATAAAAATATTTGGAAAAGTTTGGTGGTGAAACGCGAGATAGTAAAAGCCTTGGGTCTTAATTAACTCTCTTATGTATTCATCCGTTTGGTGATTAATATTGATTATTGTGCATGTTTGTTTAAGCTTTTTGCACAGTAAATAAGCCCTTATTACGCAAGCCGAGAAAAAACTCCTCTCACATACTTACCTCGTATACTGTGAATCACGAATTATAAGCACTTATTGCCCAAAAATAAGCTATTCCAAACGCACATTGTTAGTTGTTCGTTCCATACCATATCCGTACAGTTGACAGTCCCATCTTTATTATTATGAAGAAAAAGAAAACTGATGAAACAGATTAAAAGCACAGATGCATCTTAATTATAATTATTATATGTATTATGACTAATTAATTTGTTTGAATGATACAGGAAATTCCAGAATCTCTAACAGCAAGGTTGCTGAATGTAGTGGCGTTAGATGTACACTCCAATCAACTTAGGTCTCTCCCCAATTCCATTGGTTGCCTCTCCAAGCTCAAGCTTTTGAATATCTCTGGCAACCTCATCGAATTTCTCCCTAAAACTATTGAGAATTGCAGGTAATCACCATCATTACTTAATATTATATATATATATAGGTCTTTCATTTTACAATAAGTATACTTGGAATTTTATAATAACAACAGTCTTGTTTCTTAGATCACCACAAACATTATTTATATGCTCACACCATAACCCTTGGCTGCTATAGGTTAGCTACCAAATTTTTTGTTTGTTTATAAGAATATTGAACCGGGACATGCTGACATACGGTTTTACGAAACATGTTTTTATTGCACCAATCAGTTAATCTTAAGCGAACCATTTTGCTTCTCTATATATATATATAGCTTGTTATAAATTTTATTATTGTTTTATATATGATGAGTGGTGATTGAATTCTTTTTGGCTTCTCCTCATTGTTGATGGACCCGGTTTTTATACTCAGCAGATTTGATGAGTATAGAAAGCTAGGAGATTCTAGATCATCGAATCTGATCTGGATGACCCATATCTGTTTTATAATATTTTTAATAGATATTTGTTTTATTAAAAATATTATTTTTAATAAAACAGATATGGGTCGTTTAGATCAGATCCGATCGCTCAGAATCTTCTAACTCTTCCTGCTCATCAAATATGCTGAGCATGGAAATCAATTCCGTTGCTGATGCTTTGGTTGAAATATATCCAACAAAACCGATTAAGTGGGATGAACAGTAGCAATAAATAGGAGAATATTTAATTTATCAGACCTACTTTAGCCGTGGCTCTACATATATAATACATATATTATTAATTATTAGTGTTGTTCACTTTTCTGTACATCTTTCGGCTCACACACACATGAAAACGCATGCCAAACAGTAGGATATCATGATACTGGATTAGTAGGTTTAACTGGTTGATTAGCTAGCATGATGGATCCTTCAAAAATTATATTATATTCCTCCTTCAAAAACCTCTTGTTTTCAACAATATAATAAGTGATTAACGCGATTTGTTGAATTGGAAAACAAAAATCTAAAAATATTTCCATATGGGTACGTACTTTGTGGTGGGCCAAAAAGAGGTGGAGCTTTCAGAAACAGAGGTCACGGCAGGGAGACGAATTTTGTGTGCAACATTTTGCTGCGTTTTCCAAGGGTTGCCATCAATACTTATTTTTGACATCAATATATATACATTAATAACCACTAATTAATTAAATTAATTAAAGAAAAGAAAATAAAAGGCAAAAATCCGTACATATAATTACAGAAAATTTGTACTAATAATAATTCACGGATCCTTTTGAAATACGAAACGTTGAATAATCACCCAAGGAACTTCAACTCATCCACATGCCCAGTGCATAATAGTCAGAGACACTTATTTTCTTGTATTCATAAACTACTATTTAACACTTCCTACGTCACAATGTACGTCAATCTGTTAGACTTTTACCATATGACACTAATTAACCTTTGACCCATGGTACTATGTACGTACGTACGTAACAGGGCCTTGGAAGAACTGAACGCCAACTTCAACAAGTTGACTGTCCTCCCACAAACCATAGGCTTTGAACTCATCAACCTCAAGAAGCTCTCCGTCAACTCCAACAAGCTCCTCTTCCTTCCCTACTCCACCTCCCACCTCACCGCCCTCCGAGTCCTCGACGCCCGCCTCAACTGCCTCCGGGCGCTGCCGGACGACCTCGAGAACCTCGTCAACCTTGAGATCCTCAACGTCAGCCAGAACTTCCAGTACCTGGAAACCCTACCTTACTCCATAGGGCTACTCCTAAACCTGGTGGAGCTTGACCTGAGCTACAACAAGATCAAGTCGCTACCGGACTCCATCGGCTGCCTCAAGAAGCTCATGAAGTTGAGCGTGGAAGGGAACCCCCTGGTGTCGCCGCCTGCAGAGGTGGTGGAGCTGGGGGTGTATGCTGTGAAGGAGTACATGTGTGAAAGGATGAACTCGGCGCACCGGAGCCCACCGTCGAAGAAGAAGACGTCGTGGGTGGGGAAGCTGGTGAAGTATGGGACGTTTGGAGCGCGTGGCAAGGAGCGTGAGGCGCGTGAGAGTTTCATCATGCATGAACAGTTTCGCGCCATTGCTGGACTTGCAACTCCAAGGCATGTCAGTATGTTCTCTCCAAAACGATTCTTCTCGCCCCGCAAAAGTACTAGTAATTAATGCTCAAGCTGATGATTATGCATGATGATCAACATCGTCTTCTCCAGCCGACAAATAATGATCCTAGGTTTTGTGTGACTATGAATAATTTTCATCATGTGCTTATAATTAATTGCACTGTTTTGTTCTTGTTTCGGTAAATCTAGAATTGCAAATATTTATGATACTAGGTTTGTATATATTTGTACGTATATTACAATGAACTCTACGTGGTGGAGGGTTTGTATGCACGCGCCTTAGTGATGATAAACTTTATTATTGTTTCTTTTAAATTTCAGTCGTTTGAGATTACGACTTTTTAAAAAAATAAGTCTTTATTATATAAGCCGAGAGAAAACTCCTCTCACATATTTACCTTGTATACTGTGAATCACGATTTATAAGCACTTATTGCCCAAAAATAAGCTATTCCAAACAAACACATAGTTTGTCTAAGTTGACTTGATATGGCTGAATCTTGAACATATATAGGTTATTATAGACCTTGTGTTTGTTGATAATTATGACTAAGAATCAGAGGGTTTATGTGGTTCATTCAATGTTCAATTCATTTTGTTCGATTGTGGTCAAGGGACAGGATTAGTGCGCTCCCTCGTGCATGTTTTAAGAAAATAATACATAGATGTAACCAAAAAGTTAATGTGTGTGTGTGAGTATACTAATTTCAGATCAAATTAATTGAATTGATTAGTATCGATAACGTTGAAATTTACATCATACGTATATAGTATTCAATTAGTTAGTTGTCACAATTAAATTTTGAATGATATTAAAAAGTTAAGCATAATTAAGAAGCTAATTAAGGAAACGATATTTGGTTCTCACGCACAACAATCCTGTGGGCTGATCTAACTTTTGCAAAAAGTAATGCAAAGCTATCTTGACCACCTCCCCTAGAGAGAATTTGAACCTTATATTGTCATATATATATTATAAGAAATTAGCCTTTTTCTGTTATATTCAACCCTCATTGATATTTGGTAGTGTGATAATATACTTAAGGATACTAGTACACATTCCAGTTATGTCAGGCCCATTAATGTACCAAGTTGGGTTTGTGGAGACACTTATGGTCCATTGTTCTTTCTACAAATTGACCCAATTTTAATTAAGAAGGTCATCTCAAGGCTCTCCTTAGTTGAACAAACCTCATTAAGACCTCAATTTGTAGAAACCCAAACAAAACCAAATTATTCATAAAAAAAACTTTAATCCTAAGGATCCCGTTAGATTCATTCTAATACTCAGGATTCTCTATAAGAGGCAAATGTAGAGCATATATACTTGAATCTCTAAGGGAGATAAGAGAGAAGTTATAGAAAGATAGAGCTTTCAGAAGATAAAAGCTCAGAAGGAAGTCATAGAAAACATTCTTAGATCAATAAGATCACTTTGACACAAACTTCAAGAATCCTTTGAGACTGGGAGCATTGTTTAGATAGAAATTGAGACACACCAAATGATAAATGTAAATTATTACACCCTAGCTGTAAGGTAGGATAGCTAAGCACACCGATGACCGATAGTACAATTATTAAAGCAAAAACACTCTGAAAAGTAAACCATGTGATAAAAGTAATAAAGCAGACATTCTCGTGATTCTAATAGTTCACCATCCTTTGCATATGGGCTCATGTGATCGAGACAGGTTCTGATAATCTTCCTACTCTGAGTCATCATCGTTGTCGTCTTGTCTCGACACTTAGGAACAATATTCTGGATACTGTGAATATTGGGTTGGAGTAAATGAGCTTTCTGCTAGATCTTGAGAGAAAGGACCTCCCCATAGGTCTTGAGAGAATGGGCCATATAGGTCCTAAGAACTAGTTGGGCCTTAGATATTTGCATATAGGTTTTGGGAACTAGACGGACTTTGAGGTCAGTAGGGAACAATGGCAATTCTTTGGAAGGGGATCGCTTCTTAGGGGATCACTTTTTCGTAGCATCAAGCCAGGCCAGAGTGGTTGGATCAAACATCTGTTCCCTGGATTTCCTTCTGCACCATTGTTTTAAGTTACTGATGAAGAGTTTAAGATTTTCCAAGGCTTGTCCCTTACATTGAGGCCAATTTCTTTTTACACTCCAAAGATAAGCCTGATTAAGATGTAGACTTTTCCTTGAAAATCTACATTACAAGGCCTACGAAAAGTAAATAAGGCTTGGGCAATTTGACTTTCTTCTACTATATGCCAAAGACCATATTTTTGAATGAGTTATCTCAGTTGTTTTCTCCAATGTGGAAGGGGAGAAAACCATTGGAGCATGGTCCATAAAGGAGCGCCTTCATTTTTGCTACCATAAAGATAATGCTATACAAGAAATGGTTCTAAGGCTATACCACAAGCATATAGAGTTGAAAGTGACCAGTGGTACCATTTCGTTTCTTTAGGATTGGCAGGCACAGTGGAATAATTTTAAAAATTTCATCAATCCCAATAGAGAATCTATCAATGGCGTTTAAACAGAGTTAGGAAGAATCGTATCTTTTAAAATTTAGGGTTTTCGATCTCTAAAAGCCGACATCTCATATTCATTCCCTCTACCGGTATCCACACAAATGCGTCTCCAACATGGATTATATGTGCTAGCACCTCCAATGTCTGCTAGGGTTTTCTCGTGGCTCTGAATTCTCATCTGTACATGAGTTTTTTTTGCTTCATCATTTTTATAACCCATAAGGGCTATATTCGAATTTCAAAATTAATCAAGATTAATTTCAAAATTAATTAATTTTTAATTATCTTGATGAGTTAATTAAATAAATTCGATTTAATTAAATCTATCATACAGTTTTAAAATATTCTTGGTAATGTCTTCATTGAATAACATTAACATTACCTAAGAATTCTCTGTGAATAGCTCCAAGGAATGTTGCTGGACTGTCTACTCTTACAACTTGAATCCTTTGGTACTCACTGAGTTTTGTAAACCATTCTTGTAGATTTCCAGTCATCCTGGAAATAAATTCTGTCAAAACTTGTTCCAGGGTGACTATGGAGTGGGTTATCTGTAGGTCAATCCATGCTCTAAATTCATGTAGCTTGTCTCGCCATTTTGATGGACGAATATCATCAAATGTAAAAGATGGTCCATTAGAGGGTTTGCCTTCTAGATTTCTTGCTGCTAAAGGCCTTGATTCTCCTATTTGTTCTTCATCAGGAGATGATCTTCAACGATAGTGCATTGTTGTGAGGTGTTTCTTGTATCAACCATAGCAATAGTTGATAGGTCTACATAATACTAATCCTCACTAGAAACTTCTTCAATCATAGATGTATCCAAAGTTTATGTTGTAACAGAGGTGGAACCTTATGAAATGGATTCTTTTTCAGTGGTATTTCCTTCCTCAGAGGGAGTTGATTATGATTTGAGGATTGGAAATTCAAAATTATCATCATCCAAGAATCCAATGGTCCTAGATAGACTTACAACTGTGCCTTTTCCTCTATCAATAGAGGATGTAGAAGGTAATAAAGTCTTTGCTGGAGAGGTGGCTGGAGTGCGGATTTTTAGTGAGGTTTGGGGCAATCTAATATAAGTGAAGGTTGGTCCTGTATAGGGTGTTGGTCTGGAAGAGTAACTTTTAATTATGATGCCAGAAGTGGTTACTACTTTCTTCTTAGATGGGTTTTTGGGATTAGTTTCTCTTACTTGTCTAGCCCAAGGGTAATTGGGTCTGAAGATGGATTCATAGTCAAGTTTTGTGTGAGGTGGTTTAAACACAGGATGGGTAGGTAGTAGAAAGGAATAAGGGGAGAAAGGATTTATGGTGGGTTGCGGCGAAGGTGGTTGATGTTTAATTTGTGGGTGTCAGCTTCAATCTAGCGTAGTTCTTTCTTAATTGTAGAGAGTTCTTGATCCTTTCTCTGGAACTTAGGACCATAATATATATGATCCATATATCTTCTCAGATCTTCATTTAATTGCTACACCTGAGCAGAGTCTGTTCTGTAGGCTTTTAACTTCTTCTGTCATTGCATCTATTCGGGTAGACAAGTGTTCAGTCTTTCCCATAAGATCATCAAGTTTCTTATCTATATGATGCAAGACTTTATTCTGGCTGACTTCATTCTCTGTTTGCCAATTTATCACTTCTTTAGCTGGAGTAACTGGCTTATAGATTCCTTGTGAAGTGATCTCCGTAGTTGGGATGTAAGGTCTTGAGGTTAACCTTATATTTTCATTTATTGGTCCTAGTTTAGAGAGGTGGAAAATTCTCCTTAAAGGATCCTGGTTGTACTATGGCAACATAGAATGGACGGAGCTACCTTCGGGATAATTGAAGCTGTGGGGACAGCAACACTTAAAAAAAATTGTGGTTTAGTAGCAGTTAAAAGTGTGTATTTATAGCGATTTTAACCGCTACAAACATAATTAATAGCAGTTCCTTAAACCGCTACTAAATCCACTATTGTAATTGTATTTATAACGGTTATATTTAACCGCTACTATATTTGTAGGGGTTAATTAGCACCGCTATAACATTCTCAATCAGATGACCCTTTTCTTGGTAATTTGTAGCGGTTATATAATCACTACAAATGGCAAACCATGAATATTAGATGGCGGGAAATGAAAATAAAAATTTAATATGATATTTGTAGCAGTTATAAAACCGCTACTAAATTGAATTTAAAAAGGGCGGAAAATATTAGTAGCGGTTACATAACCGCTACTAATTTCAATTGAAATTCAAATTTTATGCCAAAAATTTAGTTGGTCTTTTAAAAAAGTATATTTGTAGCGGTTATTAAACCGCTACAAATGTCAGAAAATTTTTTTAAAAAAAATATACAATTATCTGTTTCCATTTTTTTAATATTACATTAAATAGTTTATTATTTTAATAGTTTAGCCAATTTAATTAGCTTATTATTCATTAGTTTAGGTCATTTATAATTTTAAAGGAATGATTTAATTAAATTAGATAAGTTTGAAAATTGTATTGATAATATTATTGGGGATACGTAGGTAATAAGGAACTATTATGTTGTCTGCTATAATGTGTTTATGATTATGTAAATAAATATCTAAAAAAATAGTGAGAATAAATATTATGCGAAAGAAAAAAGTATTGAAATAAAAATTTAAAAATTTATAACTATATTTGATCACCTTGTTAAGCTCTTCAGCTCATAGAAAAATAAGTGAAAATGAGAGAAGATGAAAGAGAGGTAAGGTGGAAAGAAATGGGGGAGTATTTGAAATGATATGCAGTTAGGGTATTTATAGGGATATGCGTGAAATTTGTAGTGGTTAGTATCATGGTTTTGTAGCGGTTTTAGGTTGTAGCAGTTATTGTTGTTATTTGTAGCGGTTTTATAACCGCTACAAATATTTTTTTAATTTTTTAAAATATTTTTTTAAAAAAACAAAAACATAATTTGTTTGAACAGTCATTAGGCCATCAGTACAAAAATTATATAGAAAAATTGTTAGCGATGTGTTTTTTTGTTAAACAAATTTAATTAAAATGATATGAATTTAAAAAACGCACTGAACTATAGGTAAATTGTGATCGCCTTCAGGGAAGAAGTTTTCGAAATTGGCGGGCTGAAACGGCTCATTCTTATAGGCGATGTTATCACCATCACCCATGTCGTAAAGGTCTTGAGGCTTTAAATGAACAACTATGTGCCAATCCCTATGTCTCTCGTCCTCAACATAATAAACTTGGTGTGCCTCTGAGGCAAGAATATACGGCTCATCATCTTGAGACTGACAAGTATGAATTAGCCGAGAGAAATTTATTAATGTGATGCCTAAGTCATCAGTTATGAGTCCCCAGGAAGTAGTTGTATTTGCCCATAAACACTTGAATAGCGTAACAGTGAAACGACCTTGGTAATTAAGTTCCACGACATCAAGAAGCTTTTCATAGTAAAGGACGCCTCCGAACTACATGTTGGCATCACTGCTGCTCGCATAATTCCTTTTCCTAAAGGTACCATAAACACCCGAATTTTGAGTTTGCAATCCTTGATCCCATGAAACCGTGCATAACTTGAAAACATTGACATTATATGCTGTAAACCTTTTTGTATGATCAAGAGGGCCGATTGCGAGAGGTCTGAAATCTGGTGAGTGTGGATTGTGTTCATTTAGTATTCTGTGCACAAACCAGCTTGGGAATTCTCTGTGGACCTTTTTGTCAACTTCAGAGAATGTTTGTGTACAGATCCTAAGTTGATGCTTAACATGACTTCTGAATTCCCTACAATTAATCATGGGAAGGCGATAGTGAAATGAAAGTGAAAAATGTTATGAAAGATATAGAATAATAAGTGAGTGTACAATTCTTATCGTATGAAAGGTTCAACTTGAGTGTAATTAATCAAGACATGTCTATGTACTTGCAACTTCTCAGTTGCCGTTAGTTTGAAGTTCTCAATTCCTCCAATTGGTTTGCCAACACGAGAGATAATTTCTCCTGATGTTGGTGCAGGTTTAGGACAATCATCTACATGAGGCGGTCGGTTGAAGGCGGTCTCAATGTCATCAAAGTACCTTGAATAGAATACAGGACCTCATCCCCTATATAATCTTCAACTATAGAACCTTCTGGCCAAACCTTATTCCTTATGTAAGATTTCATTTTCCCAAGAAACCTACAAAGTGAAGAAGGGCAAAATGATACAAAATGCTCAAAAGGGCAACCAACAAACATAAGAACTATTAATGGCGCACATATATAAAATGAGTACCTCTCAATCAGATACATCCATCAATATTGAACTAGGCCAGCGAGTTTTGTTTCATGAACAAAGTCGACTGTAAGGTGAACCATCACAGTGAAAAAGGACGGAGGAAAGATCATCTCCAAATGACAAAGGGTAAGAATAATTTTGGACTACAGCTGATCGAGCTCCTCAACGATCAAAACCTTGGAACACAACTTCCAAAAGAAAGAACAAAGCTCCAACAAAACGATTGACATATCAGGAGGAAGTGTATTCTTTATACCCAGTGCAAATAACTGTTGCATAAGCACATGTGAGTCATGACTCTTCAGACCAGCAACCTTTTGAGCCTGCATGTCAATACATCATGAAATGTTGCTTGAATACCCATCTAGAACTTTTATTTTCTTCAATGTCACAAGGAAGACTTCCTAGTTTGGTTTTGTGACGGTGAACTTTGCCAGCTGAAATTTGTCATGCTTATCTTTCCACGTGTCTTCACTACCTCCCATGGCACATAAATATTTCCTTACTTGAAGATGATCTTTTGACTTTCCCGGTTCGTTAAGCAGCGTATATAGCACATTGTCGCATACATTTTTTTCAATGTGCATGACATCAAGACTATGACAAAGTAAATTAGAATTCCAATATGGAAGAGTGAAGAAAATGCTTATCTTCCTCTATTGCTGAGGAGCAGAAGTCTTGCCCTTCTTTCGGCTTGCTTGTGCTGCATCGTCGCTTTTTCCGAACTCGAATTTAACATCCTTAAGTTGCTATAAGATATATGCGCCGGATAAAGTTTGAGGTGGCCCTCTTATTTCTAGTTCCCATTGAAGCGATTCCGTTGCAATCTAAACTTGTGCCTTCCATCGAGAAACCCCATAAAGCACTACTTCTGACTGCAGGAAAGGCGTACTGCGTCAGAGTCAAAACTGCAAGCTGGATAAGCCGAGCCAGTATGCACATTCCATCTGGATAATATTCTAAGGCCAGGAAAGTCACTAATCGTCCACTTCAAAGCTGCACGCAAGTTGAACAAGGTCTTCCTGTAAGCGTCATATGTCTTGATACCGACATTCTACAGGTCAAGTAATTCTTCAATAAGCGGTTGGACATACACAATGATGTCATTACTCGGTGCCTTTTTGCCTGAAATGATCATAAACAAAATGAAGGAGCTATGTTTCATACACATCCAGGGGTAAATTGTAGGGAACTAAGACTACTGGTCAAATACTGTAACTTGTGTTAAGATTCCCAAATGCATTGAAACCGTTGGTTGCCAAAGCAAATCTAAGGCCTTGTTTGGTACGTGGTATTTGAGAGCAGGGAGAGGGATTGGATGAGGGATTGAGTAAAAATACATCGTTTGGTATGAGGGATTATGAGTAATCAGGGATTGTGAGTACCACGAATATGGGATTGCTGCAAAGCCACCTCCCCCCTGGTATTGTGTTTTGAATCCCAGGATTACAAAATTATGAAGACAAAAATATCCCTGATTAAAATATTTTGAGACAAAAATAACCTGAGTTTAACCCAACCCTCTCACATAATCACTCCCTCCTCCTCCTTTTTTCCTCCCTTTACCATCGACAGCTCCTTCTGCATCATCGACCTTCACTGCCGCTCACTCCGTCGCCCACAACCGATCACCTTCACCTTTCCCCTTTATCTTCGTCGCCCTCAACCCCGCTCACACTGTCATATTTTTGATGCAGCTCTGGGTTTGCTCATTAATTGCAGATCTCGACGTCGATATTCTTTAAGTTGCAATGATCATAATCCTGGTTTTTTCTCTGAGATACTCTGGCTTCTGAGAGAGGGAAGAAAATGAAGGAAGTTATGATAGTCTCAATTTCTTCTACGCTTGGGAATATGTTGATCGGGTGGGATAGTTCTAGCATTGCAGGTCTCATCTCTTTCATAATCTTCTTGTTCTTCTTTTGAAATGTACATCAAAGCTCAATTTTACTTTTGCTTGTTTATTAATGGATATGACATTGCAGGGGGCATGTCTTACATCAAGAAGGAATTCAATTTAGAAACCGATTCCAAAATGGAAGGAATGATTGTCTCCATGACGTTCCTCACCGGAACACTGACGACGACACTTCATGGAACGGCCAGCGACATGTTCGGACGACGTACGATGCTAAAAATCTCATCAGTAACATTTATCTTCAGCGCTCTGGTTATCATCTGGGCTCCCAACATTTACATAATTCTAATGGCGAGGTTACTGGTCGGTGGTGCCAATGCTCTCACCGGCACTCTCACTCCTCTCTCCATATCGGAGATTTCACCGCCGGACATCAGAGGCGGAGGTGAGGGTTAGGGCTCGAGACGGGTGAGAAGACCAGACTGTCTCGATGGAGTGGAGGAGACGACCGAAAGTAAAAACAGAATCTCTATAAGGTATTTTCGTCTTTTATTATCAGTGACTATTTATTAAATAAGATAAATATAATTATTCCCTCCAACTATTACTCCCTACCAAACATATTTTTAAAGCATCAATCTCAGTCCCAATCCCAATCCCAATCCATCAAAATTCAATGCCTCGTACCAAACAGGGCCTAACATTTATGGGGTCAGCAGCGAAAGATGGAAAGTCTTTGACAAACGTTTTCCAAGCATCTGCATCCTGAGGATGTCATAATTTACCATCTTCTTTCTTATCAACCTCATGCCACCTCATGTACTCCGCCGTTTTAGACGACATAAACAATCTTTGTAAGTGCAGCTTTAAAGGGAAGTATATGATAATCTTTGCAGGTTTCTTCTTCTGCTTTTTTCCCTTCCGAATTGTCTTATAACTCGATGTATGACATCACTTGCAAGTCTCCCTGCTGTCATCATCTCCCCAATACAGCATACAATCGTTGGAGCATAAATCAATTTTTTTGTAGTTCAAGCCCAATCTTTTAATAATCTTCTTGGCCTCATAGAACATTGTGGGAATCTCCGCGTTAGGGAATGCATCTTGTAATAATTTCAGTAACATTGACATTCCCTTATATGTGATTCCACACAAGCACTTGATATGATACAACTTGATCAAGAAAGATAATTTAGAGTATTTTTGACAACCTTGATATAAAGGACGATCTGCCTCACGCATCAAGCTGAAAAAATCCCGAACGGCTTCATTCCGCATGAACACCGGCTCTCAGCCCTGCACTTCTTCGTTGAAGTTGTAGTCATGAACACCAAATACATCACGCACAGCTTCATTAACAGGATCATCTTCATCTAGTTGAACTCCTACTTGTGAACTTTGAGGAAGAGCATCATCATATCTCATACCGGCCTTTTCACCATGAACTGCCTAAAATGTATAGTCTTCTGGGAAAGGCTTCAAAAGCAAATGTTCCTTAACAACATGTCATACATGCCACTTCTTGAACTTGCATCTCTGACATAGACAGATGATCTTGTCATTACAGCTAGTGTGAGTGAATACGAAATCCAATAAATTGTTTAATCCGTACAAATATTCTGGAGAATTGTGTGGCAACCTGATACATGACTTATCCATAGCTACTAGTGAGAGAGAAGAAAGAATAGTGAAGAAGATGAGTGAATAGAGAATTATGAATGCCTAGAAGCTTATATTCTGATTTTCAAATGTTTAATATTTTGTAGCGGTTCAGAAACCGCTACAATAACCGCTACCGTGCTATAAATTTTTAGCGGTTATATGAGCAAAACTCTACCAATTTTTGACCCGTTGGAATCAATCAGAACAATTTATTTTAATCTTGTAGCGGTTTTAAAACAAGATCGTTACTAATATATATTTGTAGCGGTTATAAATTCTTAACCACTACAAATTTCAGGTGGTAGAAGAATTTTAAATTTCAAATATTTTAACTTTGTAGAGATTATAAGAAAAAAAACAACTACAAATATTAATGACCGTTGGACAATTTTTTTTAAAAAAAATTGGTTTTCAATTTTAGCGGTTATTGGCATAAACCGTTACAAATTTAGAACAAAGTGGGGGAAATTCAAAATTCAAATGTTGAATATTTATAACGATTATTACTATAACTGCTACAAATATTCAACATTTGAACTTTGAATTTCACTCCCTCGTTGCATACCTTTGTAACGGTTTACACTCATAACCACTACAAATTGAAAACCGACTTTGTAGTAGTTTGTAACATTAACCGCTACAAATAGGCTACAAAATATTTTTTTAATATTTGTAGTGGTTGTATAATAAAACCGATACAAATATATATGATTATTTTTTTTGTGGTTAATTTTAGAAATATAAATAAGATTGTAGTAAATACAACACATATTTAACAAGGCTCTAAAAATATAAATATAACTATTGTAAACGCAATAAGAATTTAAGTTCTTAAAATAAAATATCTAGGTTTATTTACAAATGTTTCAAAAAGAAAATATATATATGTTCTAAACTAACTAGCAGGAAGCTGATCATCTGGTCTTCCCTCAGGTGGGGCTCCCTTAGGTGCTGCTGGATCATGAGGTTGGGCAGAGTTAATAGCACCATCATTATCAGCAGGAGGAAGAGGAGGAGGCTGGACGACGAACCGAGGGACAAGGGGAACCTGTGGATGCTGCTCGTGCAGGAATAGGCGACTCCACGATCGCTCGAGCATGAAGTTCGTGATATCGCGCCACTACGCATGCTGAGCGTAGTAGAAATCATCTTCCTGCTGCTGCCACTGAGCCACCGCAGCTTGTATCCGGACGTTTATGCTCTAAAGTTGCCAGTCTCAAAGGTGGCACTCCTGCCGTAGACCATGCTAGGTCTGGCGCCTATCCCCATTCCCCGCACGCTTCCGGGGTGCTCAACCTAACCCAGACTTGCCTTTAAAGGAGCCATGGGGTCTATGGACCCTTGTGACTCCTCGGCCTAGGTCACTCACAGATCAGCCTGCAACTGCTGCATTCACTCCTGTCGTTTTATGAAACAATTACTTATTAGTATTTTTCATAATAAAGTTGGTTTTATAAACAATATAATAATGAAATCACTTGCAATAGCCGCCTCTGCCTGCTGAGAGGTCGGAGTCCTGTCACGGTGTCTATGTGTAATAGCGAATAACTCCTCGTAGTCCGTCTAACGGTTCTGCTGCTGTGCCTTCCTCTCCTAAAATAATTACAAAATTAAATTAGTATTATCAAAACAAAATACTAGATTTATAATATGAAATAATCAGCTAAAAGTAATTGATATTGTGAAAAGTTACCTGCTCGCTGTAAGTGATAGCAAAGGTCTTTGATCCTGCTATGTGGTGGAACGTCTGCTACCCACGACACCTTGTGTTCCTCTGAGAAAGCGCCTGGAAAAAAAATAATATTAAATGTATTAAAATAATATAAAAATTTTATAATTAATAAAATCATAAAATTAATTAAATTTAAATCTAATAATCAAAATAATCTAATAAATACATTACCTACCCCTTAGCGCTCCTCCTGAACTGGACGAAACTTACCCAGTCGTTCGGTGGGACGCCGTTCGAGACGTTCTTGGTCAGCTGCTGCGGAGGCTTATCCATACTATGGAAGAGACGATTCCTCCCGTTCCTTCAGTCGTCGCCCATCTTCATTAGCATGTACCTCTTACAGTTGGCCCGGACGACAAACCTCAGCTGTAACACCATTGAAAAAAATATTTAAATATGACTAATTATAAATAATACAATTAAAAAATATTAATTAAATAGAATTAATTATAAAAAATATAATATAATTAAATACTATTAATTACTTCCACCACCTCCTCCCACGTTAGGTCCTTCTGCCCCTTCGAAACGTTTCTCCACGTCTTGAAGTGAAGGGGGAACTGCATCCAATTCAAGCCCAGCTCGCATCCAATTCGAGCCCAACTCATTCAGGAAGTGGTTGAATAGGTGACTCCCATTATCGATGGGCTAGTCCGTGCCCTCTTTCCACGGAACTACAACTCGTAGTGTCCAGTTCATGCTATTCAGATCGGCCTTGTCCAGCCTCCTTGTGGACAT
Organism: Inga oerstediana; assembly: GCA_963210345.1. Classification (NCBI taxonomy): domain Eukaryota; kingdom Viridiplantae; phylum Streptophyta; class Magnoliopsida; order Fabales; family Fabaceae; genus Inga; species Inga oerstediana. Next base: position 55,209,849 of record OY723407.1, on the reverse strand, counting down.
GTTCCCCTGCTCATCTGCAAAATTTTCCGCACGTTAGATAAATTGTAATTCAAATTTAACATTTCAAATTTAAATATATAATTTATTAAATAAAAAAATATATTTACCTTATGTAACCCCCTTTACGATTAAGGCCGAGATTAGTGTTTAATAAACATAATCATGTTGAATTAGAGACCATAAGATGATTTGGGACTTATTTAAAAGTAAATATCCCAAAAACAGGGTTTACAAAAACTTTTCAAAAGTCTTTCAATAACGGACTCATATTCACATTTCAGTATACAAATGGCCTATACAAATTGATTATATTCATCAATATCAAAGTACACAGTAAATTCTCAATACACTCGGGTTCTATTAATCAAATGAGGGTTTGCAGGGCACAAATGTCCATAATCAACTTCTCATTCTAGGGGATTACACAAAACTATCCAATATCTTCAATATATACATTTATCCATAATGATAATCAAAAACCAGAATAATTAAATTCCAAGCCCGGAGCTCTATCCGCCCTTTGTCACCTGCTCTCCTTAGAACCACTAGCCCTGTCTAAAAATTGTTAATTGGAAAGAGTGAGATTTAAAAGAATCTTAGTAGTAACAATTTATGTATATGATGTATAATGAAACATACCAAGCATATATCACAAATTGACAACATAATATTCAATGTTTCTTGTCATGCCCCATATTCCCATCGGACCGCAGGCACGGTCCTCCACCATGGGTTGATCCCCCCATGTGGCCGCAGGTCACAACCCACAAATCAATAACAACAATAATCACAATTTATTGTTATGCCTCATAATCCTACCGGCCCGCAGGCATGGTCCTCCACCATGGGTTGATCCCCCCATGTAGCCACAGGTCACAACTCTTCATTGGTATACCCCGTATTCCCACCGGCCTGCAGGCACGGTCCTCCACCATGGGTTGATCCCCCAAGTGGCTATAGGTCACCGTTCTTCATTGGTATGCCTCGTATTCCCACCAGCCCGCAGTCACGGTCCTCCACCATAGGTTGATCCCCATGTGGCCATAAGTCACAGCTCTCATTGGTATGCCCCGTATTCCCACCAGCCTGCAGGCACGGTCCTCCACCATGGGTTGATCCCCCTATGTGGTCGCAGGTCACAGCTCACAAGATTCAATGATACATACACACAAGCAATGCATTAAACATGATATAGGATAAAGTGTCACTACCTTGCTCTTTCCGTTCTTGTTCAGGTATATGCCTTATACGCTCCAGGCAATTGTCAAATCCTATAATCAATATTAAGGATAACAAGTTATCACTTATCCCAATACTCAAATGACTTCAAAACCCTTAGATTTGGTTATCATTAAAGTCCTTTAAGTACCTATGAAAGGCCCTAACAATAGCCCTAAAAGGTTGGAAAGTACTATCTCAAAGACCACCTTACAATAACGAAAAGTTCTGATTTTTGGATGTTTGCCGTGGCCAAGGATCTTTGGTTGCGGCATAAAATAGGTCAGAAACTTTTGAGTTGCGGCCAAAATTATATCAAAGAGTTTTTGGCTTCGGCCAAGAGTCTCCTAGCTGCAGCCAAAAGCAGGTCAAAAGCTTTTGGGCTACGGTCAAGAAAAATTCAGTTTCTGGGTTGAAATTCCAAAAATCATAACTAATTCTAGAAAAATCAAAATGAGGTGATCCTAAAGTATAATGAAAGGTATTTAAGTCCTCTACATAGAAAAAATATGAATCAAGGCTGTCCATAACCACAAAAATCTAGAATTACATGAAATCCAACACTGCTTCAAAATATATTCCAGTTTTAATCCTAAACTTTGGAAAATCATAACTCTCAGCACATAACTCAAAATTAGGAAAACTTTATATCAATGGAAAGCTAATGTGAACTACAAAACTAGAAAGTTTCACCTCATTCTAAAACCATTTGCTATTTCGAATTATCATGCAAAGTTAGCCACTTGCACAACAATTTCCACTTAACAAATTTCCAAAATTTTTCAATTTTGCAACTATGTCTCCAATAGTTCCAAAATCCAATCCAAAACTCATTCCCATACAAAATTTCACAAGGAAGCCAATGGAGACATCAAAATGACCAATTTCACATTGCTTTCACAAGATATAACATCAATAACAACACAACGCACTTTTCCAAAAACTCAAAATCCACAATTCACTCACCAAATAAATTCTATCTATCCAAAACACTTCTCATGACACCAGATCCATGACAACCACATGCCATACACACAATAACCCTCATTTTCAAAAATCAAGCCAAAATCCCAGAAAATTCCAAACTCAATCAATGGATGCAAAACCTACATAGAAAGGTTTGTCTTACTCACCTCTACAACTTTTCCCAAAGGAGTTCCATGGTTCTCCAACTTCTATATTTCCTTGAGTTCTCAAACACCACCAAATGGAAAATCTAAAACCATGAAATTGAAGCTCTCAACACAAGGAACAACTTTATAGAAGGGAGTTTTGGCATTAGAGGTCATCTTCTTACCTTAAATCTCAAGCTTTTTTCCTTCTTGCTTGAGCTCCCATGGTAGCACGAAAAAGAGAGAGAAAATGAGAGAGAAGAGTGTTGGAGAAGATGAAATGAGCACTCTTTGCATTCCCATGCCTCATGT